>OW285242.1:93493773-93830257 GCA_935421215.2 Melolontha melolontha | reverse complement strand
GTGATGCCTATGAATTCAAAATATTCTGAATGTAAATACCTCTATTGAAGATACACGCACACATACGCCACAGCGCATGTTTACGTACGTAACAGCTGTTGATGTTATAAAAACTATTACATTGTTGTACAGTAAGCTGTTTATGCATTCAAGTGAACTATTAAAAAATAAAAAAATGTATATTACTTAATATCTTAATATTACTCAATATCTGTAAAGAATAACATTAGACAAGAATCTTTAGCGTTACATGACATACGGTGAAGAAATCTTACATTACATACTCGACAATGATCTGTGAAATCGCTGTCAGCTCGCTGGCCATAAATAAGTCCTTTGCTCCAGTCTAGCATTAAACATGCTTAAAAATTCGCAAATGAGGCTGAAGCGCCTTCAGAAAGAAATAAATACCAACAAACTGACGTATTATCAAGTATCTAAGGAAATACCTCAAAAATCCCCAATAGCAAATAACATTTTTCTGTACAATGACCAAAAAGAACAATTTAGTCTAATTTGAAGTATTATTTTAGCATGAAATGGTATTAATAAAGACATTAAAAAAAAACTAAAGAAAATTCAAGAGCCTGCTATAAATACATACGATTTGAGAAAAATGTATATATTCTATAAAAACAAGAATGCGGAACATCAAATCTGAATGGTTATATGTATTAAAAAGTTGGTGAACAAATCACTAAGCAGAGTATAGCACATCCTTTAATTAAATGAAATAACAACTGAGCAAGTAGGAAAAGGAAAAAGATAGATTCCAAACTAGAAATAAAACGTAAACCAAGATGACTGAACTACCTCATAGATAATCCACATTACAATATTTTAATTTTAGACGGAAATATTCTTCATGGACTAAAATGAAAAAATAGGTTTGAAATATTCAGAGAAATAACGGGATAACGGGAATAACGGGTTGGACGCCAGCACGTACAGGCACTTGAGCACACTGCTCTTTGTACTATCCTAAATAGATCTCTCAGTTTCACTCTGTTAGTCTTGTGTCCTATATATAAAGCCACTATCCTCCCCAGGGGAAGTTTGAGTACACTCGATGGATCCACTATATCTCTCCCAAAATATTTCTGTCTGAGTTCCTTCAGTTCCTCACACGTGCATATTACATGAAAGCTAGTTTCCTCCTGTTTTTCACATCTCTTACACCAGGGCTAACCAAGCCCATGCTGTACAAATTCTTCGTTAAAGGACAATGTCCGGTTATTAACCCGGGAATTATTTTAATTTCTTTTTTGTTACTACGAATTAGGTTGGCTGAAAACTTTCCGTCCAGCTCCCTTATTTTTATGTTCTATTTCTAGCCATAACCAGATCTCCCTTTTAGCGGAATCCTTAGTGATTCCACATACAGGTTCTTGTCCTATGAAGTTCCTATTAGTACCTCTCATCTCATCTCATTGCCTTTAATTCCCTCACGTGCTGGCACCCACATCAGCGACACTGTATTGTCTTGTGCCAGTTTATTGAGGACCTGTTTACAATATTTCACTAGCTTAGACCTGGTAGATGGGTTGATAATGGCTTTAATAGCTGCCTGACTATCGGTCATTATGTTAATTTTTTTGTTTGCGCAGCCAGCTTTCCGAATTTCCTCGGCGCAGGCTGCTACTGCTAACAATTCGGCCTGGAAAACCGTGGTATGTTTCCCCAGGAATATCGATATCTTCCTTCTAGGGCACATTCCGCATATGCCTGCACCTGTGCCCTGACTAGATTGTGATCCATCAATGTACCAGGTGTGTGTACCAGTGTACCAGGCACCAAAATCGCTCGAGCGACTTTTTGCTTGTTCCTTTGTCGGTATAAATACGTTCAGCCTACCTGTAAACATAATCTCAGGTGCCATACTGTCCGCCGGCATTTGAAATATCGGCTCTTCCAGTATAGTTCCTGTGATATCTGTATGGCGCTCTACAACTTTATTAGGACACCACACGTCATTGGCCTTCACCCGCAGTATCGCATTGGTAATGGCTACCAACATGGTTCTTTGAGGATTGACAGTTAATCCCTCCTCAAGGCACCATCTTTCCACAATTCGCAAAGCATTTCGCATGATCCTCGCCACTGTCCCCGGAAATTTCCCCTGGGACACTATGACAATGTCATCGGCCAACCCCTGCGTCCATATTCCCTGGTCATTTAATGTCCTGAGGAGATTATCCACTACTAGACTCCACAATAGCGGTGACAATACGCCTCCTTGAGGACACCCTTTTGTTGTCCTCATGGAGATCGTTTTGTTTTGCATTTGGGCATGAACTACTCTGCTACACAGCATGTTATGAACCCAGTTGCATGTGGTGCTTTTTATTTTTAGATTTCTTATAGATTGAATAATACAAGGCGTCGAGGTATTATCGAAAGCTCCCTCTATGTCTAAGAAGACTGCAAGTGCAATTGCCTTGTAGCGTAGGCTCCTTTCGAGCCCTCTCACCAGGCAATGCAGGGCACCCTTACCTGATTTTCCCATCTGGTATGCCCATTGCAGTGGGTGTAGAGGAGATCTATGCACGGCCCCTTCTTTAATATTTAAATATATTATTTTTTCCATAGTCTTCAACATAAAAGAGATAAGAATAATTGGTCTAAATGATTTAGGGTAGGTATATGTTTCTTTTCCGGGCTTCGGAATAAACACTACCCTAGTTTCTCTCCATGCCCTAGGGATATAACCCATAGCATAGCTAGACCTGCATATCTCCAATAGAGGACCCATAATTTCACCAATTCCCTCTTGAAGGAGCCTGGGAACACTCCGTCTGGTCCTGCGGATTTATATGGTTCAAACGATCCTATCGCCCATCTAATTAAATGGGGCTTGAAGATCTCGTTTGATATCTCCCAATCATTCCTAGTCGCCCTCCAAGAGGTGACAACTTGATTGGTATCACTATCATCCATACGCTCCGAACCGGGAAAGTGTACCCCCAGAAGATACTCTAAAGTCTCTTCCACGGCACTGGTACACCTCCCGTCCGATTTTTGTATAGATCTAATTGCGTTTGAAGGATCTTCTTTGAGAATTCTGTTAATTCTGGCCATGTCAGGCACACCTTCGATGTCCTCACAGAATTTTCTCCAGGCCTTCATTTTGCTCTCTTTAATTTTATCATTGTATTTATTGAGGTGAGCCTTGTAAGCTTCACAATTACCTGTTCTCTTCGCCCTATTAAATGGCCGGTGAGTTTCTTTCCTTAAATTGGTTAACTCTGCATTCCACCAGGCAGCCCGCATAGCTGTACGCCGCTCCATAAGGGGGCAGTTATTTGCATAGCAGGAAAGAATGGTCCGTTGCAACCTTTCAACAGCCAACTCCAGCTCTTCCACATTCCCTCTCCTAACAGGGATATTTCGGGTTGCAGCTAACAGGTCTCCCTTGTAAGAGCCCCAGTCTGTTCTCTTGGGATCCCTGTATAGTCTGGGTTCCGTTAAATCTATACATCATTCATAACGGATATACGCATGATCAGAGAGCGATGGCTCGTCGAATACATGCCACCCCCTTACAATATCCCGTATTCCCAACGAGCATAAGGTTATATCTATAACTGATTCCCCCCTTGATGTCTCAAATGTCGGTTTATCACCTTGATTCAGACAGTCAAGTTCAGTACCACAGAGATAGCTAAAGAAAGACTTACCCCTATAATTGTTATCCTTGCTGCCCAAAGCCTTATAATGAGCATTGGTATCTGCGCCGATAATCAATTTCAGATTGTCCTTACTGGTATATGCCACCAAGGCCGCAAGATCAAGCCCTGGTAGCTCTGGAGAGTCAATGGGTAGGTATAGAGACGCAATTGTCGTCTCCAATATCCCCACATCGACACTCAGTCTGATCCTGGCCGCCGTCATGTCCCCACTGCACAGCTCCATGATAGGCATCACGTCCAGATCGGCTCTGAAACAGATACAAGTTCTAATTTTAGTGCCTGGGGCACCAAACAATAGCTCCCCTAATATCTAGTCCTCCCACCTTACCTCTACTTATCCATGGCTCTTGGATGAGGAGGATATCGATATCTTCAGCCAGCGTCCTTTGACAAAGTGCCGCTGTGGCCGTTTTCTTATGTTGAAGATATATTTGGAGGATCTTCAACATTTTAACACTCAGACGTTGATGCCTGAGGTTCTCCTAAAGTACCCTCATTCTGCGTCACCGGTTTTTGGTCTTTCTTTGTTTCGAGGGTTACAAAGCTAGCCCTCTGAAAGCGGTAGTAATGTCTCCAATCAGTCCTCACCAACGTTTCCTCAGACTCCTTGCCAATCCGAAGGTCCACATGTAGGCCCTTTTCAAAAGATCTGGAACTGAGGGTAATCCATCGGTCCACTTTAAGCCCTGGATTTTGCCTCTCGAATCTTTTCAAGTCCACTGCCAGATCCTCTTTTTTAGTCTCTGGCAGAAACGCTAAAACTCGTTGCTGTTTTGGCAGCTCCTCGCTCTTCACGAGTTTCCAAACAATTTCCTTTTCCAAGTAATCTCTCGTTGTGTTGTGCGAGTCCTCATCTGCACAGATGACTCCATAGTAGCCGTCCATAAGACGGAAGGATTCAAACCTCTGCGCCTTCTGCGCCCTATCTATGAACATCAGCAGGGCCCCTTGTATAGCTCCTACATTTCCCTCAATCACTAAGCTGACCGGATAGTCCTTAGGAACTACTGCAGCCTTTATACCTTTAAGAGCTGCTTTGTAACTCACGCCCAAAGCAGAAGACTTCGTGCGCTTAATTACTTTAACCTCAGGAGTGCCCCTCGCCGACACGGTTCGCTTAACGGCTCCTGTTGGCTTCGGTTCTCCCTGAGGTTCTTTTTGGGAAAGGGGAAGCCTTATTTTACTCGTATCCACCCCCTGTATTCTCATCTTCTTTAATTTCTTTCTTTGTGCTCCGGAAAGATGTTTTCTCTCCTTAGGTGCACCCTTTGTTTTCGCAACGTTCTCAGTTTCAGTTTTGTTTTTTGGAGTCTCATCAGTCTCCATTGCCAAGGAAGTCTCTATAGACTCCTTAGACTCTCTCTCTTCAGACTCCATCTTTTTAAATGTTTGTTTTTTGTCTCGATTCATTTGATTCCCACGAGCATAGAAGAAGTATGAAGTCAATGCCCGCAGAGCTTCCATTACGGGCACAAGGCAAAAATACAAGGGGGTGCCGCCTAGTGCCCCCAAGGGAACGTTTGAGACCACATATACCCCAGTGGCCATTCAGCTCTAAGCATGTTGCCTTACACCGTAGCTTGGGAGAGCTGGTCCACGGTAACAGCTTTCGCTAAGGATTAGAAGGTTTTTAGACATATCCCCCAAGAGAGACTTGACCGTCCCCTTATCCGCCACCTAGACGCGCCTGGTGTGTAACTCAACCCCAGCGGAAGAGGTCCGCGCACAGGAGTTGTCCTGCCTATTAAATACAAATTAAATTCAAATTTATCTAAATTTAAAATTTACCCAAATCTGCCATCTATACTACATACTTACAATTCGTCAGTCTGAAATATCATTCCTGGCTAAGAAGTGCTTTTCATTTGTGGGAAAGCATGGAAAGCTTCGTCAGTTTTAGTGAACGTGAAAATCAAGTGCTAATTGTAGACTCTGTAAAATTTACCAAACACAAATCCTTAAAAAGTGGTAAAATATGTTGGCGATGTTCGAATCGTTCTTGTAAGGCAAAAGTTTATACTGTGGGTCAGGCGCGGCTCGTGATGACGTATTTTGGTTTGCAGTACAATGATCCGAGTGCTTCGTGTATTCTCGTGTACTAACTGTAACGTTTGCTTAGTAAACACCGAAAACACACGAGGCACTCGTATCATTGTACTGCAAACCAAAATACGTCATCACGAGCCGCGCCTGCTGTGGGTGCAGAAAATTTAATTCTGCGCAATAAAATAGAACATAATCATGAAAAGAATCCGAAGAAACTAAACAGACAGATAGTAAGTGCTAGTGTTAAATGTAAAGCATTTGTGAGAATCCTTCAAAAATAATACATTCAGCTCTAAAAGAAAATACTGGTTATTTCAGTACGATCACCGTTCAAGACATTCATTACATTCGCAACAATCTATACAATAACAGAAGAAAATCTCTGGCGCCCTTACCGAAAAATAGGGCTGAAGTTATTAAATGTTTTACAACATTGAATATTACGACGCCGAAGAAAGAGAATTTTGTCTTTATCACCGACGATGTTGAAGAAATTGTCGTATTCACGTGCCTAACAAATGTGACTGTTTTATGCAATAGTGAAAAATTATATGTCGACGGTACATTCAGTTACTGTTCCGATCATTTTCTGCAGTTATTTACACTGCATATATTACACAATGGGTATTATATCCCAGTAGCATTTTGCTTACTGCCGAATAAAATGGCGTATTCTTACAAAATACTTTTTAACCTGCTGCGAAAGAAGCGTCATAGTCTGGGTTTAAATCTGAACCCAAAAGTCATCGTAGCGGATTTTGAAATTGCAATCCACAATGCCATTAAAGCGGAGTTTCCAGATTCCAAAATTATAGGCTGCAGATTCCATTTAGCACAAGCATGGCACCAAATCTGGGCCTTATTCTTTATTATAAGAACGAAACCAGTGAAATTGGAAAGTGGCTGTGTTATATATTTGGTTTACCAATTTTAAATCCATCGAAAGTAGGCGATTTTTCGGAAATACAACCACGCTACCACGTTATCACGCTTTTCCGATTATTTGGTTACAATTACATTTTGGAAGAAGCCGTTTTTCCACCTATTTTCTGGGCAGAACACAGCGATCGCATAGAAAGAAGCACAAACGCTTGCGAATCTTTCCACGCTAAATTGAATGCCAGTTTTTATTCTACGCATCCATCAATTTTTAATTTTATTGAATTTTGAGACAGTTTCAAACAGAGACATATAATAATTCAAAGTTTATCTGAATGTGCAAGAATACGAAATCCAGTCGTGCGTAGACGTAAGCAGTGCCTTACTAGAAAAATCGATGAATATAAAAATGGATCTGTTTCGAGATTTGATTTTGTTAAATGTATAGCTTATTTTAATAAATGTTAAATGTAAATGTTAATATGTACTAGTGCTTGTGTAAAACACAAGCAGGCATTTCTATTCCATTCTTAATTAATAAAATATGTCTTGTGGCACTTACTGAGTTTTTCATTTCTTGCATAAATAAATATATTATCTGTAGATTTTAAAAAAGTATGTGAGTGATTCATACTGCGATAAAGTCGGCGACGAATTGATGAAGCTATTTTTGTGGACCTACTCTTCTCGGAGACAAGTTTATATTTTTTCAAGTACGAGTTTAACTAACTAATTACTTAATTTTATTTCTGGTGACGAGTTTAGATACGTCCTACGACTTGCTGTTTCTATACCCTAAAATTTGCTTTAGGTCCACCAAAAAAAAAACCTAGCTAAGCCTGCAATTGGCTTATAACTCAGTACCCATTGCTGTTTTATCGTTGTTTGTTGCATTTTATAAGTTTTGCTCTCGTATATAAAAAAAGCTGATTTTAAAGTCTTTTTAGAACCATAAAATAATAATTTGAACATCAAGAAGTTATTAAACTGGTAGACGACATTTTAAAAATACTAATAATTCGTGCATATAAAATTTTATTAAAATTCGTACAAATCTATGACAACGTTTATAATTTTTTTCTATAAATATACTATGTGACATAAAAAAGTGAACACCTAGTACTGATGATTTTTTACTTCCATAATTTTGGACATACATATTCAGAAAGATGTAAGAAGTAGTTAGTTAAATTTCATATACAGCTATTAATAAATTATATTGTAAAATACTTGTCTTTCTGGGTTCTTTCAAATAACACGAATGGTAACTTAAGCACATACTATACTAATAATAAAAAAGAGCATTAAATAACATTTAATAACTAATAACAATAGTATTTATTAAACAATATTTATATATCAGTATTTATATAACAATATCAACACGACTGCGATTACTCGTTCAATAAACGCTGTTATAAATAATAATAATACGCATTAAATAACATTTAATAACTAATAACAAGAATATTTATTAAACAATATTTATATATCAGTATTTCTATAAAAATATCAACACGACTGCGATTACTCGTTCAATAAACGCTGTTTCCCACTCTCCGGCCGCTTATATAGGGTTGGAGATTTCCTACTAGAGTTTTCGCGAGATATACCAGAACGCGCTGGGGGTGACATCATCGCCTGACGTATCCTCGGATTGTTCACATCACATTGTCTCCCTCTTAAATAAAAAGTTTCGTCCGGAAATATATCATGCTTCAGTTCCCTCAAGCGATGATTAAATGTACAGGTAGGGATTTTTCTGCATTGCAACGTCATATTGAAGTAACAGTCCACGGTCTTATCTTGCCTGGGTGTAAAGAAATATTCAGGCCGGTAACTGCAGACCAGAAATTTCAAACCAGTATATTAGAATATTACTTCTAACATGCTTCTTTTAGAGCTGCTAGTTTTTAAAATGTCTTGTTGTAACATTTGTTCGTGCAAATGGACCAGGACCTCGCTTAAGGCACGATAGGTTGGCTTCAGGCTTGATAGTTCTTTTGTGACCAAATAAAAAATGGACTGTTCTTTAGTTATTATTTGGAGACCCTTCCCAATTGCCGGTCCCTGCTGCCTTAATTCTTCGATTCTACCAAATCTCTCATTAAATTCTTCGGAAATTCCTTTGGAGACATTCGCAGATTTCGGGCTACGTAATGAGCGAACGCGTAGTTTGCCGGCACAGTAAACAAATCTTGCCGTTCCTCGATGGTCACCCCAAATCGAATTTTTCTTGAACCAGAATACTCCTCCATAAAGTCTTCGAAGGTTAATTCCTTGTAATGGGTATCCAACCGGCGCAAGTCAGCGACTTCATCGTTATTGTCTCCAGAGTATGCGACTAACCAATTCAAGTGCAAGACTCTTGGTTTTGAATGAGGTGTTCGCCTTATGCTGTATATTACATCGTTAATCCGCTTCGACACCTCGTATGACACCTCCCAATTCTTTTGAAGTTTTGGAGACAGGCTCCGTCGACGTTCTGGATCGTACAGCCAAAGTCGGTAAACACCATTCTCGGCGTTGATATCGTAGTTCTCCTTCATCCTGTCGCTGGCTGCCATTGGTCATCAACCACGGTGCTTAGAAGAGTGTCAGCCGATTTGTCTTGCGATTCGGTTGCAATGTTGACAGTCTTCCGGATAGGGAGTTTTGTAAAGAGCATACAGGCACTTATAAAAGTGCTCTATGGTCCTAACTACTGCCAGTAGTTCTCGTCTGGTTACGCAGTAATTTCTCTCTGATTTGGACAGGGTCTTGCTGAAGTATCCAAAAACTTTTTCTTGGGCAGAGGCATAGCTTTCTTATTGACTTGCTAGATATTAGAATGAGTCATGGTCGCAGGTAATTTTATTTGAACCATTAATTCCTCTAGAAGTCTAGAATGTTCTTCTAAAAGTTTGGCTTCTCTCCTATTTTCTTCTCCATAGCAATAGAGACTTTTTCCTTTAACGCTTCTGAATTTGCCACTGATCGCTGTTCTAGAATTTTCTCCAAAGCCCTCGAATTTTCAACATTTTTTCGTACCATTAGCTCTAGAGTCTACTCCATTTGTTCCCGACTTTTCTCGAAGATTTTAAACGTTTCCAGACACCTCTGTTCTATTTGATATATTTTTTCCATTTGATTTTACGAATTCTCTATTAATTGTTGTTCCAAAGTTTTCTCGATCCTCTGGTCCATTTGTTCCATTTGAGTTTGTGAATTTTCTATTAATTGTTGTTTCAAGGTTTTTACACTGTCCAAATTCTTCTGTTCCATTTTTGGTAATAGCGAATTCACGCCATCGTCCCCACATGGAACTTCAAAGAACTAATTCTCTGCCTTCTATGCCTTATCTTTGCCTTCTTCGGTTAACAAATCTCGAAGTCGTTGCTGGAGCATTGCCCTTTTACCGGTTGTATCCTCATCCCTCTCCTCTAATTCTCGTTTCAGGTCAATCACTTTTAAATCAGTTTTACTTAATTCGCCATCGCGATTTGAAATAAACGTCTTTCCGCACTGTGTATTTATTTAAACAAATATGTATCTAAGTAACACTTAATTGTCCACTTAGCCCGTTATTTATTAAACTCTGCTCCTGGACATCACTGTAAACTACTTGTCTTTCTGTGTTCTTTTGAATAAAACTAACGGTAATTTAAATACACACTATATTAATAATAAGACGCACAAAATAACATTTAATAACTAATAACTAATAACAACAGTATTTATTAAACAATATTTATATATCAGTATTTATATAACAATACGACGGTGATTACTCGTTCAATGAATGCTGTTTCTTCCTGCCAGCTTATACAGGCTGATTCATTTTCGGCCCTCACCATGGGGATCTCTCTTATTATTGGAGATAGAGTATAGGTTTAAATTTGGCAAAGTTGTTAAATTTTGTGTTTGTTATAAATCCGTAAAGAAAATAGACCTGTGACAAATGACCTTCGTTATTTTAAAAAAAAAACGCGAAAACCCCATTTTCTTCTTTTACCTGTAGCACCGACAATTGGCCTTATAGAGAAAAAGTAAGAACACATTCTTGTGGCCATTTCTAAACCTTTATCCAGTGGTGTACTCTAAATTTTAATACGACATTTCGTTTCTTTCTGGCCATCATCAACTATCTTCAGAAAGAGTTTTTTTTCTGATTTCAACCATGTACCACATGCTGACTAAAGTTTTTGACATTAGGTTTTATTTGAAAGAATAAATTATAAGATTAAATAAGCTAGCCTTTGGAATTTCAATCTGTCAAACATTTCATTTATTGTTCATTAATAATACAAAAATGTCATACACTAACGAAGAGAAACGAGATATGATAAGTATTTTTTATTCTTCGAAACGAAATTCAACAGTAGCGAGTTCAAGATAACAAAAACATTAATAAAAATACATAGAAAAGTAAACAATTACAGTAAATGTTCAATTATCTGGCCATCTTCGGTAATGCACAATTGGGCACGCCTTCTGGCATTTTGTACTGCCCTTTGTATAGTTCTTCTAGGAACTGCATCGAAGGCATTCTGAAGTCTGTCTTGTAATTCTTCAATGTTTTGTGGCGCATCTACTTTATAAATATTATTTTTAACATATCCCCATAAAAAAGAATCTAGCGGACTTAAATCAGGTGATCTCGCAGGCCATTCAACAACTCCCCTATTTCCAATCCAACGGTTTGCAAACTCTTGATTTAAGAAATTTCTAACAACAGCTGCATTGTGTGCTGGTGCGCCATCTTGTTGCCACCATAAATATTGTACTTTATTTAATGGGATATTGTCGTCAAGATAGTCATATACGTATGTACGTAAAATGATTAAATGTCTTTCTCCATTTAAATGTTCTTCATACATAACTGGTCCTAAGAGACGATTTGCCAAAATACCCATCCAAACGTTTATTCCAAAACGATGTTGTGGTCTTCTAGCCCTGTTTTGTCGGGGATTTTGTACTGCCCAATAGTGCTTCGTATTTCTGTTGAACATTCCAGAATTTGTAAAGTTTGTTTCATCTGACCAGATGATTTTGCTTAAAAAATTTTCGTCATTTTCTATCCTTCCCATTAACCAATTACATTATTCTAGCCTTCTCAAATTGTCTCCAGGCAGTAAAGAGTGACTAACATGGATCCTGTATGGTTTAAACCTACTTTTATGTAAAGTTCTCCAAACTCTGGACTGGCACAAATTTCTGACGCTACTTCGCGTGTAGAAATTGATGGATTATTATTTATCTATAAAAATACAAGATTAACATGAAATTTGAAAACACGCTTTTAATTTACCATTTGTAAAATATCTTGTCGATTTTCATTTAAATTCCTGTTGTCTTGACCATTACGCGGCTTAGTAAATGATCCATTCGCGACCAAATTTCTGTCGAGATCTAGAAAAATGGTACGATGAGGCTGTTGTTCTGGATATAATTGTAGATATCTTGTACTCGCTACTGTTGAATTTCGGTTCGAAGAATAAAAAATACTTATCATATCTCGTTTCTCTTCGTTAGTGTATGACATTTTTGTATTATTAATGAACAATAAATGAAATGTTTGACAGATTGAAATTCCATGGCTACCTTATTTAATCTTATAATGTATTCTTTCAAATAAAACCTAATGTCAAAAATTTTAGTCAGCATGTGGTACATCTGAAATCAGAAAAAAGAACTCTTTCTGAAGATGTCTAAATCCAAATGGCGCCTATAACAAATTATAAAGTTGATGATGGCCAGAAAGAAACGATACGTCGTATAAAAATTTAGAGTATACCACTGGATAGAGGTTTAAAAATCGCCACAAGGATGTGTTTTTATTTTTTCTCTACAAGGCCAAATGTCGGTGCTACAGGTAACAGAAGAAAACGGGTTTTCGCGTTTTTTTTTTTTTAATAACGAAGATCATTTGTCACAGGTCTATTTTCTTTACGGATTTATAACAAACACAAAATTTAACAAATTTGCCAAATTTAGACCTATACTCTATCTCCTATAATAAGCGAGATCCCCATGGTGAGGGCCGAAAATGAATCAGCCTGTATAGGGTTGGAGATTTCGCTCTAGAATTATTGCAAGATATACCAGGACGCTGGTATATCTCGTCATGGTGCGCTACGCATTCAATAGTACGTTTAAGCATGCTTCCGATGAAATAATCCTTTAGGGATACCTCATCCCAGACTACCTACACCTCATGAAATGTTTATTATATTTCAAGTGCCCCCAAAAACCTGTGAGGGTGCAATAAATTAGATAAACTCCTACCAATAATGTCTCATGCATTTTTGATACGAGAAAGATCCGTAGATATTGGTCACCATCGCAAGATATTGCAATGAGCTTACTCGAACTTTCCGAATTGCAAGATTTGAAGCTCGCTAAAGGAGGTAATCCTCAATTATACCATGGAAATCCTATTCCATATCAAACTGCGAGTCAGGCCACTCACCACATCACCTTCTTACCTTTTCACAACCATGATGCACGCTTAGACAAAAGCGAAATTCAAGGCTGAAAATTGTTAAAACTTTTTATCCAACGATAAATTGTGTGCATTCTAATGTACCCTCCATGTTCTACAAATCATTGATGTAAACGCTCTAGTGTTGAAGAAACGATCTCTCAAAATCAGTAATAGCGATCTGTAATTCTTCGAGGACGTCCTGTGCTTCTTAGACTTTGTGTTCGGCCTTCTTGTCTGGTATGTAGGCTACTATTCACCTTGGCGACAATTTCCTGACATAATAATTTTGCATGGAAAAAATTTGAAAAAGAATATTATAACTAAATTGTTCAGCAAAAGTATACTGTGTAATTAGCGTTAAAACAAAAAGTGAAATAAAAGGGTAACGCCTGAAATTGTAATAAGGTCTCATTAGATTAAGCAAGTACTTAAGTATAAGTCGTGCAGATAAGTTTGTTGAAATAAAATCTTAGTTATTGGGTATTCGCTTTTCGGCCACTTAACATATACAAATATACAAATAGAACGAAACAGAAAAATATATGATCTTTGTGTGCAATAACCTTAAAATAAAAATAGTAGTACCTTATTTTTCCTATAAAGTGTTATGTTTCTTAAAATTTTAAAATAATTTCTGAATCTCTTTGATGTATAAACGTTTGAAGTGTCGTCGCATTAGAGGTCACAATTCAAATTAAAATAAACTATGAACTCAATTAATATGAAATTTCTAAAAAGAGGTCAAAAGGAACACATTGCCAACTGCTAAATATTCAACTTAACGCTTATCCTGGCAGCTGTGCCCATATTTCGCTTAAAATTTCGCCTAGAGGTCGTAGGTTAAATTTCGCAGAACGTAAATTCACATTAGACGAATATAAGCGTGGGACAGGGAGATCTGTACGATGATTTTCGCTGGTACGATATAACATTTAAAGAACGACGCTCACCGGATAAGAAAAGTCGCGCGGCTAAAAACTGAAATCGATGTTGCCAACGGATGCTGCCTGACGTCACCAGACTGAAACGATCCCGTTGCCCAGGCAACCGTGTTGGAGAAGAGTTGACGAGAGAAAACTAGGAGAATAACATTGAGCATCATTTTCATGTTATACAGTACATTGCGTCCAGGAGCGTACTTAAGAATATTTAATACAAATTTTAGGATCGAAATGATCTTTGGAAATAAATAATTTATAAATTATATTATTAATATTAATTAAGCCTTTTAAAAATATATAACGTCCAAATGCACAAAACCGATTTCCTTTGAAAATGGTAACACTTTTAGTATGCTGTTACTGGAGGAAATAATACTCAAAGAGTAGTTATATAAAAAGTTTATACTATATACCTGAATCCGTACAAATTAGATAACTAAATACAAATATCATCTGTTTAAAATTGTATTTTACTGACTCGAATATGCAGAAAACTGTACAAGTAAATAAAGTGCATACCATTTAAATCATATTAACCATACCAAACTAATAAAAAGTCCTAATATTAGACTATTTGTCACTACGACAAAGATGCTATAGAGACGACTCCGGTAATATAACTAGTTTTTATTTAAACGGTGCTCCTAATGTCATGGAAAATGACGTTATTTCACTTGAAAATCATTTCGTTGAAAGAAAATTGTAAAATAGTCATAGCTTGTGGTTTGCTAGTAGGAAATTGGCAGAGTTTGCAAACTAATATTTGGATACCAGCAATTGTTTAACCTGTATTACCAATTAATGTAAGCTAAGCTATTCCAGTTATTAAGAGACTCATAAATTAACTCAAATCAAATATCAATACGGTTATTCCTAATTAATAATTGAATCTTGGAGTTCGATTAATTTGATATAAATGTATGAATCTGGCCCTAAATAGTAAAAACCGTGAAATAATGAAAGTTTTGTCACCGCCAATTAAAAAGGAGGGAGAAAACAACTAAAATAATTACAATGAAATCGTGTTGCAAAGAGTTTACCCTACTTCAAGGAAAGGTAGAGATGATGCATTTTACCAACGTCCTAAATGGATTAAAATAACCAAAATGCACATGAACTCTTAATTATAAAACTAGCAAATAAAATAAATACTAAATAGAAACAATACAATTGTTACAGATATCGAATGGCAATGTACGGAATACATAAATTACTATAAACAGCAAGTGGGCTAGAGATAAAGAACAGTATTCGAGGAATACAAGAAAAATGCAATTAAACCGAAATCTCTAAACCTTATCGTAAAAAGACGAATACATTGTAACATACATTATAATAAATACAATAAATGAAATATAACAATGAAACTTATGCTATTATATAGGTTTGCACCTGTAAATAAACGAATTTATAAGAAAGATTATATCTATAATGAGTAAAGAGTTTCATGGCCGTAGAAAACAAAACAGTTGTTATACGTCGATTTCAACCCTTGTATATTTTAAGTATCTTCTATAATTATTACTTATCTATCGTACTACTTAAATGATTAAATTTACATTACTTGATTTTTCATTTTGGTTTGTTGGTTATTATTGAACCACTAGGTATATATAATAGGTTCGCTAGGTTCGTAGGAATAGTTTACACATTTATTAAATCTCTCAATAACGGATTCCTGCTATGTAATATCTAGAATTAAGAATTACATTGTTTAGTTAATGATTAATTTACGTACGTGCTTGGAGCGTTGGTTATCTGTAAAGGTGTTAGTTAGAACAGAGGCGGGTTAGTGTCTTCTAATTTTACCAATGCTTAAATTCTTAATTTTGTACGGATATCCTTGTTAATTAAATCATTTCCCTTTTCCTTGTGTGTTTGCTTACACATTTAAATAATATCCCTTAACATTTAGTAAGACATGCGCCTTAAGTAACGTACCTGCGATTTAGATTTGCACGTACAAGCGAATATGCGTGTGAGTGCGTTCAAATATAGAAATTATGCCAGTCATCGAAGCTGTATTTTTAAATTGTAATTAAATAATGCTGTTTAATGTAAAAATATACTAAGAATAGGAATTTAGTATTTATCGGAATTTTTGAAGACGTCAGTTATTGCTCTTAATTAGTATTTCATTTATTTGGTATTTCGTTATTGTAAGCTAATTGTTGTGTCGGCTTATTGCGCCATCTGTAAGTATTTATTTGAGTTATAGCATACGATGTAGTAATTAAAGATTTTGGGTCTTTATTAGTGAAAAAAAGGCCTAGTATAACCCTAATTAAGCAAAGGACGTAATCCATTCTAGCCGATCCTTGAAAACCCGATAAGCTGAAATTTCCAGTGAATAAAGGTAAACCACGAGATCGCCGTTTTCCTTTGTTCCCTTCCTAAACGAACCACATGCTAAGGTAGTACCATTGTGATTTAATTGTTGAGGACGAGACTTGGTGTAATTCAATCTCTCGCACAAGGAAAGTTATCCTGCGTTAAATTTGGTATAATAAGCATGTAAATTGATTAATTTTTTTTTCTCTATCAAAATACGTAACTGTTCAGCATAAAATTGAATATATACATTTATCACTTTTACGTCATAGATATAGGGTATTAACACGTGATGTACCCTAGTTTCTGTTCAATTTGGTAATTGTGAAATTAACTCTTCATATTAACGATTTAATTAGTACTTTTTTGTGTATATATCAGTTAGAAGTATTTTATTTCGCAGATATAATTTTAAAAATGTTATACAATTAAATATAGATTTGCCTTTTCATTTTATTAGTGAAAAATATTTAACCGAATCAATTATTCACTTGTTTTTCTTGGTTACGTGTAATAAATTCTACCTATACTGGGTGGAAATATAATTTTTGGATTAATTTTCTTGCAACGTTTGAGTTTCTTCAGTTCCATCTCTTCTTTGCGCTCCTGATTTTTCTTGCGCTTTTCTTGCCTTCTACATTATTTAAAATTTTATCGATTTTTTTAGCTTTTCTCGTAACGTCTAGTAGAGCATCAGCGGAAATAAATGATACAACGTCCAGGGCATTGCCGGGCATAATTTTTTAAAGGAGTGGAAGCATGTTTGGTTTGTGCTGCTAGCACTTCAGCCAGTTCAGCAACATGTGAAGTTGACAGCTGTGGGAAAATCTTCCTTCTTCTTGACAAGGCACCTCCGCAGGCGCTTCATTGGTCCCCACGTCAGTACATCCGTAAGCGTAATCAGGAATGTTTTGCGGATCAAGCGGATGAATTACGGTCGCCTTAAAACCGGATCTTACATTTTGAACAAATTCAGATTTTCCCCAAGCGACCTAGGAGTCTTCCGAACTGCAGCCTACTGATTCTTTTGTCTACGTTCAATATCACTCACGTATCACAGGCTTGATAAAATTATGCTTTTTAAGACTTAAAAAACGACCGGTTCAGCGGTTGGAGGTAGTGTGTGGTATGTGGGAGAAGGCAAGGAAAAATGATGTCATTTACATCGGCAAATTCTAGTGTTTCGATTCAACTGCAGTGTAATCCATAACCGTCAAGTATAAAGATCACTTTACTTGCGGCAATCCTTGGGACAAAATGAAACTTTAGCCACTCTAGAAAAATCCGTGTGTTGATGTACGGCGACTTCTGATTCATGTATATGACATCCTATCCTTGAATTCGTTTTTTTTATTTTTGCCCTTGAAAATGCACGCGGGTGGCAAAGAGGTTCCTTCTGCATTGCAATAGGCTATAACTATTATGGTTTCTCCCTTCTCTGCAGCTGTCAACGCAAACGCGACTTTTGACCCTTTCTTAGCCTAGCCGGTTGTTCAGTTGAAATCCTGACTCGTCTATATTATATAGATAAGCGGGTTTGCCGAGTAGCTGATGCTCCTCCAATTAAGAAGCAGAAAGAAGAAGAAAGTTCAAAATATTTAACAGCTACATCTCGATCCAAGCCGACACTTCTATTGCCAGATAAGGATTCAGCTTCCTTATGGTTAATTCAGGTCGTCATCGTAAAAAGGACGAAAGCCAGTCAAAACTTGCAAGTTCAGCTTGTCTATATCAAATTTGTGCTACATTTTCAACTGCTCTGCTAGGTTAAACGTTATGCGTCTAATTTCTAATCTCGTAGAAGTAAATCCTCTTGTCTCCAGTTTCTTTATGTGTATAACAATTTTCTTTTCTGCGTCTTCACCAAACAAACTGTCAGGCCCCATTCATTCTTTTCTGAAATTGCGTTTTAAAGTTCTTGGAGGAATTTCAAAAACTCTAGCAGCTTCGTTTATATTCATACCTTCCGCTATAATTTGCAGAACAGCTTGCATAGCTTCTTCGGTCCATATACCCCTATTAGGACACTCTCTTTCGTATTTGCTCGACAATTCTGAAATTAAAGTATTCTTTTGGGTTAATCATATCATCTTATTAAAAATCGGCATCTCTGCTGAATTTCCGGAAGGAATGCCGAATGCCCTTGGACAGTTGCAACTGAGATAAAGAACGCGCAAACACACAGACGTTAACCTCATTCTATTCTGTTTCACTACGTTCATGCAAATTTTATACTAGATAAAGTTACAGTACACTTACTTTATACTCTGAAAAACTTTCCACTTGACAGAAATTGAAAATCTCGGCTCAATTAAAATGTTTGGAGATTGCACAACGGCGACACAGACTTCGACAGGCACTGACACGTGAAAGCGTATACTCGTAACTCGTGTCTCATAGATGACTATGTTCGGAAATATAAGCAATCGGCGTCTCTACCATGACGGCATCTCTCCCGGAATTACCCTAACGTAAAAATAAAACTTTTCTATAAGTATTTAAAGTATCCAGTATTTATTGAAATTATAACTTTCGTCTTAAAATACAAAACCAGATTTTTTTTTCAATGAACTGAGTGAACATGATAGGATGATATGAGATTATTCATGTTCAGCTCTATGTTTGTGAGTAATATTTCTAAGTCTCCACGGGCACTGGTTTTCAGTCGATTTCCTTTTTTGTGATGAAGCTCATAACTAAACTAAATCCACATTCTACTATTCAAAGGAAAACTGGAGAGCTATCAGCAGCTTCTGTATAGTGATCTATAATGATTGATATAAAATTGATGTCTCTCTGCTTTTGTAATCGAAATTTGTCTCACGCTTCTTCATGAATTGGTTTCAGCAACTCATCGAGAAATTCAAAGCTCCTGCATTAGTATGGATTCATCTGAGTTCGTGACTCTACTTGCAAAAGGGCGAAACACCGAATCAGCGATAACCAAGTGAAGAGAATGTCTTCAAATCATTAATTGAAGTCAGAATGAAGAGTCGCAAGTGTTGACAATAAGCACGCAAATCTTCATCTCGTTTGTATAGAAAACGTTCTGCAACAAACGCAGATATTATACATTTAATTTTGATTATATTTAATTCATCAGCTTGCAGCTTCAAGTTGGTTTCGTTAAATTTGGTAAATATTCCATGCAATTAAGTTATGCTATTTTTTGAATTGATTGAGTTGAGCCGCAAGTCAGTGTCTTTACTTTCTAGATATTCCATCACTGAATTAAAGAGTGCAAGTTTGCATAAAATCTATCTATATATGCACTTCTAGATAACCAACGAACTACAGACCCCCTCAGCATTCACAAGTTCCCCTGGATGTCCGTAGGAACCAAATTGAGAAACAATGCTCTAGCTGAAGCATATTAATCAAATCTACAAAAATATTGCAGGGGCAAATGAAGTAGAACTCCAGAAAATGATAAAAACACAACTAATTTAGTACGGTACCTATATTCTATCAAAATCAATTTCGTAAAGTTTCGTAATGATTCATGGTAACAATTCTTCCTGCAAAAGTTACCGAATATTTTAGAGAGTATTAAATCAAATCAAATACGATTAATAATAAAAATATTATTTACTGCATTCATTGTACAGTGCTATTAATCGGAGTGATGGGTCAACTATGAAAATAACAAATTTAACATTTTATAATAATAATAAATAAAACACGAATTAGTTTACCATAATACCTATTGCAATTCTTAACTGTTATTACAGGAAATGATATGCTTCATTAACCGTAAAATTTATTTCCAGTTTTTAAATCTCCAAACTACGATCCCTTCCTTCCATACGGCCGTAACAAATTTCCAAATAAACCATAACACATTTATACCTTCTCCGTTTCAACAAACATCTGTTGGCGGAAAAAACAAAGATAAAATATTTAAAAAAAAACACCGGAAAACCACAGACCAAAGGCGATTATTTATCAACAAATGGTAGCTGCTATGTTCTCGTATAGACAACTCCCACAGATATTTGTTTCGTCTCTAACACTGTGAAGCGTCATAGTATCGGCCATTTTGTATTGATGGTGAGGCGTGTCTGATGCGCTATTATCTATGCTCATCCCACACACTCTGCCCTGTTTCTATCTCTTGCAACGAATCGCTTGGCTCCCTTCTCAGATATTTAGACAACATGCGCTTTTATACTGCGCTATCATCTTCATTTGTTTTGATGCGCAACTGATGCTCCCTCTTTAGTTGGGGGAAAATCTAGATTCTACTTCTGGGATTTTCCTTCTCAACGTTTGAAAACCGATTATAGTAACGGCATGTCTTAATGTGTCTACGCTTCCTAAATCATACACGATAAATAGCACGGAAGTAAACATGTTTTGTATTCTTTACTCTAATTGTAAAATTTATCTTATGAATTTAATTATTTAGATTTTAAAAATGTATAATAATGCACTCCTTATATTGTACTAATCGAAATAATATTCTTAAAATGTTATTGCCATTATTTTTTTAGTTAAGAAATAGACGTTATATTCCCATAATTATAAAATGATTTTATGTGAAAGTATTTTTGGTAAAATCAAGTATAGTTATGAAACAATTGTGTGAATTGCTCTCTAGTTTAATATAGATTTAATATCCATAAATAACTTCGGTTCTAATCACGAAGCTCACCCTTCTAGAATTTTTTTGTTATATCTAAACTATTTTAAAAATAGCTATATCGACAATTCTAGATTCCGATACTCATATGGACTAGAAACAGAAAATTATAAAATCTTAAAATTTCTATAATATAATTTAATTCAAGCAAAATAAGAAAGTTTAAATACTGAATTCTAAGAGTAATAGTACCTGTATGTGAGAATGATATTATAGGAGAGTGGCTTTTCAATGAAATACTTAACAAATATATTTTATTTTTCATATTCTCATTCATTCTATACAATTAGAACAGTCACAATTTTCTAAAGACGTCCAAAAAGTATTAATTCATGTCCTTAAATCAAATAAACAATATTTCACTACCTCATAATAAAAAACTGGTATTAGTTGACGTTGAAAAATATTTGCGGGCGCCCCCCCCCCCCCCCCCGTCATTTATATTTTATATTCCTTGAAAAAGGCATCATTTGCCGAAACATGTAGGATTGTTTTAAATATATACATTTTGAAGTAAACCCAGACCTTAAATCGCCAACAAATTTAATTCACCATAACATACAAAGGTCACGAAATAATTATCTATATATATATATATATATATATATATATATATATATAAATTCAATGAGTTGGCGATTTAAGGTCTGGGTTTACTTTAAAGTATATACAGTGTGGTCATAAAGTTTGGAACCAAGCTTATAACCGCATTATTTTACATTTTTAGGAAAAACGCTCGGACAGGTAAATTTTCATTTTTAAAACCCCATCTTTTGACATACAATCTTTTTCTGTGACGTCATTGGTTTTCGAGTGATGACGTTATCAATACTTTCTTTAAATGGCAACCATATTATTTTTTTCTCGTTTTTGGTAGATCTTTATATCCACCAAATAGTGATATAAAACAATTGGTATGTTGCATCACAATTTTTTTGAAAAAAATGATATAAATTTAGAAAAAAATACGAAAATTTTATTTTTGTACAAAATTAAAATTAAATTTAAAAAAATACATCTGAACTTAAATTTATTGTAACAGTTAACGTAAATTTTCAAAATGGACCCCACCAACCAACTGACACTGTCCCAGCCGAGTGTAAACACTTCGTATACTCGCCTCAATTATGTCTGGGGATATTTGTGTAAGTTCTACGCGAATTCGTTCTTTTAAATAAATCTTCTCAATTGTTCGGTTTGTTAAAATACACTTTCGATTTCAAATAACCCCACAAAAAAAAGTCTAACGGAGTCAGGTCAGGAGAACGAGGTGGCCATTCTATGGCGCCTCTCCGTCCAATCCATTTATTGGGAAATATTTCGTCAAGATAGTGGCGAACCTCTACACCATAATGGGGAGGCGCCCCATCTTGTTGAAACCAAATATTTGGATGGAGTACATCACCATCCTCGTGATTTGGGAAAATAACAGCGAGCGCTGGAACCAGTTCAAATCTTAAAAATTCTAAATATTGCACAGTAGTCAAATTTCCTTCAAAAAAATATGGTCCTAAAATGCGTCGTCCAATCATTCCAACCCATACGTTAACTTTTCCTCTGCGCTGAGTATGACACGCTTGAGTCCAATGCGGTTTGTTCTGCGACCAATATCTGCAATTATGGCGGTGAACAGATCCATTTAGGCAGAACGTAGCTTCATCTGAGAAGACGATGTTTTCCAAGAAATTTGGATTTTGGTCACAACGTAACATTACGTCTTCACAGAACTGCAGTCGACGATCTTCGTCATCCTCATGTAATTCCTGTACAAGTTGAACTTTGTAAGGACGATAGTGTTCTTTTTTAAATAAGTTGACGACAAATGAGTGAGCCACCTAATTGGCTAACGCAAGTTGTCTGGTGGAAACTGATGCCTTTCTTCTGCTTCTAGAAGCACATTTAATTTCACATCTTCTCCTACTTGAGGTATACCTTGCCGTGGTCGATCTTTTACGGATGCAGTTTCGGTAAACTTTATAACTAGTTTTGTCACCGTAGACCTGGTAATTGGAGGTCTATCAGGGTGCTCATGGTTAAACAAATCGCATGCTTCTGCATGCGTTCTTTGCCTGTCCCCATACCCAACCATAATTAAAATTTCGATTCTTTCTCGCTCAGATAAATGAGCCATTTTTTATATTAGCGACAATGAACAATTTTTACGCAATATCTCAAAAATTTAACGTCCAAAATAGAAGTAAATAATTCAACAATGTTGTCGCCATAGAAACAATTTCAAACTAAAATTTTTGTACATAAATTGTATAAAAAGAAGCAAGAATGTCATAAACAAATATCTTGCAAAAAAGTGCGTGTTTTTGTTTTTGTAAATTTTTTGCATAGTAACATGAGTACATATGCTTTTGACGATCCGGTTTGTTCAAGAAGAATATTTAAGTCCTCACACAAGACAGAAGTGTGAAAAAAACTTACTTACATATTTCAGTAAGTTTTTTTCACACTTCTGTCTTGTGTGAGGACTTAAATATTCTTCTTGAACAAACCGGATCGTCAAAAGCATATGTACTCATGTTACTATGCAAAAAATTTACAAAAACAAAAACACGCACTTTTTTGCAAGATATTTGTTTATGACATTCTTGCTTCTTTTTATACAATTTATGTACAAAAATTTTAGTTTGAAATTGTTTCTATGGCGACAACATTGTTGAATTATTTACTTCTATTTTGGACGTTAAATTTTTGAGATATTGCGTAAAAATTGTTCATTGTCGCTAATATAAAAAATGGCTCATTTATCTGAGCGAGAAAGAATCGAAATTTTAATTATGGTTGGGTATGGGGACAGGCAAAGAACGCATGCAGAAGCATGCGATTTGTTTAACCATGAGCACCCTGATAGACCTCCAATTACCAGGTCTACGGTGACAAAACTAGTTATAAAGTTTACCGAAACTGCATCCGTAAAAGATCGACCACGGCAAGGTATACCTCAAGTAGGAGAAGATGTGAAATTAAATGTGCTTCTAGAAGCAGAAGAAAGGCATCAGTTTCCACCAGACAACTTGCGTTAGCCAATTAGGTGGCTCACTCATTTGTCGTCAACTTATTTAAAAAAGAACACTATCGTCCTTACAAAGTTCAACTTGTACAGGAATTACATGAGGATGACGAAGATCGTCGACTGCAGTTCTGTGAAGACGTAATGTTACGTTGTGACCAAAATCCAAATTTCTTGGAAAACATCGTCTTCTCAGATGAAGCTACGTTCTGCCTAAATGGATCTGTTCACCGCCATAATTGCAGATATTGGTCGCAGAACAAACCGCATTGGACTCAAGCGTGTCATACTCAGCGCAGAGGAAAAGTTAACGTATGGGTTGGAATGATTGGACGACGCATTTTAGGACCATATTTTTTTGAAGGAAATTTGACTACTGTGCAATATTTAGAATTTTTAAGATTTGAACTGGTTCCAGCGCTCGCTGTAATTTTCCCAAATCACGAGGATGGTGATGTACTCCATCCAAATATTTGGTTTCAACAAGATGGGGCGCCTCCCCATTATGGTGTAGAGGTTCGCCACTATCTTGACGAAATATTTCCCAATAAATGGATTGGACGGAGAGGCGCCATAGAATGGCCACCTCGTTCTCCTGACCTGACTCCGTTAGACTTTTTTTTGTGGGGTTATTTGAAATCGAAAGTGTATTTTAACAAACCGAACAATTGAGAAGATTTATTTAAAAGAACGAATTCGCGTAGAACTTACACAAATATCCCCAGACATAATTGAGGCGAGTATACGAAGTGTTTACACTCGGCTGGGACAGTGTCAGTTGGTTGGTGGGGTCCATTTTGAAAATTTACGTTAACTGTTACAATAAATTTAAGTTCAGATTTTTTTTTAATTTAATTTTAATTTTGTACAAAAATTGTGATGCAACATACCAATTGTTTTATATCACTATTTGGTGGATATAAAGATCTACCAAAAACGAAAAAAAAATAATATGATTGCCATTTAAAGAAAGTGTTGATAACGTCATCACTCGAAAACCAATGACGTCATAGAAAAAATTGTATGTCAAAAGATGGCGTTTTAAAAAAGAAAATTTACCTGTCCGAGCGTTTTTCCAAAAAATGTAAAATAATGCGGTTATAAGCTTGGTTCCAAACTTTATGACCACACTGTATATTTAAAACAACCCTACATGTTTCGGCAATGATGCCTTTATCAAGGCTATAAAATATAAATGACAGTATACAAATGATTTGTATACTGTCATTTATATTTTATATCCTTGATAAAGGCATCATTGCCGAAACATGTAGGGTAGTTTTAAATATATATACTTTAAAGTAAAGCCAAACCTTAAATCGCCAACTGATTGAATTTATCATACCAAGGTCACGAAGTAATTATATATATATATATATATATATATATATATATATATATATATATATATATTTAGTGTTAATAAGAATTAGATTTCTTATTTATTTTATTGGCTGTGTCTATATGTGTCTTAATTTTTTTTTTAATTATTAAGTCTTTTTCAAGTGACTAGAAACAAAAATTAATACAACGAAAAGTAAGAAAATATGTTTACATTTGTATGAATGAATTAAAAATTAAAAATTAAAATTAAAATAATAATAAAGTAAGGAAAAATTAAATGATTACATCTGTATAAATGAATTAAAAATTAAAATTAAAATAATAATAAAGTAAGGATAATTGAATGATATAAAAACTCACCGATTTATTCCGTTTTAAAACACATTTTTTGTACATGTGTGGTTCGGACTTGCACGGAGACCTTTCCCGGGATGACCGCGTCACTTCGAATATATTGTGTATATATATATATATATATATATATATATATATATATATATATATGGTAAATTCAATTAGTTGGCGATTTAACGTCTGGTTTTACATCAATATGTACATATTTAAAACAATCTTACATGAAATTTAAAATATAAATGACAGTCTATTAATGTCATACTATATATCTGTAGTTGTCATGGTTAAAATTATTCAAGGATGCATTCGAATTCAATAATAATAAATCATGCCTTGGCATTCTCTAAACAGTTAGACAACAAAAAAAAACAGAGAATAGCAAGCCATGAGTTATTATTATGTCTGCGCCCGTGGAGCGGCTTAAGATGTTAAGCTGTCGGCATTTGCCTTAAACGAGAAGGAAAACCACGAAAACCTACTCGGACAGCCAGTCAGGGATCTAGATACGGCACTGCCAGCATGAAAAGCAAATCTACAGATGTTTAAATAACATAAGATATATATTTATATAACAGCAACATATAGGTATTATGATGGTTACTTGCAGATAGTTTCATAATTAGATTGCAGTATATACAAATGTTAAATTTGTTATATCACTTCTGTTGTTAATTGGATTTTTTTCCTGTTTAATATTAATAATATCTTTAATTTCCCTTGAATCTGACTGATAGAGAAGTAAAACTATCACATACTCAATACAGAAAAGATAACATCAATAAAATTAAAACGATCTTAACTGATAATAACTACCCACCACAACTTATTGAACAACCAATTAAAAAAAGAATTCACAAAATATACAACACTGCGGACACCAATAACAATTTAAACAATGAAACAACATATAAGTATCACGATTCCATATGTACCTACCACAATTATCAGAAAAAAAATATGATATAGCTATAACATATAAACTTAGCAATACAAATAAACATCTATTTTCAAAATTGATAGAGAACAATGCACAGTGAATAGGGAAATTAAGGAAATGATTAATATTAGTAGTAGTATTGATTAATATTAAATAGGAAAAAAATTCAATTAACAACAGAAGTACTATAAAATACTAAGCAGTATATATTATAACCTAATAATGTAGCGATCTGCAATTTACCATCATAATATATGTTACTGTTATATAATTATATATCATATGTAATTTAAATATCTGTACATTTGCTTATCATGCTGGCAGTTCCGTATTTAGACCCCTGACTGGCTGTCCGAGTAGGGTTTCGTGGTTTTTCTTCTCATCCTAGGTGAATGCCGACAGCTTTGTATCTTAAGTCGCTCCACTGGCGCAAGTGTAATAATAACTTATGACTTACCATTCGCTTTATAATTTGTATCAAACTTTTGTTATATCATTAATTGAATTGAATATTGTTATGAATTTGTTTCTCTCACCATGACTACATCACTTATATAACTTTGACATTAATATCTGTCATTTATAATTCCTTGACAAAGGTAATACTTACCGAAACATGTAAGAGCTTATTTTAAATATATACATATTAATGTAAAACAGACTTTTAATCGCCAAATATCTAAATCAACTTTATTCTACAAAGGTCAAGAAACATTTATCTATATTTTAATATATATATATATATATATATATATATATATATATATATATATATATATATATATATATATATATTGTAGTGATTCAAGCCTACATTAAAGGATGCCTAGAACAAAAATATAGAGTTAAGATATTAATTGTTAATTTTTAGAATAAGTCATTGTCAGAACTGCATTTTTCTCATGCCAAATCAATAAAGTTAATACCGCGTTTTTAATTTATCAAATTTGTATAACACACTCATTGTATTGCTTGTAATCTATAACTATAATTATTTTCATTTACATATTTATGTCACCGAAGATATTTAACTTAATTGATTGGAATTATATGTCATATTATGGACATAGCTGTACTTTATTTTTGAATCAGATAAGGCGGGAATAATCCCTAATGTAATTAAGGTATTTTACGGAGATTTAACATTCAAAATATATTTTTATAAATTGTAAAATTAAATTATCAATTTATATGAAATGTCAAAACGATTGGTAATAATAATTTTGATTTATCAATTAACGTAATTAAATACATATAAATAAACATTCAAAATAGAAAGCCTGGAAAAAAATCAACAAGAAAAACAGAAGAGTGTGGGTGAATAAAAAATGGATATAACGCGTCGAATTCATATAAAATTAATGAAGCTAAAATTAAGTGAAAAAAAGTAAATAAACTAGTGAATTCTCACCAAAATATATATTCTACAAGTTTCCTATCCACCAGAGATAGTTTTACGAAGTTTAACCAAACCTGGACCTGCCAAATCGCATATTAAAGAATATCCAGTTTCGAGGGGACGCTTAACCCGACTATAACGATACCAGCCTTTTCTCCTACCTTTGAACCCGTTTTACCTGCCTATAAAGTCCTGAATTCCCATTGATCATCCTGGAGAAACCATCAACATCAATTTTGAGTATTTGTTTATATTTTATTTTACCTAAAACATAACCATAATTTTTTTTTACACGTAAAGAATAATCGTTCATATTTCATATAGATACTAATATTGTTAGTATTTAGTTCATTTATAGTAATATAGGAAAAATACAGTTCTTTTCCGTTCTTTTAAAGCTAAATTACCTCAACCTAGTGTTTATTTGAGTTTTTGCTATTTCAAAGAGTATATTTAACCTTAATTTAACTATATCAGATCACGTGACTTTGCATGCATTTATTATTCTGTTATATCATATATTTAAACTTACCTGTTGCATTAAAATTCAGATTAAACTTGTGATTTCAACAGTTAATCCTCTTGTTTTATTATTGTTATTTATAACGGAAGGTTTTCCACTTCGAATAACTTGTATTGAAAGTTTATACCTATATTTGATCAACGTACCGAACCTACTAATTATACATACGTTAATCGTAATCAAAATATACAAGAGCTAGCCGGTGTATTGAACAACACCAATAAAGTATTTAATAATAAGTGTATCACACAAAGGAGATTAGTAAAAGTTAAGTATAAGTTGTTGTTTTTATAATATCCATGTTAAAATATATTATGTCAACTGTATCAATGCAACGAAGCGCCATCTATATATATCATCTATAACTCCTTACGTGTATACTAAAATAATTGGTATTTTCAATGTAATCAATTTATTTACTTTATTTTTCAAAAGAAAACCATATCTTTTGGTCCTATTATCTTAAGGACTCGTTGGAGTGGTTACAATATATATATATATATATATATATATATATATATATATATATAGATAATTATTTCGTGACCTTTGTATGTTATGGTAAATTCAATAAATCAATAAATCGCCAACAAATTGAATTTACTATATATCTGTATATATATCTGTGTGTCCGTTTGTACTAATCTACATATTTATGGGATATTTTGGAAAACGTTTGTCATAAATATTGTTACATTATTAAGTCGTTGTGCCGTTGTTATTGATTTATATGTTGTACGTATTTAGAACCCCTTGCTATAGACCTCACACTTTGTAGGTACGTTATATAATATATGTTTCCGTGTGACGTATGAACTCTAGTTACGATTTAACCTTAATTCACGGTGGCGCCCTTATTCTCTTTAAATATAGTCAGTCACTCATTAACGTTTCAATAAAAGCCTCACTACCGTAGTCCGGGCCTGGTTAGCTAAATTGTATCTCTACCATCAACTCTCCCACACTGGTGAGTCTGAGGAATCACCCTATCCTTTTTCATACATTAATCGTAAAGCATCAGTAGCCAGCTTCGGCAAATAACAAAAATCTATTTTTGTTACTTGCCGGTAGCCATAAATCTATTTATTGTAATTTCTAGTTCCTTTGGATGCGTAGGTACTTCAAGAATATTATGCCACCATAATATATATATATATATATATATATATATATATATACATATATATATATATATATATAATATTTTCGTGACCTTGGTATTATATGATAAACTTAATCAGTCGGCGATTAAAGGTCTGGTTCAATACTTCAAAGTATATATATTCAAAAAAAAACTACATGTTTCGGCAACTATGCCTTTATCAAGGGTATAAAATATAGATCTATATTTACAAGGACATGTAAGTGCGCATGTTTTGTAGATTTTGCTTCGTGCTGTCAAGATAGTTTGTTTATTTTGTTCTCTTGGGAGAAATTAGAAATTTTCTTTGTAATTTATTATTTTTTTTTGTTCGGTGTCACAAAGGGTTTTGCACGCATGCAGCTGTCATTTCCATGCGTTATTTTTACCTTTATAATATTGTTAAATGATGCAATATTAATCTTTATACTCTATAAAGATTTTTTTTTTTTTTGTATTAAAGTTTCATTTAAATTTTATATTGTGATTATTATTTAACCTTACTTCAAGAAGATTACAAGTAACTTAAAGAATTATAATTATAACATTTGTCAATACTCTTTTACTGGCGCATTATAAATTTGTAGAAGAGAAAAACCACGTTTTCCAATTGGAACCCTGAGAGGAAAGCAGTCCCATTTTGAAAGTAAACTGACTGAATATCCTAGCTGGATAGATTTGTCGTGAATGGTGGTAAAGCAACTTTCAAAATCACAGTTCATAGCAGTATGTATACATATACAAGGGGGTTTCCTTGCAATACAGAGACATATGATAAGTGGAAAGATGTAATTATATAGAACCGAAGAAAGATATTGTGAGTCAATTACGACGCTAACCTAAAAATTAGAAAATTAGAAACACCATGAAAATTGTATTACGTGACGCCTATGAATTAAAAATGTTCAGATTGTATACGTATAATAAATACCTCAAACTCACATACACTACAGCGTATGTGCACATACGTAACAGTTATCAATGTTATAAATTTAACATTCATGTAAATTATTAATAAATAAAACATGTACATATATTATGTGTTTTCCGTGAATATTTTTCTTTGTTACGAGAAGTAGCAAATATAAAATATTAATATGGATATAATGGACCGCTATTGTAAACATATACTGTAATGTTTATGTTTATAAAAAAACTAGAAGATAACATTGTGTATTTGTTTCTATATTAAGGGTTCGATAAACTGGTTCGAAAGTCAGCTATTAAAAAGTTATTGTGAATTTTTAAATAGGATGTATTAATGAAACATGTAAAGTGTGTGCTTTATGGGCAATTAACGTTCTATTGGTATCAATCTATCCTTAATCGAAGACGTTAATGTATATTATATGGAAGGTACGTAAAGATCGACAACTGAACGAAACTTAAAGCGAGATGGACAATAACAAAACTATTTCTTTTGATATTGTCGGTCAACTTTAAGATATCGTGTTTTATAATACAGTGGCGTGATATTAGTTAGATATTTTGTCCTTCTTTGTTCTCGCTTATGAAAGGAAATTTTGGGAAAATATGTAGGATTTATATTCTGTAAAATTACATCTTTCCATTTCTCATTTCTCATAAGCTGTCTTTTTATTTCAAGGATGACCGATATACATATATTGCAATAGAATCTATTTAGCGAAATATATAATTAAAACATGTAACAGTGGTAATAGTTGCTATTTTGTGTATTGGCAAATTTTAAATATCGCGCCAATATTAACATATGTTCGTAAATACGAAACCAAAAATAGAGGTCGTAACCTGAAAATTATTTATGTTTGCCGTGGCAAGCCAGTGAAGAGACAATAAGAATTTACTTTTCTCAGAATGCCGTTCTAAATAACAATATTTTAATAAGGTAAGTTTCTTGAATATATTAAATTAAATAATCTTATATAAGAGAAATCAAAAGTATTTTAATTTAGAAGCAGATATACGTTTATTCTTTCTAAAATATAATTAGTTGAGTTGTCGATCGTTACTTAGGTTCCATAAAATTTCTTGATTAAAAATAGACTGTTAGAAATAGCAACTTAAATGCCAGTAAAGAACATGTCTTGCATGTTCTCTTAATATGTGTACCATCCCTGAACTTAACTTTCGTACTAGGTTATTGAGCTCTTACCATAACAAAACAGACACAATGTTATCGTATTTGGAATGATAAAATATAAACATGGCCGGCTTTAAATTCAATATCGGCTTTCTATTTCTTATTTCTACTAACAAAAAAAAAACATTCTTGTAATACACATGAAATGATGTCAGTTCTAAAACTGAAACATACGGTGTGTATATAATTTCAACATATTTATTATTTATGAATTCGGAATATTTTGAATTCATAGGGGACATTCACAGGGAAACAGGGGGTTTTTAATTTTGGGGTTCGCGTCGTAATTGACAAATATTTTAAATTCATAAATATATATATATATATATATATATATATATATATATATATATATATATATATATATATATATAAAGATAATTTCTTCTTAACTTTTGGTATATTATAGCATATTTAGTTAGTCGGCAATTTAAGGTCTATTTTACTTTAATATGTATATATGTATTTAAAATAATCTTACATATTTCGGCAATTATTGCCTTTTTCAAAGAATTTTAAATTATAAATGACAGTATATTAATGTCTTATCTATATATGTGAAGTTGTCATGGACAAAATTTCATTATTCAAAAATATATTCAAATTTAATAATAATTCATGGCTTAGCATTCCCCAACAGCTTGACGCCAATTACAGAGGGCATTGGTAAGCCATGAGTTATTATTATATTTGCGCCCGTTGAGCGACTTAAGATGTTCAGCTGCCGGCATTCGCCTAGAACAAGAAGGAAAACCACGAAAACCTACTCGGACAGCCTGGTCTCAGATCTAAATTCGTACCTATAATATCTTCACACTGGCTTATTGTGCTAGCAGTTCCGAGTTTAGATCCGGGACTAGGCTGTCTGAGTAGGTTTTCGCGGTACAATAGAGTATAAATAAAGCTCCTGGAATGATCGTAAATTGTTTAAAACGTACTTCGATACGTAAGTTGCACTACCTTGCTAGAATCCTGCCTCCAAAATATCGTCCTAACGTTATAACGAACAAGGAATTATTAAAGGTAACAACGAATGAGGTTCATATTTTCTAATACTTGCAAGACGTAATGCAGCAATTGATATCTAGTAAGTAAATAACGTCCAAATGACCTCCATCAATAAACAATTTAGTACGAGGTCATGAAGAAAAATATTTTGTTTGTAGGTTTGTTAATCGATTGGTAATATGTATTAACAAAACTAAGTTCAACACGAGTAAACGGCTGCTAACCTTGGATCAACTTAATGTGATTGTGTGGAGAACCAGACTACTGAAACATGTACTAATTAGCTACCACAAGATATTGATTTCGGCAAAATCAAGTATAATTGATTTGTTAAACATCAATTTATGTTTAGTTATAAATTTACCTACATGCATATAACTATTAAGATAAAATAAAACAAATTTTATGAATTTCACTTTTTAATTATCACTGTAACGAGTCGTTTCGCACCAACCTGGGCTTCGTCAGACATATAACTAACTTATTTACAAAATATTTTTTATATTAAACACAAGTAAACGGTAACAAGCAAAAACACATGTTTTATTTTAAAAATAGTCGGAGGGATGGGTGCTTTTTATTACTGGATGTCTATGCACAAAACTTTCGCTACGGTTTATACAATATGTACTGTTTACATTATATTACAGGGAGGTAAAGAATTCTATGGAAAAATACAAAAACACAAAATACAATATGTAACTGTCTGCATATCAAATAAATAGATTGAGTAAGGGTGAATTATTTGTTTCTAATTCATCATTTAAGATCTTGTCAGTTTTCTTTAATTTATTGATTTCAAGTGACTCTAATAAATTAAGTTTTTTGCCCTTATTTTCCACATGTAATATTTTAAATTCTTTGTTAAAATTGTGGTTCGTTGAATTGATATGAGACGCATATGAAGAGTCACTTTTATTATTTCTAAATGAAGAAAAATGTTCTTTGACGCGCATTTCAAACGATCTGCCTGTCTGTCCGATATAAGTCATAGGGCAACTACCGCAGGTTAACTCATAGACCCCTGACTTTTTATTGTTGTTTGTTAAATCCTTATTGTTTTTTATAAATTTGGATAAATTGTTATTAGTTCTATACGCTGTATTAATGTCAAACTTTCTTAAATATTTACAAATTTTTGTGCTTGAAGAGCCTATAAACGTGATCATTTTAAATTTTTGGGTGTTATTATTTAATATTGGGTAAACTTGTGATATGGCTTTTGTAAGGAGTTTTTTATTTAAAATGTTATCTATTATATTACTTTTATATCCATTGTTGATAGCTATTTGTCTAATTAAATTTAACTCTTTCTCGAAATTTGTTTGGTTCAACGGAGTATTTATTAATCTATGTATAAGGCTGTGATAAGCCGCTAATTTGTGTTGTATCGGATGGCAAGAAGTGTTATGTATAGTAATATCTGTAGTTGACGGTTTGTGGTAAATAGCAAAGTTACATTTGTTGTTAATTCTAGTAATCGTTAAATCGAGAAAGTTAATACTATTATTTGTTTCCTGTTCCATTGTAAACTTAATATTTTGATGCAATGTATTAATATAATCAAATAATAAATTTAATTGTGTATTTGATCCTATGAAACCTAGTAATATGTCATCTACGTATCTGTACCAAAATAATACATTTAGAAAAAGAGGATTTTTTGAAATAGAATTTTCAAGATGATCCATAAAAATCTCAGCTAATAACGGACTTAGGGGATTACCCATGATTAAACCTTCTTTGCAAGTGTATATGTTTTCATTAAATTGAAAGTAATTTTGTTCTATGCATAAGTTTAGTAAATCAAGAATTTCATTAATAATTAACGGATTTACATTATTTTTATGGAGAAGATCTTTTACTAAAATAACCGTTTTTTTGTGGAGGGATACTAGGGAATAAATTTTGAACGTCGAAGGAAATGAGTTTTGTGTTAGACGTTAAAGTAACGTCTTTGATTTTGTTTATTATTACATATGAGTTTTTTACCCTTAATTTAGGTTTAAATCCTGTATATTTAATAATGATATCTATAAGCTTTTTCGAGAGTTTGTAGGACGGAGCTGTCACATATGAAACAACCGGACGAATCGGGTGATATTCTTTATGTAATTTAATAAGGGAATATAATTTTGGCGGTTGAGGGTTCATAATAATTAAACTATTTTGTTCCTTTTCACTAAAAAGATTAGCAGAATTTCTTATAACTGTTTTTAGAGTGTGTTGAAATTTTTCTGTAGGATCTCTCTTAATTATTTTAAATTTATTCATTACTAAAAACTCATTCGTTTTATTCAAATAATCTGCTCTGTTCATTGCTACAACCGTTTTCCCTTTATCCGCTCGAGTAGAAACTATCGAATTATGAGTAGATTTATTCTTTATAGATTTGATAATCTTAAGTTCCCTATTCTGATTTATGTTTTCGTTTTCCCGTTTAAGGACTCGTTACAGTGATAATTAAAAAGTGAAATTCATAAAATTTGTTTTATTTTATCTTAATAGTTATAATGGAATTTCATCAAGTAAAGGCCGAAACAATCATACATGCATATAATTTCCCTTGATAATAATAAATAAATAATAGGAATATTTTTTAGCATGTGAAACAACTTCTTAAATTTAGCTCTTCCCATTACTGAGACGTATTGAGTAGGCCGCGGCATAATGAACTACCTGAATTTAGTAAACTTGCCGTATACTAAAATAGGTTTTAGTTTTAATAGGTGAAAAAAAAAAGTTAATTTACCAGATACTTAACCAATACTATACTCAAAAATTAAATGGCCTTCAACGATGGCTTCCGGAAACCTCGTCAATGCAAACAGCACATCGTTAAATGAATTCCTGCTAGGCATATAATGATTTCAAATATATTTTAATATTTTTAATGAATAATTCCAATTATATAATATGCTGATTGAATGCAAATAGCATCCTTATTTTTATTAAATTAAATTACAATTTTGCAGCACTATTATTTTTTTCTATGTTCTGTCGTACATTTTCTCGTTCCTTACGTTTCTATTAGGCATCAACAACGGGGTTTGGAACTCCACCACCGCAGACGTTGCGGCAATAAAAACGAACCTTTTGACATCATAAAACATGACATTAAAAATATGCTCCTATATTTCAGGCACCCTGCACAGTGGTTCGCTACTAATGCTTCACTTCGTTCTAGTAAAGTCGAATGACAGAACCAATTGGTCGGCTGCATTTTCTTCTGTATACTCCGTCGGGTTCATCGGAGCGCATAGTGCATTTTAACCACTTATCCACTTACAGATATGTTCGTCCCCCTGAGATATATGTATTCGTGGGTGAATTTCACAAATTAATCCTTCGCATGGGAAAGTTCTGAATGGCGAAAAATGATGTTGACTTATAAACAAAAGACAGCGAAATTTATATGCTATTAAGTAACTATAGTAAATTATTATTATTTGAAAGACAAAAATATTTTATAATATTTATAAACAAAATATTTTAGTACAATTATATAACTTCGTATTAATAATTATACTTAAAACGAAATGAAAAATTAAGTTACTTGCATAAACGATTTATTTGAATTTTAATTAACTATACGACGTGTGCTATATTCTATTTCTAATTGAACTTATCATTTAAGACTAAAGCGACTTTTACTTTATATGTTTAACACTTTGGGTCCTTACTTTGCGATGACATACGACTGTAGTTTCGACATTGCAGAAACTGCAGTCGCCATTAAGCTGAATAAAGTGATATTTTTACAAAGTGTAGTGTGTTTATTTTATTATTTTCATGCATTACCTTAATTCAGGTTAGCATTTTAGCGAAATAGCAAGATTTGGAGCTATTTGATCTCTATATTTTCCATTAAAACTCGTTCCCGTTGGCTCAAGTTTATTTAGTTTTTCGTTATATCTTTTTGCTTTTTCGTTAAGTACAATTGTCGTTTACAACTGATATAACTTGTTTTATAACAATTATTATTAATTGTCTCTTACAAGCAGAGAGTATTTATCTCTAAATTAAAGTCATTCTGAATTAATATATCAAACTGATAAATTAGTTTTCCGAATATCTTTGTTTTAACACAAAGAAACTAATTTTGGAGTCATACCTTCCACAACGAACAACACGATAAAAGCGGAGAATTGATATACAGTAGTACCCCGTTATCCGCTGACTCCGTATCCGCGGTTTCAGTTATCCGTGATTTACCTATGATGAGCAGAAAACGCGTTATATCAATAAATATAAAAGTTATAGGAGCATTTGTCGATATATCGTCGTATATATGAGTTATCCCCTGAATTCGTCGCTCTCTTATGATAAGTTAAACAAGTTGGAACGTGCTTAAGGTGCCACTCACTTTTACTTGTACATATAAACGCTCCTGTTAACTATGAGTTAACTATTTGAATTGTCGGACAAGACAGTGCTTGCAAAAGTTTTTAAATAAAGCAAGTAAATTTGAAAATAATTTTAAAATGGCTTCTAAACAAAAAAGAAAACGTGAAATGCTCACTATTAGTGAAAAAATAAAAATCATTAATACGATTGTAATAGATAAAAAAATCTATTGCAACTGTTGCTAAAATATACAATAAAACGAATCTTCGATACGAGAAGTGTTAAAAAACAAAGATAAGATTCGAGCTAGTTTTTCTAGTACACCCCAAACTGCAAAAGTTGCAACCACAATACGTAATAAAGTGTTACTTAAGGTAGAAAATGCCTTAAATTTATGGGTGGAAGATATGACAAGAAAACATATTCCTATCGATGGCAAAGTGCTACAACAAAAGGCGTTGGTTTTATATGAAGATATGCAGACCCAAGATTATACTGAAGAGGAAGGAAAATAATTCACGCAAGTAGGGGGTGGCTGCATAGATTTAAAACTCGGTTTAATCTAAAAAATATAAAAATGACAGAGGAACCTGCGTCAGCTGATCATGTAGCTGCTGCCCTGTATCCAGAAAAATTTAAACAAATTATTTCAGAAAAGAATTATCATCCTAAGCAAGTTTTTAACTGCGATGAGACTGGTCTTATGTGGAAAAAATGCCTCAACGGACTTATATTCATAAGACTGCAAAGAGTGCATCAGGCTTTAAAGCAATTAAGGATAGACTTACCTTGATATTTTGTATAAATGCAGTTGGTCATATGATTAAACCCGGACTTGTTTATCGATCACAGAATCCACGTGCTCTAAAATACAAAGATAAAGCTTGCCCGCCTGTGTTTTGGCAATCAAATCGAAAGGTGTGGGTTACGGCTGTTCTATTTACACAATGGTTTCATCAATGCTTTATTGCGGAAGTAAAAAGATATTTGGAAAAGGAAGAATTACCATTTAAAGTGCTGCTGATACTAGACAATGCTCCTGGGCATCCTGTGTCACTAGGCACAGAAGATAAAAATGTTGAAGTGCTTTTTTTATCACCTAACACGACCTCATTGCTTCAGCCCCTTGATCAAGTTGTCATTAGATGCTTTAAAGCCATATATATTCGACAGGTTTTCGAAATGCTGTATACAATGGCTAACGAATGCTCTGATATCGGGCTCATGGAATGCTGGAAGTCATTTACAATTGCTGACGCAATTCTATTTATCAAAGGATGGAGGAATTAAAGTCAGAAACGATAATAGCATGTTGGAAAAATCTGTGGAATGACATCGTTCTTAGTTCTGAAGACACACATGATATTAATTCACATCTAACAACGATATTTAACATAGCGCAGAAAATAGATGGAGAAGGATTTAACGATATAACCCAAAAGGAACTCAGTGATTACATAAACGAAGAGGATCAAGTATTCACCAACGAGGAATTGGAAGACCTTGTGAAATCTTCTCCAGAAGCGAGTGACGATGAGGATGAGGGTCATCAAGAACCGCCAGCATGGACGCTTGAAAAATTTTCAGCGATATTTCGAACTGCTCAAACATTAAAAGAACAGATAGTAGAATATGATCCAATAATGGAACGCAGTATAAAAATTACTCGCACTATAACAGAAGCCTTGAAACCTTTGGAGGATTTGTTTATTGAAATGAAAAGACAAAAACGACAACTACCAATAACAATGTTCTTTGAAAAAGTCGACAAAACTATCGATAATGCACAGCCATCAACATCGTTTGCTTCGGATCTAAGTAAACAATCGACTGCTAACTTGGACTTGGAGGAAGATGAATGAATATGTAGCTCACTATGATAAAGTTTTTCCTGTTGTATATTTTCTTGTTGTGTATGTAAATATGTACTATATGTACTACATATGTATGAACTTATATATTTATTAAACTTAAATTCTATTTGTGCCACAGCCCAAGAATATTTATTTTTTTATTGTTTATTTATTTTAAATCAATATTATATAACTTATTTTTTCTTGTTTCATTGTTTTAACTTTGCTTCATATTTCATATTGTACTCGAAAATAAAGCGTTCGCTACTATCCGCGGTTTTCAGTATCCGCGGAAGACCACAGAACCAAACCCCCGCGGATATGGGGGTACTACTGTACATATATTGTAGGAATGTGTGTTGGTGATTTCATTGAATAATATTCGTATAATGAAATTGATAAAAACAATTTTGAATGATATATGTACTGAATCGTACATCGTTTTTGAGACATAAGCAGTCTGCATTGAGAATAATCCACTGGGCAGGCCTCAAATTTCACCGACCTTGTAGTTTAGTTTAGAAGGTACATGCTAATTTAAATGATTGTGTTTATCGTAATGCAATAACTTGGATTGGATAATGATCATAAGAGAAGGAACAAAAAATTATGCACAAAAATTTTATGAAAAGAAACAGCTGAACGGTGATCTATACGATCACCAAAGCTGAGATCCTTAGATTTTTGCTCTTTCTACATAAAGAAACAAATTCATGGAAATCGCCTACACATTATCTATGAAATAAATGCATTTACTAAAATAGTAAGAAAAATTATACATCAATCACGAGTGCTACCCAAAGATTTTCTGAATGTAAAGAAAACACAATAAATTGAATTGTTCTTACAACTTATTCACTACAATTCCCTTGAAAGTACTGCAATCATCTCTTTCCGCATGAACACACCGATCCCAGCGAATTTTCTATGACTGGAAGTAGTGCTGGAAGTCTTTGCGTGTTCGACACTGCCTGCAATTCGGTCTGGATCTCTTCAATCGTCTCAAAACGGCGAGCCTTGGGCTTCAGTTTCAACTGCGGAAACAGGAAGAAGTAACCGTGGGCAAGATCTAGGGATTAGGGAGGTTGGGGTAGTTCTACCGTGTTCGTTGAGACTAGAAAGTGAAGCACAAGTGACGTGTGGATTGGTGCATTGTCGTGTTGTAAGATCCACGAATTGCTGCGCCACTTGGCAGGCCGCTTGGGTCGAATGTTTTCTCTTATAAGCCGAAGAACATCGCAATAAAGTCGTACATTGACTGTTTCACTCGGTGGGAGAAATTATTTGTGCGCGATGACACCAGCGTCATTGAACAAATCAACAACGACTTAACGTTGTTTCGAACTTGCCATGGTCTCTTCGATCGTGATGACAATGGCATCTTCCACTGCCGTGACTGCTGCTTTGTTTTGGGATCAGACCCGTACTGTGCATACATAAACACGGTGGCATTTTTGTTAAATGCTGAGTAACCTTGGCACAAACTTCGCAGCATTGCCGCATGTTGAGTTATCCGGACAGAGTACGCTAACAAACGCCGTACGACAAGCCGACAATGATACAAATGTCTTGTATTGTTATCCTTTAGTCTTGCAGGATAACATAAAGCACTCTTGCCAAATTTTGTGTCGTGCTTTCTGTCGATGGACGACTAGAATGCTCATTATCAACCGACACGCGTCCATTTTTCAAACTCACAAATTTGCGTCTTGATACACGTTCTTTGCTTTTTCACATTAGACATTGCAGTGTCTCAGAATAACTCAAACACAACTCAACAAATATAAACATAAAAACTGTTTGTCAGTACCGTTTAAGTATAGACGTAACTTACATTATCTAGCGCGACATTCAAATTTCGTGAATCTCAGGGTAGCACCTCGTATGTGTTTGATAGAATTAAAAAAAGAGGTGGTGTATGTATTGAACTTCTCAAATATGTTTATTTATTAGACAGCTATTCAGATGCATTATTTTGTTGAACTGAAATATAATAGCAATGCCACATTCGCCTAGAAGCGTGAAATAATCCTAAAGAAACTACAGAAAATCTACATTAATTAATAGATTTGACGACTGAACAAAGGATCGTGGATCTAATTTAATGAATTCAAGTTAGTTCACATACATTTTACAAACGAAACAAAGAAACACAGCAAAATATCACTCTAGACACTAGGCTTAGCAAAAATTCCCATGCCAAAAAAAAGAGAAGAACATGAAATAACATTAAAAAAATGTATTGGCTCATTGCGGGAAATTTTAAGCTGTCCTTGCACAGCGGGATTATCTTGTATACGCGGATGCAGCTTGTATGGACCTATGGTATTCAGTTATGGGTTTACCAGTCATGGCAGTGTGGAAATTATACGAAGATTTTTCAAAATAAAGTATTAAGGAATGTCGCCGCATATTCCTTGGTCATTTTCACCGGGATCTAGAAGTGGATATGGTTGAACAGACCATAGCCAAATTCTCCAAGAATCATGAACACTGACAATATGTGAATGCCTGGACTATTCTTTTGCTTGATACACTTATCACTAACGTTAAAAAGGCTCAAGAGTACCAAGCCCTGTAGTTGGTGACACAAATGCGATTTGTGTCACCAACTTGTATTAATGTTAGTGTAAAATAGTAATAATAGTAAATACCCTCCAGGAAGTATTTTCTATCTATTTCATATGGATTTAATTCAAAGGCCGTTTTCACACATCGCAATACCATTACCATATATAGCGCGCGCTAAATGGTCGCAATATTGCTTTACATCTAATATATGTGTTTTTCAATTAGCCGTTTTCACTCATAAGTAAAGACGGCAGACTATGTGCCCGGTGCATGGTGACATGATTCATGTCACCATGTGTACTAAATATTATTTTTCATTCCTCTCGCTTCGTTTACATATCGGAGCAGAAAAACATATATTTAGTAGTTTCCTAAATATTTCCATACATGCACTTATCAAAGAGATAACAGAATTTGAACATTTATTATTATTTTTCATTCCTCTCGCTTTGTTTACATATCGGAGCAGAAAAACATATATTTAGTAGTTTCCTAAATATTTCCATACATGCATTTATCAAAGAGATAACAGAATTTGAACATATATTTTACAATTTAAGAAGTCTTTCAGTCTTTACAGGGTTGCAGTGTATAGTAGTTGTGCGGAAGCGTTTATTTTACTTTACTGTGCCCCATGTGTGACTTTTAATTAGTAGTTTTTACCTACTGATGATGACAACTTAGTTGTCGAAATACGTATTTAGGATACGACTAATAATTTTGGTAAGGGGTTATATACCTTTTTAAATTATTATTTAACCACAGTCTCCATTGAAAGAATTTTTATATATTTTACAGTTCTAAATCAAAATAAAAAAAAACATTATTTTGTATTTCTAACAATGAACGAAACATTTATTCTAAAGAAAAGTGGCATTATTGGCAGTAACAGATGCACCTTCAAAACATATTTATATTATAGTATCCAAAATAATATTTAGTATACATGCTGACATGATTCATGTCACCATGCACCGGGCACATAGTCTGCCGTCTTTACTCATAAGCGATACCATAATAGCTATGGTAAAGCCAAACGGTCGTAACATATTTGCACTTAATGCATATGCCTCGTCTCCAACCAAAAGAAAAGGCAATTTTAGATCTGTTTCTTGTAAAACCGTTGGATCAGGAATATTCAGCGTATTATTTTTCATTTTTTTTCCAAAAGATGCTTGAAAACCCGAGAAATCACAATCTTTTTCATGGACAGCTAACTTGCTTATTTTAAATACGACATACAAATTTCTAGATTCTACACAGAATTATAGGTAGATCTGTATTAGTTTCCCTATACCTATAACTTCTATAGAGCTTGTTCCGTGGAATACCCTGTATAATAATATTTTGTATATAATGAGTCGACATTAATGCACATTATTTTTTCCAGGAAAAACTGTTAATGAGAAATGGAAACATATTCGAGACGCTTTTGTAACTTTCAACCCTGAGAAAGAAAAGCGGAGATAAACGAGTAAAGAAGTACATATACTTTGATCAGTTTCAATTTCCACTGAAGATTTTAAAAAAGATGATACTGAATCCAGTATTTGCGACAATACGGAGAGTCTCCAAAGTGAAGAGGAAGAAATATCCGTGCCATCAGAAGCTAGAAATCCACCACCGGAGCCAATTTCATTTTATGCTCGAAAACGGAGCAAAATCTCAGAAATATATGAAACAGACACGGCGACTTTAAAAGTTTTAAAAGCCAGTTACCAACCACCACCACCAGAAGTGGATAAGAACACGTCATTTTTTACATCCCCTTTGCATTACACCTGCAGTAAAAAACTTTACAGAAGATGAAAAACTGAAGTTTCGCATGGGAGAATTGACATTAATTAAGAAAATTTAAAAAAATACAACCTAGAACTCAGACCTCCATCGATGAGCTATGATTTTGATTACCATGCATCTACATTCGTCTGAATCAACTAACCCGGAATACCAGTCCAGAGGCTATGTGTTTCAAAATCTTTAATATGACATAATTATTAAGTACCAAATCGATAAGAATTTGCAGCAGCACAAACAGAAGTCGGTCAATAAAGAATGGAATATCATTAAAACTCTTAGATCGAAGGACTGCTTTTACCTAAAAGCAGATAAAGGGAACAAGTTAGTAATTATGAACAAAACCGACTATTTTCAAAGAGTCAAAAATTTAATTGCCGAAGGGCCGTATGTAGAAATCAAGAGAAATCCGTTACCTAAAATGATTAGTGACACAAAAGACGCGATTAAGAAATGTCCAATTTTAATAACTTCTACCCAAAAGTATAAATTAAATGTTAGTAATCCTATAGTACCAAGAATGTATTGTTTACCGAAGATACATAAACCAGGTAACTCGATGAGACCTATAGTTTCAGGTATCAACTCACCGACTTACTTGATTTCCAAATGGTTAGTGAATTAATTTAAAAATCTACCCGTTAAACCATAAAATTTGTCAGTCAGTAATTCCTTAGAATTTGTTAAATTAATTAAAGAGTGTGAACTGGAAACCGGGGAAATTTTAGTTTCATTCGATGTAACGTCTTTATTCCCCTCGGTACTACCTATTCCAGAGACTATGAAATATTTAGAAAGCTTGCTCCACAAGAATAACATTGAACCTTCAAAAATTAAAGAATACATGAGATTGACAACTCTGTGCATGACGCAAAATTGTTTCCAAGTAGGAGAAAAATTTTATGAACAGAAACAAGGCACAACAATGGATAACTGCCTATCTCCTTTCATAGCCAATTTATTCATGAGTCAATTTGATGTAGAATTTAAAAATAACGCTAAATATTTCCCGAGAGTCTGGATTAGGTATGTAGATGATATTCTCGCGATTTTTGATACACGGAAATGCGAATTAGACATGTTCGTTAATCAATTAAATTTGAAATTTCCGACGATTAAATTTACAGTGGAAAAGGAACACAATGGCAAGATACCATTTTTAGATACTTTAGTGATTAGAAATAAACATAAAATATAAATCGATATTTTCCGGAAAGAAACCAATGTTAATAGATTCATCACCGCGGATTCAAATCATAGTTATCAACATAAGACAGCTTCCTTTAATTTCTTAGTCAATCGGTTACTAAATTTTCCGTTAACAAAAGGGAGATATGAAATAGAACTGGATTTCATTAAAAATATTGCGACATACAATGGCTTTGGCATAGAAATAATCAATAAATTAATTAGAAAAACAAAAATAAAAAATACAATCCGCGAATCCATAAGTTTGATATCTCAAAGTAACCAGGAGAAAAAGTACATGTGTTTACCATACCACCCCGTCACGAAAAACATTAATAAAGTTGTAAAGGAAAGAGGTCTCCAGGTAGCCTTTCGGTCCGAAAACACTATCAAAAGCCTCCTAGGGAATACTAAAGATAGAGTTAATTTCAATTCGAAATCAGGTATATACGAAATTAGTTGCGAGGATTGTAATTTGAAATATATAGGCCAAACTAAACGACCAATAATAACCCGTTTTAAGAACACATATCACATATTAAATACAATAGACCGGATAAATCAAATGTCGCCAACCACGCTTTGAACACACTGCACAACGTATCGATTACAGGTTTGAAGTTGGTCAAAGGAATTAATAAACCCCACGAACTTGATGCTTATGAAAGTATACACATCGCGAAAAATAAACATAATTCCATGAATAGCGATAGATCACCGATCCCTTTCAGCTGTCTCTCTTCATTTTTATTACCATAAGTGTGTTATCGTCGTTTTAAAATTGAAGTTATTAGGACATGGTTAGTGCCGTTTCCCTTAAGATAGGAATCTTTGCCGTCCTTTGTTCGACATATTTCAACTCGGAGATTAAACATATGTGTAGACCTTTTTTCCTTAGAGGTAAGTGATTTTTCGACCGTTTCGTAGTTTAGATTGGCATGTTAAAAATTAGTCTACACATGGACGCGGTGTAAAGTAGTTGTTTGCGTAAGCGGTTCGCTAGCTTTACTGTGCCCCATGTGCGACTTTTTAATTAGTGGTTTTTACCTACTGATGATGACAACTTAGTTGTCGAAATACGTATTTAGGATACGATTAATAATTGTGGTAAGGGGTTATATACCTTTTTTAAGTTTTTATTAAGTACATTATTATTTTCTATATCTCAAGTAATATATGTTATTAAGTTGTTGAATTCGTTACTTATACATTAGGTATAAGTTGATTTTTAGTTATTTGTATTAGAAAAAATTAAACTTCGCTTACCTCAAAGTAACTTTAGGAGAAATAGGTACTTAATCTCATTGTTGTGTTTTGTTTCTAGATAGATTCTGATAACCGCTCTACTAACAAATTAAAAGTATTTGGTCCCATATGGCAGTAATTGTTAAATTTTTCTTCATATTTTCTTCATAAAGTGATAAAAGGCACCATCTTCGTATCTTGCTTGTAACAAGAGATGAACCCAGAAACGCAGATTTTTGCGTTGAGCCTCCTTTTGTTTAACTTTCCTCCTTCGATTCAGAATCAGCGTCAATAGTAGACTTCTACGTCTTCTCTCTTGAAACTTCACAACATACTGAGACTACTTTAGCAGTACTGAATAATTATTTTTTATTTTCGGTCTGTGTGGTAAATATTGTAGCTGGTGTACTACCTCCAACTATTCCCTATAACTCATATGTAATAGCAACAAGTGTTATAAATAGAGTTGATGCGGAAACAGTTGCTGAAACCATTAAGGAGAATATGCAAAAAAATGCTTCATTCGGACGCCACGTACAAAGAAAAAATACTTTTATTTGTCAGTGATAGTGCTGCGTATATGTTAAAAACAGGCAGACTATTGAAGAAAACATATCCTAATATGCTGCATATTACTTGTGTAGCACATGCTCTCCACAGAACCTGTGAATATATCAGAGACACTTTTCCGGAAGTTGATAGACTTGTATCAGCTTTTAAAAAAGTTTTCAGAAAAGCACCATTGAGAGTAGCCCTTTTCAGGGAAAAATTTCCATCTCTGTCACTGCCTCCCACTCCAGTAATAACTAGATGGGGAACATGGCTGGAAGCTACTAGTTATTATGCTGAGAATTTCGATAGTCTAAAACATTTCGTAACACTACTAAAGGAGGACGCTAGAAGTATTGGTGAGTGCAAGGAGCTCACACAAATCCCAAATTTAAACAATCAGTTGTACTTTCTTCACGAACACTTTGGAAAATTGCCAAAACTAATCACTTATTTTGAAAATCGAAATCTCAAATTAAATTACGGATTAACCACATTAGATGTGGCTGTTAATAATTTGAAAAGTATTCCAAGTGACTTCGGATGTGGCCTTCGGCAAAAGTTTGAAGCAATTCTTAATAGAAATCCAGATTTAATTACATTGCAGCAATTATGTATGGAGACAATTCCACAAAATCTAACGGCTAAATATGAAGAAATAAAAGAATATTTCCAGTATACACCTATAACCAGTTGCGATGTAGAAAGGACGTTTTCTATTTATAAGGATGTACTTAATTCAAAGAGAACAAAATTGACAGAAGAAAACCTTGAGAAACTATTGCTAGTCAATATTAATACTCCTTTACTCAACTTGAACGACAAAATGAACAAATAAAAATGTTCCAATTATAGAAATAAAATTAAAAACTTTATAAATACAACTTTTCAACAAATAAATATGTATTTCGTAATTTTATAGATCACCACCCGTTCGTTTTCCAATTATATAAATAAAATTAAATATTTTAGAAATACAGCCTTTCGCCAGTACTGCACTGGGCTTTGCGTCATGTGGTAAGCGTGTCCGTTCTCTGCTAATAACTGAGTATCTAGATGCCCTCAACGAGCACCATACACCCTCCGCCATTCAGCCCTTGTGATTTCTAAAAATATTCAGTGTCGCCCTAGTATTATTATTATTACATTTCATGTAATTGTATGATACGATACCAATATATAACTGTTCAAAACTAACAAATAGGACTATACACTACTACTTCTGATGTTTCAAATTATTTTCACTTTTTTTTTTGGAAAACAAGATCAAAAATGAGGAATACGATGTTGGTCACTTTATCGTTGAACCATTACTAACGCTATTCAGCATATGCGTACACTATAAACCAATAAATTAAATTTCTCGTTACATCTTAATGTATCCTCCTGAAGATAATTACATAATTGTTTTAATGCATCAAAATATTTTCTTAAATAACATTTTATCCTTCATACCTAAGGTGCGCTCATGTAATTAAAGATTAGTCTTCAACCTTAGTTCGTCTCTGCATTCATAATTTATTCAAGACTATGACGGCTGTTAAGTAAGCATCGACTGGCTATTGATGAGACCTAATTACATATTCAATGTCGTCTATTATTATACCCACAATAGTATAACAACCAAATGACCATATCGCTCTTTGTAATACAACAGACGCCCGATAATTACAAGGTGTATAATTCATTTGATCACGTTTTAATTCGAAAATAAACAGGATAAGTGTCTTATTTGCAAAGGACAGTGGTAATTTTGTAACGGTGAGTAATAACAGTGTGTCAGTGATATTCATTTGTCACCAATTAATTAAAAGACTGTTATGAATTAATGAAAAACTACGGTTATTTTGGTTTCGTTATAGGAAATGAGAATTCATACATTAATATATATATATACAGGATGTCGCACTTTGGAGACACACATTGAAGAAATTACATCACTTTATTTAATTTATTTAATTTTAGAGCATTCTTAATAATTGAAATTTTTTAGAATTTATGTAATCTTTCACTTCCACTGTTGTTAAGAGTATAATCTTTTTTTGAATTTCACAGTATGGATATTAGAGCCCTGAATAATTTGCTGACACCAGTATTAAGTTTCGAGATAACCTGTAGCAGGAGTATATAGGCGATACCAGAAGTTTCGGCATGAGTGTAAAAAAAATGAAATTTTTCGGCTTGGCATTTTTCGAAATATTCGGCTTGAAGTCTTGCATTCGGTGGAATCAATCACCGCAACACTAGACACAGCATTGTAAAATAGTCTTAGAAAACAGCTGTTCATAAGCCGACACCATAACTTCAGCATTGTTGAATGCCCTTTATTTATTTAATTTAACATAAAATAATACAAATTACCCTAAATTCTGGTGCTCCGACTAGTGGCACTACACCGAATCCTAACCTTGATATATTTTTTACCAATCTAGCCAACTTATAACTATCTAATTTTAAAATTAACTAGTCCGCGCCCTACTTATCTATTTACATTTGCTCTCCTACCCTGCAAAAGAAGTCTGCTCCTTAAATATTTCATTTGCTATATACATTTTTCTACTTATTACAACAATTTAAATTTTATCCCTTCTGGTTTGGGGAGCTTCCCTGTCCCATCCAGGATCCTGGTTCGGTCGTCTTCTCGCCGACCCCGCACTAGTGGCCGCACCTGCAACAATAGAAAACACCGACAGTCTATCCTATAACTGGCTATTCAAAAAATTTCTACAAGAATCGTTACTAGATGCTGTACGAGGTGCATTCAAGTTCTAAGGCCTCAGATTTTTTTTCTCCAGACTGGAAAGAGATAGAAGCATGTGCATTGTTTTAAAATGAGCGTGCGTTCGTTGTCAATACGTTACAGAGATGGCAGCACTGAACGGCAGCTGGAATTGTAGCGGCAGCGTCGAGTTGAAGGACATCGGCAGTTGAAGGAGACATGTGGTGATGGAGATATGGATGTGCCGAAGGTGCGTTCGTGGGTGCGACAGTTTAATGAAGGCAGAACATCGTGTGACAACAACCTCGGGCTCGCACAAGCCGGTCTGACGACATGATCGAGAAAGTGGAGAGACTTGTTTTGGGGGATCGCCGAATGACAGTTGAACAGATCGCCTCCAGTGTTAGCATTTCCGTGGGGGAAAGGCTGTGCGTGTGCTGTTTCACCAAGACAACGCACCCGCACATCGGGCTAACGTTACGCAACAGTTTCTTCGTGAAAACAACTTTGAAGTGATTTCTCATGCTCCCTACTCACCTGACCTGGCTCCTAGTGACTTTTGGCTGTTTCCAACAATGAAAGACACTGTCCATGGCCGCACATTCAGCAGCCGTGCTGCTATTGCTTCAGCGATTTTTCAGTGGTCGAAACAGACTCCTAAAGGAGCCTTCGCCGCGGCCATGGAATTTTGTCGTTATCATTTCATATAATATTTAAAAAATTGAAAAGTACTTAGTTAGTGTGAATAAAGTATCTAAAAGAAAAATTCGAAAATGCATTAATTACCAAATCGTGATGTAATCCAATATTTATTTTGTAAGGACGTAAACACATCTGAAATTTTAACTGATATGCAACAAACTTTAGGTGACAATGCTCTTTTGAAAGTCACAAGTTGTCTCTGGGTTGCGCAATTTAAACGTGGTGATATGAGTATGTGACCAACATCCCCAAAAACTGACAAAACTCCAAAAATGATGAATAAAATTAATGATATTTTATAAAACAAAAACATTCTTAATAATGTGGAAATATTATCAAAAATCGGGTGTGGAAAACATAAAACAAGTTAATACTTGTATAAAAATTCCTTTCTAGACGTGCAGACACATGTTTCGTCTTGCTCTAGTTCATGGTGCTGTGAAAGACAATTTTATTACCAAAACTCACTTGCTACATACAAACAAGTCACAAAAGACAGCATGGAGGAACACTCAGCGCTGCTCATTGCCAATATCACGAACGCCTAATCAACTATTGCCGTTAACATGATAAGTGTAAGAGACATGTTTTTGTAAAGATTTTAAAGGCTTATATCTATAGTTACTTTAATGTTTTAAATCTAATCAATTTTTATTGTTCATTGTATGTCACTTTCATTATTTTTTTGAACATTTTGTAAGTATTTTACTACTACTTTATACACTTATTAATTTTATGTTATTTTTCATTAATCTTCTAGTATCTCCGGAAGAAGCAACAAAGTTATTACGAAATATAGAGATAATTAATAAAATAATAATAAATAAAATTTTAATTGACAGACCACTAGCCCGCTTTTCATTTATTTTGTCCAATATAGTACGGTCGATAATTTCTTTTAAATTAAATTATATATATATATATATATATATATATATATGTATATATATATATATGTATATGTATATATATGTATATATATTCCATGCTAGATATTTAGGAAGTTTAATTATCTGTTCAAGGTTTCATTACTTTTCGTTATTTCTATGATGTGTAAAGAACAAAAGAATAATGTCGAAGCTCTCAAAATGATTAGCAGAACTTTTTGAATAATGGTTACAAAAATTAAAATTTTTGGCCAACTTAATTACATAGTGATGTTCTTTTTTTATGTCTATGTTATATACCTCATTAGCTTACAGATCTTATACAAAAGCTTATAAAAAAAATTTGTTACATTTAATTCCCGAAGCCAGCTAAACAAGGCTTTCCAATAATAACACAAGATTAAGTATGTACTTTTATTAGACTTAAAAAACTAACAAACGATGTAATTTCTGAAACCTGGTTAACAGCAAAAGCAAAAGATTGTCATCTACTGCACCTATTTTCAAGTAAGTAAATCTGGAGAAAATAATTACAAAATGCTAATAACTAAATAAATTCCACCGTAATTTATACAAAAGAGCCTCGGACTTTAAAGTATTTATTACAACATTTAATTAGCATTTGGATACTTTTTATAAAGATAATCTTTAGATTTAGCATCAAGGTTCTCCATGATAGCTGCTTTTCTATTGTCTGTGTTAAATAGGTGTCTTGGCAGTGCTTTTTAAGACTGAGCAAAATCTCTATGAGCTTAAGCAACTCTAAATAAACCCACATTCTCAATAGGCTTACGCAACTCTGACCGGCCGTGTCAACACGGGCGGCCTCTAAAGTCAATTATCACTATTTTCTTCTTTATATTTTAAAACACCCTGGCTTTACGTGGAATTCCTCACTCAACCCCTAACACCACTGATGTTAGTACCAACAAGTAATCTAGTACAATACCTTAATTTCATCATGAGTAATGTGCAAAATTTCTTCTTTATTTGCTTGACAATATTTCGAGAATGAGCGTAGTTTTATCATTCCACATTCCTCACAGAATTAATGTAATACTTGTATTCGGAGGTACAGCGTTGCTCATAATTCCTTAACCTTTCTTAGACGGTCAAACAGAGTCAATGGCAATTTTCTCCGCGGTAAACATTTACACGAGACAGCCAAATCTTACACCATCTCCAATAGATACAAATTACGAGGGTGGATCAATAAATACCCGTGTTAGGAAAGAAGACGCAAGTTTTTCACAATTTTTTTTTTTATTTTTCAACGTAATCACCTTTTAGTACAATACACTTTTCCCAACGTTTCTGCCATTTCTTTAACCCCTCCAAAAAATACGATTTGTTAAACTCTGCAAAATACGCTTCTGTCTCGACGATAACCTCCTCGTTTGAGCTGAATCTTTTTCCCCCGAGCCACGTTTTCATGTTGGGGAACAGAAAGAAGTCGCAGGGAGCCAAGTCAGGCGAGTACGGTGGGTGCGGCAGCAATTCGTAGTGCAGTTCATGCAACTTTGCCGCGACAATTCTGGATGAATGTGCTGGTGCATTATCGTGGTGAAACAGCACTTTTTTCTTAGCCAAATGGGGCCGTGTGTCCTTCAATTTTATATCTAATCGGTCCAATAATTCACTGTAGTACTGCCCCGTGACCGTTCTTCCTTTCTGCAAAGAGTCCATGAGGATTATTCCGTTGGAATCCCAAAAAATCGTGGCCATGACCTTTCCGGCCGATGGAACCGTCTTTGCCTTCTTCGGAGCAGATTCACCCCGAAAAATCCATTGTTTTGACTGTCGCTTGGACTCTGGCGTATAATAATGGATCCAGGTTTCATCAACGGTGACGACTCGACGCAAAAACTCCTGCGAATGTCTCTTAAAGAGGTCCAAACACTGCTTCCACATTGACAACCGTATCCGCTTGTTGTCCACCGTAAGCAATCGCGGCACCCATCGGGCCGACACCTTTCTCACCGATAACTTATCATGTAAAATATTAATTGCCGTTCTGTACGACACGCCTACGGCCTCTGCTACTTCGCGCACTTTCGTTCGGCGATCAGCGAGAATCATGTCGTGGACTTTTTCAACGATTTCCTCGGTAACCACGTCTGCCGGGCGGCCTGGGCGCTCCTCATCAAAACAGATGTACGACCACGTTTAAATTCGTTGAACCAATATCTTACGGTTGTCATAGATGGTGAAGGGCCCCATAGACAGCATCCAACTTCGATTTTATTTCTTCGCATGTTTTTCCATCCAAAAATAAAAAGCGAATTACGGATCGATATTGCTCTTTTTCCATTTTATCGAGAAACACGAAACACGTGTGATACAACTGGCTGCCAAATAAAAACTAACCTATGAATCAGTCTGAAATTTATTATGGTGTTGTCTGACAGATGGTAGTACACGACGGTAATGCCAACTTCCCTCAGCAGCGCCACCTGTCTTCACAACACGGGTACTTACTGATCTTCCCTCGTATTTTTAAAGAAAATAAATTCTTCATGAACATTACCGAAACGTGCTTAATTTAAACGGATGTTTGTCTGTCTTTTACTAAAGATTCAGTTACCGCTTAATTCCTCCACCAGGTATTTGCTTCTCGACACGACTCATGTTATTTCACAATAACGCACTTTAGGCCAGGATATAATACATCAGAGCTAAAGAAACGACATCATAGGTATTACATAGATATATCTTGTCCTATAGCTACAGTGTTGAAATTAAAAACAAATCTATATGTTTATTGTAATCCAAAGAAACTAGTGGAACCTCTAGCTCTTCCTGAAATAAATTAACAGATTTATAAAAGAGATAGTGAAAGTACTGAATTTACAGTGCGGTATTTTAGAATAAACAAATATATTCATTTTAATACTACGAAACTAGAGGACACAAGAATCTCTAATATTTTCTGAAAGAAATATTTGTAGATTCTTTATCAAAACCAGTATATATTACTTTATGGCAATAGCAAAAGACGAGGCATAAGAAGGTAATCCATCACTCAATCTGGCATTATTTCAGTTTTAAGCAGGTGGTAAAAGAATATTTACGGAGATTGATTTTCTATGTTTTGAGAATATCGTGCTTTTGTTTCTGTTTTTCTAATAAAAATGCAGATTATAATATTTAATATTAATGCATTTCTATATAATCAGCATAATACGTGCATAGCTTTTTGATAGTTCCCTTGTAAAGGAACAACAAAACCGGCGCACATTTCATAATAAATGACCAGCACTTCCTTTCCGCCCTTCTGTCTAATTTTTGTTCATTTCTCTACCGGTAATTTTCCTAATGAATCAAAAGTTCCCGATTAAGGCGTTGGTATATTTTATATGTATGAAGTAAAAGAAAAAAATCATACGACCTAGCCTGTGCCTGTACACATAATCACACGACAGTGGCGGCTCTGCGGCAACACACCATACCGTTGCGTGAGTGTTTAGTAATGTGATGTTGTTAGGTTGCCTGCCCTGCTCGCCCTGATTGATCTTGGACGCTGGTGGTATCACGAACGCAGAATTATGGGAAATATTTCATAGGCATAATCTTAACATGTCATTTACTATGAATAATAAGGTCACATACATACGTATAACACGGGACTTCGACTTCTAAAGGTAACCTCGCTCGACAGAAAGAAAAAAATCACACACACCGTTTTGTTGGACGCGATTAGAAACGCGAGAATGATATAAAAACGCGAATAATGTCGAGTTTACATCTCACGATAAATCATTTTCCCGCAGAGTTCCATATAAATGTATATATATATACATATATAAAACATGTTGAGTGTTAGGTCTAAATAAATTCAGGTATTATAAAATATTTATAAAAATATTGTCTTAAGTTTATATCTAAATTATACACATTTAAAAGAGAAATTATGTTTTATATCCATGTAAAAGTATATATTTACATATAGAATATTATACTTTTTATGTAAATTTCGAGAAAGGATAGAATGTTATACTTATTACAATAAAAAGAATAGAATATTATGTTTTCCTGAACCAAACGCAGAATAAATTTTAATATACAAAATAAACGTTGCAGCTTTCATACCTAGACCATGTCAAATAGGTAATTACTGTAACCTGTTATACATCAAATTTCGACCCTTGTACATTTTCAGTATCTGCTAGATTAATTGCTACTTTATCGTACTACTTGTATTGCTTAAAAATAAATTACCTCATTTTGCGTTTTAGTTTGTTGGTTATTTTTGAACCCCAGGATATATATATATACTAGGTTTCTGCTATATCTAAGTACTACGCTTCGTACTAATTGAATTCTTAAAATTTAAAATACCTTATCTTGCTTTGGTTGTTAGTTATTTTTGTATAACTATTATTCCTACTTCCCAGTTATTAGATCTTTCAGTAACGATTTCTTAACTTTTTCAATACCTAAAATTATATATTTCTTGTACTGCTTTGATTCCTTTATAATTAATTTGTTTATATAAGTACTTCTGCCGGTTAATTGTTACTATTGTAACTTAGGCATCTCCTTTAAATATCATAACGGCAGTTGGGTTAGTTTTCACTGACGTTTGATTTAATAGGACATCCTTTAAATTGTTAATATTCTAGTTAAATTATGGAGTCTGTGTATTATAGAGGGTGGTTTGATGGGAGAGTGACTTTTCATAAGTTGGCACCAGTGTCGCAATAATGACTGTATTGCTAACTTCAGCTATCTTTTAGACGTCTACTGTCAAAATTTCATGCAGATCTGTCAGTTGGTTTACATTTGGCAGACGTTTAAAGTAAACAAGTTATTATATTATTTAAAAATGGATAAAAAGGAATTTCGTGTGTTAATAAAACATTACTTTTTAAGCGGAAAGAACATTAAAGACACTGAAGAAAAGTTACATAAGTATTATGGTAAATCTGCTCCTTCGCATGGAATGATTTGCAAGTGGTTTGCTGCTTTTAAAACTGGTCATATGACCACGGATGATGCTGAACGTCCTGGGCCTTCAGAAACCGTAACTACTGAAGAAATGATAGCTAAGGTCCGTGCTATTGTAAAAAATGACCGCCGGGTGAAAGTGCGCGAGATAGCAAATGCTGTAAACAGTTCAACCGAACGGGTCCACAATATTCTACACGAACATTTACATTTAAAAAAATTAACCGCACGGTGGGTGCCGCGTTTGCTAACTGCAGAGCAAATGCGCACTCGTGCATCAATTTCCAGTGACTGTTTACTTTTGTTAAAACGTAATCCAACAGAATTTTTTCGTCGGTATGTCACCGTAGATGAAACCTGGATACATCACTATACGCCAGAGGCCAAAATACAATCAAAACAATGGACTTCTCCCGAAGAACGTGCTCCAAAAAAGGCAAAAACGGTTTTTTCAGCCAATAACGTCCTGGGCCTTCAGAAACCGTAACTACTGAAGAAATGATAGCTAAGGTCCGTGCTATTGTAAAAAATGACCGCCGGGTGAAAGTGCGCGAGATAGCAAATGCTGTAAACAGTTCAACCGAACGGGTCCACAATATTCTACACGAACATTTACATTTAAAAAAATTAACCGCACGGTGGGTGCCGCGTTTGCTAACTGCAGAGCAAATGCGCACTCGTGCATCAATTTCCAGTGACTGTTTACTTTTGTTAAAACGTAATCCAACAGAATTTTTTCGTCGGTATGTCACCGTAGATGAAACCTGGATACATCACTATACGCCAGAGGCCAAAATACAATCAAAACAATGGACTTCTCCCGAAGAACGTGCTCCAAAAAAGGCAAAAACGGTTTTTTCAGCCAATAAGGTTATGGCTACCATTTTTTGGGATTGCCAAGGCGTAATTTTTATTGATTACTTACAGAAGGGAAGCACAATAACTGGCCAATATTATGCTAATTTACTGACGCTTTTCGATACGGAACTAAAGAAAAAACGACCTCGTTTATTTAAAAAGAAAATTTTGTTCCATCAAGATAACGCACCCTCTCATTCGTCCGCGATTGCATCCGCTAAATTCAAAGAATTGGGTTACGAATTGCTGCCGCATCCACCATATTCACCAGATCTGGCTCCGTCGGACTTCTTGTTCCCAAATTTGAAAAAATGGCTTGGTGGAAAAAGATTCGGCACAAATGAGGATGTGATAGCCGAAACGAATGCATATTTTTCCTTGTCTAATAATTTTGACTATCTAGGTACATCGAGGCATTTCCAATTTATATTAATTGCTCTCCTTACATGTAGAATCGTTTTGCTTATATTACATATTATACACAATTATTAAAGACCTACTCTATAACGTTTTCTTTGATATTTGCTTCCTGTATTAAATGTAATGTCATTCACAACTCTATTGTTTAATTTATAATTAATTTTTAATACGTACTGAGTATAGAAATCTCATCATACATTGTACGTCAAGCATATTATTCAATGTCTTCTGAGTACGAACTTATTTCACAGCATCCAATGAGGTTGTGTTCTTTCGGTATATTTTTTTTCTTTCATTTAATATTTTGCGTTTATTATCTAAACCTGTTTCTAATCATGAGAATAGATTGAAAAATTGTCTTATAACTACCTTAATTTCCTTTGTAACATTGTATGGTTCATAATTTATTTAAATATCCATTCCATTGTTTTGTTTTGTTGGTTAAGTCAGTAAAAATATAGGTTCTGGCAGCAATAGTAACGTATGCGCATTGGGGTCTTTGCACGGCCATGGAATCAATCGTATAAGTGTGCGTTAATATCAGTAACAAAATGGATGATTTATGGTTGTTATAATAAATGTATTTTTATTTCATGAATTTACTGTTTTAATGTGATTTTATACTTGTAACCTGGGTCTTATTAATTGTGGAGAATTTAAAAAGTAGTACTTCTTTAATTGAAACTTGCTTTATTGGTTCCGAATAAGAGAGCCATCCTTGAGTAGTTAGTCTGGTCCAATAGCTGATTGTTAATGCACTTTTTTCTTTTATTAACGATATTTAATTTAGATTTTCACTGGTTTCGGAAAGATTTTTGTCTTGGTTCTTTTGAAGTGTAACCGTCGCTTGGAACTAAAAATTATCGGGGCCGTACACCACTTTACAATTTAAATTATTAGTGACTTCTTAGAAGTAATTTTATACTCGCTAATACGGCTTTAAGTCCTTATAATTAATTTAAGCAATAGCCAGAATATTGTTACGTTTTAAATTTCATCCTATATATATTTAACGTTTTATCTCACGGTATTGTAGTTTCCGTCACGAGTAGTTTTAATTTTCATCCTACGAGTATGTGTATCGCCCTATGGGTTGACATTTCTTCACCGCTTCCGGGTAGAAGCGAGTCGAGTACCAGCCGTTAACGAGACTGGTTAGTGGTGTGTGTGCATTATACGTGCTAGAGGTAGTTAAGTTTTTACGAAATCTAAGTATTTTGATTAAATCGCATAGCTGATAATAGTGGAGAACGTAATCAATTTTTGAAGTTACCGTTTCGAATATTTTAGGTGCCATGATCTTCAGGTACCAAATTTGCGGTTTTCTGTTTAGAAGTACAGCTTTTCGATTTTTTAGTGAACTTTGGAGTTGCCCCGTTTCAAACGTTTTGACGGTATCACCTTCAGTTCACGATTTTGCAGTTTTCGGTTAAAGATTTTGAATTTTTCGATTTTGAGTGTGACTTAGAATTTAGCTATCACGCTTCCACTTTTACGATATATTTTGGGATTTTTGACGAGATAGTGTCGATGGTCAAATCTTTAGTTAGCGTGTTGATTTAAGGTTTGATTTCGTATTTTCGATTTGGTGCGTAAATTGAGGATGGGTTTTGATTGCATTTCAGTCTGGCCTGATTTCCTTTTGATTTCATTTTCGATTGGCCTGATTCTTATTTTGAGTGGTACATCTTGACTTTCGTTCCGGCCGGAGGACCGATCTCGTTTGTTTTAAATGATTGTGTTTTACATTTAGATTTCCGCTTTTTAGTTTTGATATTTGTAACGTATGTTCGAGTCTGATATTGTAGACATTGAGATTTTCGTACACTTAGGTTTCGAGTTTTAAGTTTGGTTGCGATTATTTTTGAACGATTTTGACTTTAGTGAGTTTCGATTTTTTTTCTATCCATGCTTTTGTTGAAGTTTGTTTTCTTGATTATTTTCAGCACCTTACGAACTCGAAGGGTTATTTTTCCTTTTGTCTCTTTGAGGAGTTATTGTTTTGGGTCTGTCCCTCTTCGTGTTTCGGACAGAAGAGCGTAATTATATTGTCACATGTGCAATGTCCAATTTTTCCGAATTATAGGCGGATTCTAGTTGTTCCGGAATTATACCATTTATAGTTGTGGGGTTTTGTGGAGTATCGTTGGTATCTTCGTATCGGCTTGTCCGAATTTGGAAGGCATTTGTCGGTTCGCCAAAGGCTTTTGTCTCTTGGATCTCTCTTTAGGAACTTTAGGAAATTTCGAACTATTCTTCTTCTACATCTGAACCACGCGCTTTAGTTCTTCTTTTTCGCTCTCTAATATTTTGAACATGTCAGTTAGGATTTCATCTCCTATCTTCGCACAACCTATCTTGTTGGTTGTTTATGTATGTTTGATATCGTTTGTTACTTTTGGGAATCATCTTTGTCTCGGTCTGTATTCCGGTGTTTCGGTTGATGATCGTCTATCTTCAGAAGAATTTTTCTTTCTTTACATATCGTATAGTACGGATTTTTGGGTAGGGATCGATGGTGTTTCGGTTGGCATTCAGTTGTCTTCAGGAAGTTATTCTCTGCTTTTTGGATTAGTTTTTTTTTTGTGGACATTAACATTTTGGTTTGGGACGAAGTAAATTGTGATTCCCCTAAACAATTAGTTGTTTTATTATATACTGTTCGTCTCTTATGTGTTCATAACATTCGGGAGTTATTTACACTTAGTTGTTAGTTGTTTTATCTATTGACACTTATTTGAAACGAATATTATTGGGTTCACGACTTTGATATTTTTTTTATCTAATGATTTCGATAAAAATTTTCATTTATTGAGTGTTATTTCGAGAAGCGTAATATCGCTTTTGTGATGATTACTGAATATCTGATATAGTGTTTTGATTGTCTTCTCGGTTGTTATTCTATGTATACGTTTAGTGTCTCGCTGCAAACCAAACGAGCCTAACAGAAATATCGATTTTAACTTTCTCGATTTTAACATTTTGGATATTTTTAGTTTGCAGGTAGGCCGTCGAATATTCCCGTGGGTGGTTGTCCTAGGCATAAGAGGCGTCCTAAATCTCTATCAACTTTCCCGTTTTTTTCGATCTACTAGGGAGTAGATTCCGTTTCGATCAATTCTGCTGTTTTGTTTTTCGGGTTTACATTTTTGGTTTGCGGGTAGGCGGTCCAATATTCCCGAGGGTGGTTGTGTCCTAGGAGTAAGAAACGTCCTAAATCTCACTAATTTTCCCGTTCCTTTCGATCTTTTGAGAATAAATTCCGTTTTGAATAAAGTCCGTATTTTTGGTTTGCGGGTAGGCTGGCGAATATTCCCGTAAGTAATTGCGACCTAGGCGTAAGAGGCGTCCTAAATTTCACTAATTTTTCCCGTTCCTTCCGATCTTCTTGGGAATAAATTCCGCTTTGAACAAATTTCGTTTTCGATAAATTGCGTTTTCGATAAATTCCGTTTTCGATAAATTCCGTTTTTTCCATACATTCCGTTTCTAATAAATTCCGTTTTGAGTAAATTCCATACAGATAATTGCCGTTTCGTTCAATTGCGTCTCATTCCGTTCCGGATTTACCGTACCGTTCCGTTTTTTGGGAGTTTTATCGATTTTTGGTTTTGGTAGTTCTGAACGAAAGTTCTTGACGTTTTATTTTTTGTTTTTTTTTACTTCTCGTTCTGTACTTACCTCGATTTAGACTCTCCCGATTTAAAATTTCTCGATTTTGATTCTTGTCGGTTAGATTTTCTCGATTTGGACTTTTTTCGATTTGGGCATTTCGTTTTAGCTCATGACTTGCCAATGCCCCCTGTAATTAGCGTCAAGCTGTTCGGGAATGCTAAGGCACGAATTATTATTATTAAACCTGAATATATTTTTGAATAATGTCAATTTTAACCATGACAACTTCACATCTATATATACCGCCTCATTCCGAGCAAATGCAACTATCACCTAAATGCTGTAGGCGCGTCAACATCGATGTCATATGTCATACATAGGAGCCACGTAAGAAAAATTATCCGATTACCAAATTACTATTAAAGGACTATAAATTGTTTAGTCCTGTGTTATGGAAATGAGTAAATTGCAATACGTTATACTAACGATGGTCACACAAAGCGTAATGAAATTATTAATAAGCGGTTAAGAAAATAGTAAATAACGCATCAAGAGATTTAATAAATTAAATTTTAATAATAAATGTCACAAAAACTATTCACAGTAAACTAAATAAACTTCAGAAATAAATAAAAACTAAATTAAATTCTAGTAATGTAAAGAAAAATTTACTCTTACAAATAATAAAATAAATTGTTCATAATGAGAAATTATAATTAATTTCCCATTATGAACAATTTATTTTACAACCATTTAATTTTAGTATGCGGTTAACGGAAGAGCAGCATATGCCTAAATCGTTGGAGATATCGCTAAGTGTCAAATTTGAATTTAGTTCTATTGCAGCGCATACTAAAATTGACGTATCATTAGAAACTCTGCGATTTGGGAGTAATGGTTTTAAATTTTGTACAGAACCAGTAATGTCTATTTTATTTTTAAGTCTCCATATTGTAGCTTTGTTCGGGATGGGCCTGTCGGGATACCTTCTGGAAAATATGTCACATACTCTTTGATAAGAATTATCAGCGTGGTACCATTTCATCATTTCGGCTATAACCGGATAACGCGGCATGATCACTATTCAAACGCTTAGAAGACTCCGTATAGGGTGACAGTGGTGACACTAATTTGTGACATTAATTGTCAAATGGTTACGCGACAGACTGTTTTGTGATTGGCTAAACGCGTTCAGGGGATTTGTATTCGGAGCGGGAGAAATATTCATACATTCGGATCGTTGCGTTTGCTCAGAATGAGGCGGTATATAACGAGCCATCGAAAAAATTAATAATTGGAGTAGACTGTGAAATTGGGTTGATACTTTAACCACTTCCACATAATGACACATTACTTGATGCTTGACAGTTTCATTTGGTTTCATTGTAAAAAAAGGTTATGGCATTGAAATGATACTACAACAAAATAGAAAACAAATAATTTATTTAATATCGAAATCATAATCAAAATTTACATATAGCTACAGAAGTTGTTGAAAATGTTGTCCATTTACATCTAAACACAAACAATTTTCTTAATTAGAGTTTTGAAAAATTTGACACAAACTTATAGTTTCAATGTCAAATAATAAATGTCATTATGTGGAAGTGGTTAAAGTGGTAAAAACCCAATTTCACAGTCTACTCCAATTTTGAATTTTTTCGATGGCTCGTTATATGATATTAATATACTGTCATTTATAATTTAAAATTCTTGGCAAAGCCAATAATTTCCGAAACATGTAAGTGATTATTTTAAATATATATATATATATATATATATATATATATATATATATATACATTTTGAAGTAAAAACAGACCTTAAATCGACAAATAATTAAATCTACTATATATATATTACAGACTGGAACCAAAATGAAACAAATGGAACAGAAAATAATGAATTCGCAAATTCAAATGTAAAATTTGGAAAACTACTGCAAAATTCTAGAAGGTTCGAAAAAGTCTCGAACAAGTGGAGAAAGTCCTAGAACAGCGACTAAAAGGAAACGCGGAAGCATTAAAAGAGGAAGTTTTTATTGCTGTGGAGGAGAAAATTGGGGAAAAGTCGAAACTTCTAGATGAACGTTCTAGGCTTTTAAAGGAAATAACGGCTCGGATGAAATTACCTGTAATCATGAATTATTCTTACCTCAAGCAGGCCAACGAATAAGCTATACCACCGCCCATCGAAATAAAAGAAGCAGCTGTAGCTATCTCAAAAACCAGAATGAAGTCACCAACCTTTGATGGAGAAACGTCATGGGCGACTTACCCGACGCAATTCGAAGCAGCCACAGAAGCTAACACATGGCCATCTGTCAAGAAGGCCACTTATCTAATCATAGCGTTGAGGGGTGATGCCAGTGATGAGATATGCGCATCTAAAGCAGGTATATCATACCCAACTGAAGAATCGGTCCCAAAAGAGAGGCGAGAATCTTCAGGAATTCGAGGCAGATATTGCCCGTCTGGTTCGACTTGCATATCCGATGGCGCCAGATAATTTCATGGAACACCTGGCTGTTCAGACGTTTATAAATGGTCTCCGGGATAGTGATACGCAGTAGGCATTAAGGCCGGCACCACCGAAGACCTTGACCGATGCCTTGCACACGCACTTGAATTCGAAATCGCGAAACAAACCTGTCGGAACCATGCTCGAGTCTGTACTGCTATCAGCCAGGAAAACGAGGAATTTCTGGAGCAAGTGAACCAGATGAAACCAAATAAAAGATCACTGCGACGCTAGAATTGTGGAGAAATCGTTCACATTCAAAGCAACTGTGCCAAGACGACCAAGAAAGTGTCGTCTGAGCAAGGAAACTAAAGCTGATCGATGAGCGGAGCCCGTCATCGATCTAGCATCAGAAAGCGCCAAAGATGCTTTCTCAAATCGCATCCTTGCAACATCAAACCAACGGCCAGTATGTGGATGCTATTATAGAAGGGAGGACCTACGCCTGCTTTCTAGATACTGAATCGACGAAAACCATCGTGTGACCCGATTCAATTTCCAGAAATAAAAAAATATTTTCTAGCAAATGGAGACTTCAGACAGCAACTGGGGAAGCAGCTTCTCTGGCAGGTGAAGTAAATGTTAATTTTATCATAGGACCAACATAAGTCCGACATTATGTTTTCGTAGCCGACATAGAGGAAGAAATAATCTTGGGATTAGAAATCACAAACACTTACCATTATTCCTAATGACGTACCGGGCATCTGTTCAAGCGACAACAAGGCAACTGCCAGCGATCATGTTGTTTGGCAGGAAACTCCGACTACCCTATGACTTCAAGTTTGGGAGCAAACCTGGTACATCCACTCCGAGAAGGGCAAATGATAAAATTACAGAAGGTGTTCAGGAGTGACCTACCAAAAAACTTTTTCTGACGAGGTATCAGAAAGCTTCCAGAGCAACGGCGCAAGTGTACTTCCACTCCAGAACATCATATCGAAAAAATTAATATTTTATATTCCAGTATTTTGTTTATAAATAAAGTTCTTCTTAAATTGCAACAACTTTCGTATATTTATGTTTAAAAATGGATCTTACTACATTGCAAGTTATGACGGTGGCAAAATGGTGAAATTGTGAAATTAACTTTTTCTATTCTAAATATAAATCTCAATTTTTAACTCGACAGTATTACTTGAAATTTGTATTAAAATTGCAAAATTAGTTTTATTTTGTACATTTTCTTCAATAGATTTCTCAATAATTTTTAAACTATTTGAGCAATGAATATAATTTTTGATGAGATTTAATACCACCATCAACATCTTGCTTTAATGTTATAACAAAGAATATTATGTATTAAAACAGAAGCCAGAACCCATACACATGACGCAGATTTATATGTATTCTAGATGGTGACTTTAGCATTCTTTTGGAAAGGATTAGTAAATTATACCCCGTGTATTTCTTGCCCAACGCGTGTTACATGTAACATATTAGAAAATTGTTTCTTATAAAGCTTTCCTGTTTTTAATATCACACTGACAGGATCCGAAAGAATAACAAAAACTTTTAACAAGCGTCGGTTTATTAACAATAATATGACATCCTTTCTGAAGTAATACTGACTTTAGTTTTTAATTTACAAAAAATGTCAAAGGTAAATGTCTGTCTGTTTTATTTGCGCATAATACTTTTCAAATTTGAATTTATTACATTTATCATTTTGTTGAACCCTTGGATTAGATTCTCCAATGAGCCACAATTTCTTGTTTGTCAATATATTAGGGTGCAAAAATTTTTCGTTTATGTGTTTAGTAGACCTTGGTATCGATAAATTGCCCACAACAATTTGAGTATTTTACGAGTCATATATCAAATTGCTAAGTATTGTATAGTTACTAACTAGATTTTATTATAAATCTGATGTAAAAAGATTTTGGAAATATAAGGCATTATTAGAAATTGAGTAGAAATTCTGCTGTTGCAGGTCGTATATTGCATAAGATAGAAGGTACAAATATCATATCAAATCGTATCGCCAAAAACTCATATAAAAAATTCACCAAAACACAAACTGATGGCAAGCGGAACCCTATTCTGGGAAAACCCTAACCATAGATGAAGCGTTTCTTCGTCAAAGTGTTGAAGCAACTTCAAGTACCAGTACGCGGCGATTATTGCAAGAACTTGGACTTCACGTCTATAAGGTCGTCATTTTCAAATGTTAGAGAAGATAAACTTACCATGCAAAGATTTACTTTATTATTTAATGGCGGAGCAGATGCGTATTTGCAATAAACTTCTTGCAAATCCGCTTAATCCGATAAACGCTTCATCTGTAAACTTATAACAAGCGATGCAAAATGGATATATTCTCATAATCCTATTGGATCAAAACATTGGTTGAACACGGCTAGCCTGTAGAACGTGTACATTCTGTGCCAGTACCTGAAGGCGTAGCGGTAAATATTGAACTGTACTGTAAATAATAGATGATGTTTATACACTTTTACGAGAAGGATGTCAATAGAAAGCTATTTTACCAACAGGATAAGGCCATACCGCATATTACTCAAAGAACCCTCCGTAAACTAAGAGAAGTCAATGGAATGAAGTTACTACCGCATCCTGTATACAACTCTGACTTATCACCACAGGACTACTTAAGTCAATTGTGCAGTTTCTTTCTGAACTTCTCTTTATCAATATTGCCGAGGTAAAAGATGTTCTTTATTTTGTGTAGGAAAAATGAAATTTATAGCCTATTTTTAACTGTTTTTTATCTTCGGCATATGATCAAAATTATTATTAACCGCTTATTTGTTTTATCAATTTTAATTCAGTTTGGATTTTTCTCAGGGGATAAGGGGTGTGGTTATTAGCCTATCATGTTATAAAAGAACTATAGTTTGTGTTCTGTGGGGTGGCTTGATTGTTAAAGAACAGAAAATATTCTGATTTATGTAAGCCTCATTTTGAAGAAAATCAGAACTGAATTAAAAGCAGTAAATATAATAATTTCGTATAACATCAATAACAACATAGGTAATTTCATCAAAAATAATAAAAGAACGCCAGAAACATATGATAAATCCGGAGTATATGAGTTAAACTGTGAGTTGTCAAAAATTCAATGTAGGCCAAACATTCCTTTAACCAGGCGCGGCTCGTGATGACGTATTTTGGTTTGCAGTACAATGATACAAGTGCCTCGTGTGTTTTCGGTGTTTACTAAGCAAACGTTACAGTTAGTACACGAGAATACACGAAGCACTCGGATCATTGTACTGCAAACCAAAATACGTCATCACGAGCCGCGCCTGCCTTTAACAGAAGAATAAAGAAACACATTAGGTCTTTTCATAATAACAACACAAATTCAAATTATGCTAAATATTTGTGAGAATCTAAACATGATTTTAAACCCTACTTCAAAATCTTATTTATACAAAATAGAAGCGTTCTTTTAAATAATCCAGAAGGTTTAGAAATTAATAATTTCAAAAATACCGGCTTATTATTGAATAACCAGTTAGATGTATCTAAGTTCCTACTTTTAAATTTATTCAACGTTAGCAAATCTCCACTAATTTCATCCGTAATAGAAAATTAGTTAGAAATTCAGTTAGTACATATTACCGATATATTTCACAAAAGAAATTGTGTGAGTATAACATGCCGTATTTTTATTAATGTACCTAATTTTATATAATTAAACACGTGTTTTATTTAAAGCGTTTTTTTACATTTTATTAAATTGGTCGTTACTTAGTGGAATAGTAACGACCAACTCCATCACAATATTAATGGTGTTTTCATAGTTTCAATACGTAACAGTTGCAAACTTGAAAAAAAAAGAACCCACGACAGAAATCATAAAATTTATTATACAAACATACTATGATGCGTGTGTGTCATTAAAAACATTACACACTCTCTAATGAATGACAACGAAAAAGACAAATCACAAACAATATTACGGTGTTCTTTAGAAATCTACCTTAATTATTCTGCAATTCAGATAGAGTGTCGTTAACTTTGAAAAGGCACATTTACAGAATAGCCCGTATTTCCAAAGTATTCAAAGTATATTTTCCTTCGTTACAGGAACCGGATGTGCGTGCTCGAACGACACACGGACAACGCTAATCTTCCGGCCGTCGCGTGCGCCCTCTATCGGTCGACACTCTAATCTGTCCGCATATCTCCTACATTTAACAGCTTTCCTATTATACGGCACACTCGTTGTTATTATTAAAATAATAACTTCTTGCATCATTGTTCGAACATTGAAATTCATTTTAATATAAATGGAAAACCCGAAAATTACCGGCTTGCAAAAACGTATACGAACAAGATCAATATACCAATGGAATACTTAACATAGAACAGTTTTAAGTGTTCTTGTTAAAACTTTAACGTTATTCTTCCTATTGCTGACGGAGATAGTAATATACAAAGTTAATAATTAAATATTTATTTAAACATTTCAATTATATAAAATTATATAAAAGAAAAATCTTGTTCTTACTGGTGCTGCCATCTATACAAAATACGATCAATGAATAGTTAATGTAACAGCTACCTGCAAAAGAAATCTTGAAGTTATAAGGAATTTATTTACAGAGGGGGCAAACAAAAACACATTGTTCAACTGTTTTTTTTCAATATATACTTGCTATAATTACAAATTATAAATAAACCAAAATGTAATTATTTGTAATGGAAAATTTGGAAATATATTTAGTGTCGCCATCTGTTAAGAACGTACAGTATTTATTACTGCAATTGTTAGAGGTCATTATAAAACACAAGTTCGACCGTATAAAAATTTAATTTTAAAGAATATTATAAACGTAGAACGTTAGTATATATGAATTTGCTCATAAACTGATAATATTAGTGATTAATATGTAAATAAGTATAATTCATATCTGAGGTAAAAAAATCTGTAATACAGAACACTGTAACAATATATTACCAAATGTTAGGTTTCTCAAGAACAATAACATAATATTGTAAGTATTAATAAACAACATTCTTTAAAATTTAGCACTATTAAATGATTGATAAATTCATATCAATTTTACTTTTCTAATTTAACTTGTAAGAACGATATTCACGCCATTTGACGTGCGCGTTTTGACAGAAAGCCTAAGGCTGTTTATATAGACTTTAGCTCAGAACTACCAGATAAACGGTTTTTAATATTATGGGTCTAGCAAATATGTGATATACGTTAAATACGATTAGTGTAAGTGCCAAACAAGACGATTCAGTGAATGCTTCATTTTAAAGAATTACTGTTAGTTAGAACGGTAAGTTTTTTCTATTTTTATCTCTTTACTGGGGTTGAACATTTGTGTTGTGTTTATTTTGTCATTTGTATTAAAGAAATTTATTTATAAAAGTTTCCATGTCAAAACATATCAATAGTTTAGCGGTTTGATTTATTAAAATGTATATTTGGTTTAGTATTAGGTATATAGGGTAGGTCGGCGTCCTAAGGGTTGTGCAGCCATTTTTAGATGATTAGTTCCTCAGAATGCTCCAGATTTTAAGATATACAAGCTATACACTATGCGTATTACGAATATGTTATGTACCGTATAGCTATTCATCTTAATATTAGAAATTTAAGTTTTCACAGGAAATTACATTCTCTATTTAGAAGATAGACTGGCTGCTTTTAACTTTTGTATATTTGTGTAATGGAATAAAGATAAGAGTTGTACGTATCTGTTAACACCAAAACACATGAAAGATAATGATTTTTTTTGATACGATATAAAAAAGATATGGTTCACCAATACCACAGATTAGCTTATGATGTATATCTATATGTATTTTTTTTCTCTGTATATTTAATAGGAATGTAATATATAACAAATATATATACATACATGTATCTTGCACACATAACAAAAAAGATAGTCAATGACAGTCAAATTCCTTTCATACTATAATTTATTTTATCAACAAGTCAAGTACAGCTGTTGCAAGTACATATCACTAGTTATTTTATTATATAGATATACTTCATAAAAGAATTGAAAAGTTAGTGGCATTGACCAGTTTTTTTTTATATATTAATAATACATTTTGTTTTCTTTTATTCTGTTACCGACATATCTCCCATCTCGGTCTTACTAAATAGCTTTTCGTTTATAAATAATTTTCATAGCAATATTAATGGTAAAATAGTAGGAAGTTCCCATGATTGCATTTTCTGAAAATAAAGTATAAAATAATTTTCATGAAAAGAATTATTAATTAATAAAATCACGTTAATTATTTATTCACTTAATTATAGCAGATAATTAAGTGAATAAATAAATTTTCTAATTTAAATTGATTTAGGTAACAAGTGTTTTGTTTTGCATGAATATTGAACTAAATAAAAGCAGTACTATTAATTGCTTAATTATATAAAAATTGAAAGCTTTTGTTTTCTTTAATGTCGCAGAAATAATTTATTCACAAAATTCTACATAAGATAATAAAAAGCGAAAATAGAAATAAGATAAAATCTCTTCCCTTTTCTCGTATGTTGCGTATATTCAATAAAATATCACAAATGCAACCGAAAAAATAATACTTATTCTATATAAAAAATTTAACAAAAATTAAAAATTCTTTCCAACAAAAATCTACCATGGCTTACCGTGGCAAATTTTTAGCTGTTAGGTACTTATATAATTTAATCATTTAATAAATTATCGGTTCTGTACATTCTATAAACGTTACTAGTCTAACAGGCATTAATAAAACAAGCTTTCATGTTGCATTTATAAGAAATATTTTTATTCTTGGATGTATGTCAACTTAATCATGTAACCATATCCAAATAATAGATTGCTTAATTTAGCTTTTTGCATCCGACTCTAGACACTGCTACTTTTGTGGTTAGCATTTCAAGAAAGATAGCTTATTTTCCATCAAATGGCAATACTACAATTTTAGTCCTGCAATTATATACTGAGTAGCTCAATGTTGACTAATCGTTTATTAAATCCTGCACTGATGTTGACGTTGCTTTTTCTACAACTATGTAATAAAATATACTCTATTGTGGACAATTTATTTCCAAAGATTAAGACTTCTGGCTGTTTTCGCTTTATATCATGGAACAATGCTAAAATAAATGATTTGCTAAGGATAAAGGACCATTATTTCAGGAACTAGGAGAAGAGTAGGGTATTCTATAACCAGAATTAAATTAAGTACTCGTATATTAATTCTTTATCTAAGCTCGAAATCAGAAGAACTTACATTGAGTATCATACCTAATTGCACGGCATTTACTGATCAAGATTTTACAATGCGTCTGGAAATCTCCTTACCAAAAGGGATTTGTTAATGGGCATTCTATCACAATTAATCTAGCAGAAATTGTCCAATTTGTTAGGAAAGCTATTGACGACCGCTCGCAGGTTGACTTAATACATATACTTTTTTCTAAGCTTTTTGATTTTTCGATTCTATCGTTATTGGAATTGAAATCAAGTCCATACACAGAATCCCCAAAAATGAAATGTGTGTGCTGTTATTGTTGGGATATACACTATGATTGGGATGACACTATGATGATGATTAAAATATCTAGAATACATACGAGTATATATTCACGTAATATACATAAAATTTTCAATAATTCACTTGAATCTATAAACAGCTGATTTTGTACGGAAATATATTGAGGTTATTGACCCTAGGATGCAATAATGTTATAGTTTTTATAACATCGACACCTGTTACGTTTGTAAACATACGCTGTAGCGTAGGTGTGTGTGTAACATTTAATATTTGTACACATTCTGAATATTTTGAATAATTAGGCGGAATACAATAAAATTTTCAGAAAGTTTTTAATTGTTGGGTCGTAATTGACTCCCAATATTTGGGATTTATATTCTATATAATTACATCTTTCCATTTTTATACGTTGCCTCTTTATTTTAAGGACACCAGTATATCAGGATAAATATGGTAAAAGGAATGTATACAATTAGAACAACCCAGGAGGTTAAAAACAATATTACTACTGCAATGATTTAAGTGAATACTTTGATACAGCAGAGTCAAAAATATGCTTGAAATTATTTAAACGAAATACCAAACTTCGCTAAAGCAGATATATATTAAAATAAGTAATTTACTTATTCATATATAACATCTTAAAATTTTCAGAAGTTTATTTATTAATTTTGTCGCTAGTTATTTAAATATAAACTATCGCCTGACTGTAGATGTCTGCTTTTTAGCAGAGTTGGAAAAAATCAAAATTAAAAAAATTAAATATCAAATAATTTTTATTTAATATTAAAAAAAATTATTGTTTAACATTTTGAACTTACTGCATGAGATTTAATGACTATTATATCTCATTTCTCCATGCAAATGTTGCCTAATGCGTTGCGTTAATTACTACAATTTGGCAAACTAAATTTATATCAGTATGCAGAACGCAACACGGTCGCGATATTAACCTTCCTAGTTGTTAGGATTATTAAAAATTTGTGAAAAGCCACATCCATCTCAGAAGGTGTGGATGCACTTCGCTCTCATTAGAGCTCGTCAGCACACGATAACCTGGAGACGGACAAGACTTTTCACTTCTATACTTCGTGTATATATATTTAACATTTTGAACTTACTGCAAAAAACTAAGTATAGAAGTGAAAAGTCATGTCCGTCTCCAGGATATCTTGCGCTGACGAGCTTTAATAACACATGTTCCGGGATGGAGTGGCTTTTCACGAATTTTTTATGATTGTTTAAATTTAAATTTAGGTACCTAATTCCTTTAATTTTTTGAAAACAATAAATGATTAGCTGAAGATTACCTAAACATCTTAAAGGCTATAGCTATAGGACTTCATAAATTACAGAGGAAAAATGCTCTCCTACCTGACGCAGTAGAAGTGTGGAAGGAATTAGAAAGAACATTTGTGGAAGAATTAGATTTTATCTTCTCACTTACACCACTTTTTTAGTTTATATTTTGGATGTTACAAAAACCAACTCTAAATTTGCTAGTTCAGAGAAAGAACAAGCATTAAATACAATGCAAGAAATGTATGAAAGTGAATTACGATTGCTCATTATAAAACTTTAAGCAAATATTAAGCATTTTTCAACAGCTATATTTTTAGGCAAGGTAATATGCAATATTATTTCCTTACAGTTTTGGGTTTCACAAAAAAAAAAACATCTGATACTATTAACTTCCTACATTAAAACAATTTTTATGCGGTGAAATTTTTGGTAGAAAGAGTATTTTCTATATTTGCGAAATGACAAACCAGGAAAATTAGTGTTTCTGTATAAATATTGCAATGAAAATCAATAATAATAAACTGCAACTGTTTTTTTGTTTAATATGAATTTTGCAGTAAATATTTTTCTTTTGATTTTAATCATCGATAAAAATTTAAAAAATCACTGTTTTAAATCGTTATTTATTAAATCATACGAACCTTGTTTTTCAAAATTACTGCTTTAATTGGTATTACTTTTACTTAAATGTATTTTTCTTAATTGTTTATGCTAATGGTGTTTACTACATTATTCCCATGTTTGTTATATACATACTGTCGATTTTCATTAATGTACATTGTGTTTTCAAACGGCACTAGCAAATGAAGTAAATAAACTAAATAAATGAAGTTAATGAAAACGATCAAGGGCCGCATTCTCTCATATAATTGGAAGTAAATATAGATATTAGCCTTTTTTAGATAATTATCTTTCGTCGGACTACATTTATTTATATTTTTGTACTGAAAATCAACCAAATTGTTCTAAATTAAAACCGTGTGTTTCCTCCACTGTACCCTATATAAAATTTAAGTAGCTATATTCTGAACACCACTATAAATAAAAACTAGCTTTTTGGTAATGACCTAAAATATTTCACTTTCCTATTAACTTTTCTTATGTAAAGGCCGATACTATTTTTACAGATCCTGAGCAAGTAATTTAATTAATTCTAGTATTCTGAGTATTATGAATATATTATGGGTAGAGTTGGCACTGCGAACGTTCGATCAGTAGCGCGCGTTTCAAAAAAGTGCAAAGGGTCTAGCAGGTAATAAATGTTTACCCTTTTACGCAGCGTTTTCAGTATTCAGATGCGCAAAATGGATAATATTGCTTAAATATTTACAGCATCAGGTATGTTTCAGTAGCTTTTTCATGTGACTATATTCGCCGTGAGGAATAAATGTTCTTATATGCAAAAAGCAACCGTTTGATATTCAATAATGTAGTGCAACATACTTAAAACAATCTTTGTAAATATGTACTTAACGAATCTGTTGACCCTCTATCACCAAAAATTCTTTTTTATTCTAGTAAAATCCGATCTACGGCACAAGCATGCTTTCTGTGGGCCGGTCGGTTAGGCAACATTGTGGTTACTTGTTAGATGTGACGTGTAAAATCTATATATTTCATTTTGTGGCAGAAACTATAATGTTATCCAGAGGTAGACAGTTCACAGTAATGTTTCTGACTATTTGATCCTAAAGAAGCAACTGCCGGGAAGGAAAATCAAAGAAATTGCAAGATGTCCAAGTTGAAGCTGATTTACAAATTATTTATAACAATTACAATGGACTAGTAGAAGTATTTCAACAAATACAAAATTCTTCGTTGTCATTAGTGGACTCATTGCAAATATTGGACACTGTACAAACACAGCTACATGCATTCAGCGACGCAAGAAATATAAACGTTCTTGTTAAAGTTGTTAGTGTGTTAACGCAAGATTCAGATTTTATCGGATTAAAACACATTTTTTGTAATATGTAGTAGGATAAAGATCTATTAGGCATTTGCAAAGATGATTTTAAATATGCTATTACTACATCATTAGATGTTGAACAGTTGTTCCCTGTATATAAAAACATTTACTCCTCACAACAAATACGGTCACATGAAAAAACTTTTGAAGCGTAGTTGATGCTACAAATATATAACATATCTTATCCACTTTGTACATCTGTATACTGAAAAACGCTGCTTCATTTATATTTACTAGCTGATAACTCCTTGTACTTTTTCGAAGCGCGTGCTACTGCCGAATGTTTGCTGTGCCAATTATAATTACGAACGCCGAATAAGAAAGTAGAGAAATAAATCTACCAAATAATTTATGCCCTAGAAAATCATGGTACTAAATTTTATTCTTTGATTAAATATTTATTTTCACAGTATTTATTTATATCACAATACTCGTCTAGTCGTCTGCCTGTCTCCCTCCATTCCGAGTTCTTATATTGGTCTATAGCTCATTCGACAGCCTTCCAGTAGCTCTTTTCTAGGAGGTCCGGGAGACTTGATGACGTATTCGGCTTGTAAATCCGCTCGCCTGACGTATCGTCGGATGACCGACATCACAATATAATATAATACCTAAAGTTACTATACTTATCTATTATATTTATTCGATAAATTACTACTAGAAGATTATTTTGTTCTTTATTATACCGGCCTTAAATAAAACTAATTTTGTTAAATGAACATTGTATTGTATTTAACAGCATTGTTCAGATACTTTCACTAAATTGAGAATTTACGAATACTTACTGAAGAGAAACAAAGACTTTTACATTATAATAAACATAGATAGAAAACTATTTGTCAAGCAATAAATTATATGGTTAGCTCTGTTATGCAAAAGATAATTTACAACTTTCATTTTAAAAAAAGCAAAGTAATAGAAGATTTTTTCATTGTAGAATAATATTTAGTCTTTGTACATTTAAGCATTTAGGTGAGATTCTTGTTGTGTTCTAATTAGTGAGAAATTTTCAAAATAACACTGCAAAAATTAGGGAAGCCGAACACATATTTCTAGATAAATGTAAGTAGTAACAACGCGCATTGAGGCAGGGTTTCAGAAACGACTGACGACAACTGTGGTGTATGTTGACCTGACTGCGGCATATGATGCAGTCTGGAGAGAAGGCCTTCTCTACAAATTTCTCAACATAGTACCATGCAGCCGAGTAGCATCTTTATTAAACAACATGCTTTGCGACAGGCCCTTCCAAATAATAACAGGAGAGAGCAAGAGTAAAATGAGACATCTTAATAATGGATTGCCTCAAGGATCGGTAATTGCACCTGTCCTGTTTAATCTGTATATTTCTGACATGCCACACACAAAGTCAAAAAAGTTTGGATATGCCGATGGATGCCGATTGGAAAGGCTCTTGCACGCAGAAGTAAAACCAATAGGGAACTAATAGTATACTTTCAGAGGACCTATCCGTGTTGGGAAAATACTTCGCCGACTGGAGACTAATCCCGAATATGAATAAAACAGAAATGTCGTGTTTTCACCTCAATAATAAACAAGCACATCTAGAGCCGCAAGTGTATTTCAATAACAACTTACTACGTTATAATCCTTACCCAAAATATCTGGGAGTAACAATGGATCGTACACTCTCATATATAAAACATCTAGAAAACACCGCAGCTAAAATAACACTAGAAATAACATAATCCATACTGCTTGGGGTGCGAACGCATCCACCCTTAGAACGTCAGCTCTTAGCCTTGTATACTCGGTAGCTGAATACTGCGACCCAGTCTGGTTAGACAGCTGTCACGCAAAAAAGATCGATATCAAACTCAACGAGACCATGAGAATAATTAGCGGATGTTTAAAAAGTACACCTCTACCCTGGCTCCTGGTTCTAAGCCATATTACACCTCCCACAATCTGGAGACAAGAAAGCTTGGTAAGAGAATATAATAAAATAATAACGAATCCCCATCTTCCAGTACACAATGATTTGCCTGATGCTGGCCTGTTGAGACTGAAGTCGAGATCTCCTCAACTACTGCTAGCAGAACGACTCAGAAGAAGCAGAAGATTTCAACCCAAGTGATAGATGGAGAGAGTATTGGGCAGCGTTGAAACCCGCTCAAGCGGCCCATATCATTGATCCTGCCTTACCCTCGCCATGAGTGGAAGACACTCAATAGAATAAGAACGTCCCATGGAATTTGTGACTCATTCTATAAATGGGGACTGACTGATACACCAACTTGCGAATGCGGAGAACCTCGCCAGGCTATTCAACATATTACAGCTGAGTGCACCCTTACAGCATGTGGAGGTGAGATGAGTGACTTCTTTGAGGCAACTGACTCCGCGTTAGACTCGATTTTAAAATTTAACTTTTAGATAGATAATCCATATTAACCATACGCTAAATAAATAAATTTTTGAAATCATAAATACTTGGACGAGCCTTTGGGTGCTATCGTTATTTACATTTACACAAAACAAACCAACCTTATAACTAAGGATAATCTTTTTTCTTTGAATTTCTTAAAAAAAAAAATAGCTACATCAATTATTCGTTTAAGAACGGGATGTTTTGAAGGAATTAAATTATAAAACTGAGTTTTTCTCAAGACAACAATAATAATATTCCGAAAAATATGCTACTTCAATCCGAAACGTTGGCAATAATATTTTAGGCTTGGTAGCGTAGGTTATTGCAGAAATATTTTTCTACTATAGTAAAAGATGTGCATTTAACAATCAGATTTTTAGTCTAGTAGCAGTAAGTTTAATGTTTGTTGAAAAATAATATGGCAATGATCTTTTCTAATATATTTTTTTTTAATTTATAAGAGTAATTAATAATTAAAACTAACAACTGTTTCGCTTATGATTTTGAAGATAAATAGTTTCTTAACGTCAGATTAATACTGCATGCATGTTATAACTTGTTATAAGTTGTTAGTGAAGACGATAATATCACGTAGACTAATTTAATAAATAGAGTGCCTACAGGCAAAATATGGTAGATATCAATTTACTTTCGTTTAGGAATATGTTATTGAAAACAATGTAGAATGTTTCCATTTTCATCATATTATGTTGCGAATTTCTGAGTTCAGCTCTTCCGATTGCCATGAAAAACATTAAGGAATTATACCTAAATAATGAAGTTTCAGAAATTACAGTGAATAGGCGGTTTGTAATATTTGAACGAGATATACAGTTGGTCATAAAGTTTGGAACCAAGCTTATAACCGCATTATTTTACATTTTTTGGAAAAACGCTCGGACAGGTAAATTTTCTTTTTTAAAACGCCATCTTTTGACATACAATTTTTTTCTATGACGTCATTGGTTTTCGAGTGATGACGTTATCAACACTTTCTTTAAATGGCAACCATATTATTTTTTTCTCGTTTTTGGTAGATCTTTATATCCACCAAATAGTGATATAAAACAATTGGTATGTTGCATCACAATTTTCTTGAAAAAATGATATAAATTTAGAAAAAAATACGAAAACTTTATTTTTGTACAAAATTAAAATTAAATTAAAAAAAATACATCTGAACTTAAATTTATTGTAACAGTTAACGTAAATTTTCAAAATGGACCCCACCAACCAACTGACACTGTCCCAGCCGAGTGTAAATGCTTTGCGATCAATAGTAATCTGCGTTATTCGCTCCAGGTCAAAAGAAATTCGTCTTCCCAATCGGCCAATTACTTTATTAAAAAATCTTATTTAACATTAAATAGTTTCACAAAAATGGGCCAAAGAAGTTTAATTTATTTAAAAAATTGACATGATCTGACAGACCATTTCTTAATTAAAATTATCGCCCAAAAATTGAAGATTTCAAAAACTAATTAAGCTTACAAAATTTACTGAAATATGTAAGTAAGTTTTTTTCACACTTCTGTCTTGTGTGAGGACTTAAATATTCTTCTTGAACAAACCGGATCGTCAAAAGCACATGTACTCATGTTACTACGCAAAAAAATTACAAAAACAAAAACACGCACTTTTTTGCAAGATATTTCTTTATGACATTCTTACTTCTTTTTATACAATTTATGTACAAAAATTTTAGTTTGAAATTGTTTCTATGGCGACAACATTGTTGAATTATTTACTTCTATTTTTGACGTTAAATTTTTGAGATATTGCGTAAAAATTGTTCATTTTCGCTAATATTAAAAATGGCACATTTATCTGAGCGAGAAAGAATCGAAATTTTAATTATGGTTGGGTATGGGGACAGACAAAGAACGCATGCAGAAGCATGCGAATTGTTTAACCATGAACACCCTGATAGACCTCCAATTCCAGGTCTACGGTGACAAAACTAGTTGGAAAGTTTACCGAAACTGGATCCGTAAAAGATCGACCACGGCAAGGTAGACCTCAAGTAGGAGAAGATGTGAAATTAAATGTGCTTCTAGAAGCAGAAGAAAGGCATCATGTTTCCACCAGACAACTTGCGTTAGCCAATCAGGTGGCTCACTCATTTGTCGTCAACTTATTTAAAAAAGAAAACTATCGTCCTTACAAAGTTCAAGTTCAAATTCAATGAGGATGACGAAGATCGTCGACTGCAGTTCTGTGAAGACGTAATGTTACGTTGTGACCAAAATCCAAATTTCTTGGAAAACATCGTTTTCTCAGATGAAGCTACGTTCTGCCTAAATGGATCTGTTCACCGCCATAATTGCAGATATTGGTCGCAGAACAATCTGCATTGGACCCAAGCGTGTCATACTCAGCGCAGAGGAAAAGTTAACGTATGGGTTGGCATGATTGGATGACACATGACGCATTTTAGGACCATATTTTTTTGAGGAAATTTGACTGCTGTGCAATATTTAGAATTTTTAAGATTTGAACTGGTTCCAGCGCTCGCTGCTATTTTCCCAAATCACGAGGATGGTGATGTACCCCATCCAAATATTTGGTTTCAACAAGATGGGGCGCCTCCCCATTATGGTGTAGAGGTTCGCCACTATCTTGACGAAATATTTCCCAATAAATGGATTGGACGGAGAGGCGCCATAGAATGGCCACCTCGTTCTCCTGGCCTGACTCCGTTAGACTTTTTTTTGTGGGGTTATTTGAAATCGAAAGTGTATATTTTAACAAACCGAACAATTTAGAAGATTTAAAAGAACGAATTCGTGTAGTACTTACACAGATATCCCCAGACATAATTGAGGCGAGTATACGAAGTGTTTACACTCGGCTGGGACAGTGTCAGTTGGTTGGTGGGGTCCATTTTGAAAATTTACGTTAACTGTTACAATAAATTTATTTAAGTTCAGATGTATTTTTTTTAATTTAATTTTAATTTTGTACAAAAATAAAATTTTCGTTTTTTTTTCTAAATTTATATAATTTTTTCAAAAAAATTGTGATGCAACATACCAATTGTTTTATATCACTATTTGGTGGATATAAAGATCTACCAAAAACGAGAAAAAAATAATATGGTTGCCATTTAAAGAAAGTGTTGATAACGTTATCACTCGAAAACCAATGACGTCATAGAAAAAAGTTGTTTGTCAAAAGATGGCGTTTTAAAAAAGAAAATTTACCTGTCCGAGCGTTTTTCCAAAAAATGTAAAATAATGCGGTTATAAGCTTGGTCCCAAACTTTATGACCACACTGTATTTAATTTATAATGCCACCCGAACGATATTTTAGATAGCTTTCTTGACAAACCAAGACAATGCTATAGACTGAAAAAATTCTCGTTCATTGTAACACACTAACGGGGAGAAACATTGCAAATGAATTCTCTTAAATTACCATTATCAATATGAAAGAATTGCTAGAAAGTTAACTTATATATCTTGCTGCCTTCAAATGAAATCGTTAATTTAGATATATATTTTCATTAATTGGATCAGATAAATTGGGCAATTCAAGAAAAACATTGAGATTTGGCTAATCGAAATGAAATTGTGCTTCACCCGATAATGCGAAACCTGACCGAACATAAATTATTTAATTGATTAAATAAATTACTTTATTTACTAATTCATTCTTGTTTACATTTTTGCTTTATGTATTATTATATTCAGACTTTTTTAATGGTCCATTTGTATAGCTAAATCTCTATTGGTTTTAATTGTAACCCTCTGACTAATTATAATTTTTGTTTTAATTACTCATATATTTAGCTAATTGCCTAGAATTGAGAGAAATGTCCCACAAAGTAACACCACGATACTATATGTAAATGTACATTATATTACTGACTTAAAAGAAAGACAGTTGATGATATAACTCTAATATAACTGTTGTTAATGGGTGAAGTATTAAATAATATGATAACAAAACAAAAAACGAAAAGTAATAAGAATATTAACTCCAATCAACAATAACCCGAAATGATAACTATTGACATGTAGAAATTGTTGATAAAAGTGTACATTAGGATCGGGGAGGCGGAGGGTAAGGTGTTTGGTGATATAGTTCGCATATTTTCCGCCGGTCAATCTTAACTGGTTTTGCTATAGATAGTAGATATTTTTAACGTTTCATATTAGGACAAAAGAAGAATTAACATAAACGGAGATTACCTAAGTCATTTTAACTTGCCGATATCATATTTATATCAGACAATACAAGAGATGCAGAAAAATATTTACAAAAGTCGAACTGACTACGTACAGTCGTGGCCAGATAAATGTAGTACAAGCTTTTCTTAACAAATTTTTATGGTGTAAGTTAGTATTTTGACAATTATATGTCAAATCATTTTAAATTTTATTAAACGTCAAACATATTTTTGCGATAAAGTTCGTATATTAAATAAATTACAAGAAGGGTATAGTATTAGGGAAATTGCGCAGCAAATGCAGTTAAATAAAACCACCGTGATGAAGGTTAAGAAAAGATGGGAGACTGATGAGAGCATAGACAGAAAGCCGGGTACTGGGCTTAAAAGAATTTCGACTGAACAGCAGAACCATAATCTAGTTCAACATCTCCGAGAACATCCTTTCGATTCAGTGAAAGTAGCAGTTGCGGAGACCATTTTACCTGGTTCACGTAGAACTGCAAGCAGGAGAATAAGAGATAGCGACATAAGGTCGCGTGTTGCAGCCAAAAAAATTCAGGTTAGTGAAGAAAGGAAGCAAGAAAGGCTTTTGTTCGCATTAAATCATATAAACAATGGACCTGAGTTTTGGGAAAATGTAGTTTTCACTGTTGAGAAAACATTTCAATCCACAAGTAATGGTTCTGTTCGTGTCTACAGACCTGGCGGTACAAGATACGAGGAGCAATATATAGAAAATTCAGATCGGCAAGGAAGATTCTCTATAAATATTTGGGGATGGATAAGTTACCACAATGCAGGAATGTGTCATAGAATAAATGGGAGATTTAATTCCCAGAATTATATTCATATTTTGGAAAATCTTATGTTACCATCAGTCCAACATGTGTATCCTGAAAACATTTTTATAAATCAGCATGACAAGTACCCAGTTCATAGTGCAAACATAGTGTCGCGATGGATGGAAGAGCATAACATTGAGATTTTGCAATGGAGTGCCAAGAGTGCGGACATGAACCCAATAGAAAACGTATGGGCCGAGATGACCGAAAGTATGTCACGTATAAGATTTCAAAATCAGGACCAATTGTGGGAAGCAATTCAAAATGCTTGTCAATCTCTCATTCACAAACCAAATTATTTTAGAAGTTTTGTGGCTTCCATGCCTAGAAGGTTAAGGGCAGTAAATGATGCTGATGGCAGTCCAACAAAATATTAGCATTTTTTTAAAAATTTTTATTATTAAAGATATCTTTCGTATTCCTTAATTCAATTTTAAATTTAAATTTAACTTATTATTATACTTTTAACTTATATTTCTTAACTCAAACAATAATAAAGTAAATATATTCCAGTATGATCTGACATTTGATTTTATTATGACAAGTAGCTTAAGCTGAAGCTCGTCTTACAATAATAATATATCAAATTTATGACATATATGAAATTTAAGGTTGTACTACATTTATCTGGCCATGACTGTACATATAAAGTTGATCCAGAAATAAACATGGGAAAAATATTATGACAAGCCTCATTTTTGGATGTTTGCTTATAAATACATCGACTATGGATTCACCGTAGGAATAATTGATTACATTTGGCAAATTGCACCATGCTAAAAAATAGCAGTATGCCAATAAATTTTAAATCAATTGATCCTGAGTAGTAATTTGTAGCACAAAGCAAGGAAAGATCCTTGTCGGAGCTTAGAGATAAAATCAGGGTACTAATGTTGACATCATTCGTAGAGTTAAAGTGTTTATTATCGCAGGGGAATCACAGAATGAAGTGGTAATCGACTGGTCGCCTAGCGAAACAACTTATAGACACAAAAATAACAAAACGAAGGTCCAGGAGAATAAACGGAGCCGTTAAAGATCACCAAAGCTTGGCAGGTCGGTCTGAAGAAAATAGTTTAAAATTGGATGGCCGTGGACAACCAATCTATAATGACGAATTTTGTCTGTAAACGTGTTTCCATATAATTACTTATACAATCTATAATGACGAATTTTGTCTGTAAACGTGTTTCCATATAATTACTTATACGTGTTATGTGCTGCGTTCAATAGGAAGTCTGTTGAGCTAGTGCTAACGTATTTATAACCAAGAGGGATAATACCACGCCAAATTTTCTGGGGCATGGTAATAACTTTAAGAGATTGCGTGTCTATTACATTCAGAAATTGTTTTGCTTTCAGTTTAAGAACGGCGGAATGTTTAAATGAAAATCAACATACTGTCGATTCATCTACCATAGTAATGAAAGATTGAAATATTATCTCCAAAAAGAAGAACAGTTATATACAATCTATTAACGAATTCATTGAATGTGAATTCCAGAAAACGCTTACCGTTTTATGACAATATGGCCAATCGAATCTTTTATCTTGGAATGATTACAGTTCGCCAAATGGGCTTAGAATTAGTCAATTTACAACAACCCTATTCTTTGGAAATTGAATAATTTTTCTTTATTTTAATTTTTTCAAATAAAACTTGAAATCACTGCAGTAAATTATTACACTTGCGAAAGATGATCGCGTGACAAGTTTTTTAGCTCTCGCACAAGACTGGAAATTTTACAGTGATATTTCTTTACAATCTAATTGGAAAGGATTCATTGAATTTCTAATATCATTATCATTACTTATGTATTAACATTTTTTTAACTCTTTTTAATAGTTATTAAGCTTTCAAATATGTTCAGTAACTTTTACAGAGCACTAAATATCTGCATATTTCTCTACATAATGATTTCTATAAATCTTCAGAGTAGTTTAGGACGTGATCCCAAAAAATGTACATATATAATTCTTTGCCTATAATGTTACCTTACCTGAGTATCATTAAAGACAGAAGTCGTTAAAAGGGGTTGTTGAACTAATGTCATTTTAGCACTTTAACGTTCGATTTACTGCTCCATAAATTTCACGCGATACTTCGAAGAATAAGGTCAGCTGTAATAATGTGAAATAGCTTTTAACAGTTTAAAATCTGTGACCCTATTTCGCTAACACGTACGTCTGCAAATTACAGTTGCTTTTCTATACTGTTCATTATTACTTTCAAGTGAAAATATGATGCAAGTAATCTCTAATATGTAAGCGGCGCTTATTTTTGTTCCAATTTTAACATATTAAGCATAGTTTGCAGGGTGGGAAGTATACTTTATTTATTATCAGCTGGTCTGAAATGTAAATGCAGAGAATCAGAAGCGCTCGCTTAACTTAACATGAAGCATTTTTGAGATAATGTCTTTGGCAAGTTTATAGTTTGCGATGCGATTAATAAGTTATTATTTAAATAAATCTATTGTATCTAATTTGTTTAAAAAAGTAATTTTAAGTTAATACAACTATAACTATAAGACAACCTGTTACATGCTGATTTTGCTGTCATTTTTAGGTCAGCCCTTAAATATATTTGAAATGTTTGGTATATGGATACCGTTTGATTAAGCCAACCGGTATTATTTTGTTTCATTGTCGTTTACTTTTGAATTTATAGGTATGTATCATGGGAATTTCCATATTATATTTGTTTTCCCTGCATCAGAGATTTGTCTAATGCATTAATTTAGTTTCTTAAACATCTGTTTGAACTGTATTTGTATAGGTATTTAGATTCTGCTATCTGTAATATTGTGTAAATGTCATCAACTAGGGCTATTGTTTTCTACATTTTGTTAATTTAATACGTACTAAACCTAGATTGTTATTTACATCATCGTACATAAGAACTTGTTTATATTGTTGTCCCAGGTTGTGTAAAAAATATTTTCTTTTTCTAGTTATTACATCGCTATGTTTGCCTGAAAGATACCTTAATTAGAGGCTAGTTTAACACGGTGTTTTAAACACCTCAATCTCCTTTTTTCTAACATCATACAGGCTTTCCGGTTCATTTATAAAAATATCTGTTTAGTATTGTCAGTTAAGTAAGGTTAAAGTCATCCATTTTGTTTACTTTGCTCAGACAATTACACGTACATGTATGTGTGTGTGTGTTTGTATGAAGTATGCTTTATAGAATAGTGGACTAGAATATTGCAGGGAATCTTGTAATTTTTCAGCTAATTAAAATTATCATATGGCATTTCTTTTTAATTTTTCCTGTAGTAGTATTGAATGATTAACGACATCTGGTACCTATATTCCGAACTGTTACTTGTAATTCTAATTCTGGATTGAGATTCATTTAATTATATTTTCTTCGAAAATTGGGTTTCTTATTCTTATTCTTCGGCTAATTTAATACATTCCCGTATTTTTTGTTAGTTTTCTAATCAATAAAACCACATCATCTCATTAAACCAAACTTTTGTGACTTATTAAACAGTACTGATTCCCTATTAATATTACTTTTCGTTATAAGATGTTACAACATTAAATTGAATAAGAGTGACAAATGTCACTCACACTTTCTCAATCCCTTTTTAACTTTTGTCTTCCATAGACCTTAACCGAGTCAATTAACTTTGTTCTATGAACGCTATTATTCCTGTGCTATTTTAAAATCAATAAACCGCAATGTATAAGAATATATAAGGATTTGGTTGAAGACAGCCACCGCTATACTACAAATCAGATAGTAAAAATATTGAATTTACCAAACAGTACCGTATATGACCATGATCTTAGCTGAGTGGAATTTAATGGATTGCATTTTAAAATGCGATGCTCTTTATTAACACAATGACAATGACCCATTTTAAAGGGAATTGAAGATGAAGGGGTGGGTCCTCTATAATAGCATTGAACCAAAGAAGATCATGCTTTACGCTTAGTGGGATTGGAAAGAAATTGTGTATTATTAACATTTTGTGTCTAACGAAGCAATTAATGATCGTTTTCTTTACCTATATATATCTAGTAATCCTTTAGGTTGTGTAAAAAATATTTTCTTTTTCTAGTTATTGCATCGCTATGTTTGAAAGATACCTTAATTAGAGGCTAGTTTAACACGGTGTTTTAAACACCTCAATCTCCTTTTTTCTAACATCATACAGGCTTTCCGGTTCATTTATAAAAATATCTGTTTAGTATTGTCAGTTAAGTAAGGTTAAAGTTATCCATTTTGTTTACTTTGCTCAGACAATTACACGTACATGTATGTGTGTGTGTGTGTGTGTATGAAGTCTGCTTTATACAATAGTGGACTAGAATATTGCAGGGAATCTTGTAATTTTTCAGCTAATTAAAATTATCATATGGCATTTCTTTTTAATTTTTCCTGTAGTAGTATTGAATGATTAACGACATCTGGTACCTATATTCCGAACTGTTACTTGTAATTCTAATTCTGGATTGAGATAAATTTAATTATATTTTCTTCGAAAATTGGGTTTCTTATTCTTATTCTTCGGTTAATTTGAGAGCTACGAATCTCGAATATAAGGCAGGGGTGACGAGATTCTTCCCTTTTTTTGGCCTATGTTCCAACCCAGTAATAAGGCTTACTGAATACGTTTTGATGGAGGCAGGTTCAAAAAAAGTTTTTTTGTATCAGCAAATATACAAAAAAAGTTTTTTTTGTATATTTGCTGCCATCTGGCATCGTATTAATGGACTTTCATCTATATACGTATTTTTTCCCTTCTGTACCGGCATAGCCGGTCAAGGAAAGGTTGCCACTTTCGGCATAGTCTCTTTTGTTCGTCAGATGTCGCTAGATTATATGGTGTCACCTGATAGGACAAAATTTGCTATACCTTATGAGGCGATTTGTTTAACCTTTACTTACTTCACTAGCTTAACTGATGACGCCTGATAGTAGATGGCAGAAACGCGTGTCTTAGGCAGAAGTAAATGCTGGAAAATACGAGGAGTATGTCCATGTGTGCAGTTACAGACGTGTATATTGCATATCTGTTTCATTTGTATCAATTGTGTTCAGCGCCGGATCTAGACATTATTCGAGGCGGGGCAAAAACTGAAAAATGCCGCCCCGCCTCCGCTTGTATATGTTTTAAATGTAAATAAAATTAGGATAACACAGAATAGTATATGAAATAGAAAGTGAGGATAAAAAATAATAATCTGGTTTTTTTTTTGTTTTATTACTCAAAAAAATTCTTAACCTATTTTACATTTTTTTTGGCTCTCTTTTTCTAGTAACTTAATTTTATTTAAAAAATGTACTGACATTGGATTATAATAGTCGCGCTGTACCTTCCTCATTATTCCTTAAATCAAAATTTTTACATTATAACTTATATTATTTTATCTTAACTTAATTTATTATAAGTTATTTTACTGTCTTACATTTTCAATTTACAATTTTACTTTGCGAGCTTTTTGTTCTGCGAACAGATCTATGGCCTGCTCATAATTAATATCGTTAGCAATTACATTTTCTATGGCGAGGATTGCGAGACTCGATAGACGTTCCTGGCTCATAGTCGATCGCAAATAGTTTTTAATAAGTTTTAATTTGCTAAAACTTCGTTCGCAGCTTGCGGATGTCGTCGGAAGCGTACTGTAAATTCGCAAAGCAATACAAATATTAGGAAAGGCATCCTGCAAATCATGCGCATGAATCTGTTGCAAGAGACAGAAGCTGTTAGCCTTGTTTATATCTTCAAATAAAAGTTGAGCTTGTTCTTTAAAAACATAGAGCTCCTGGCAGAATTCAACAGCGTTTAAATCTCGCTCGTATTTTCGAGCTAGATCTGCTCCATGTTTTTGCAGTTCTTCAGTTGACATTTTGAAGATTTCTGTACCATTGAGAAATGCAAAATTCAGATTCAGCATGGTAGCAGAATCGAATCTCGTTTTAATTTCTGATATGATTCGATCAAATACCATCATTATATTTTTAGAAAAGAGTTGTATAGGTTGAAGTGTTCGCGATTCGTCATCACACATCTCGTCAAATTGTTTTTTACATTTCGGAATTCGTCTATTCGGCAGAATAGGCTCAACGTCAATTTTTTCAGCAACTTCCGTAGCCTCTTTTATCCAATTTTCAATTGAATTTTCTCTCATTTTTTGCAAAGTTTTGAGCAGGCCATCCATTAAAGCAACGGAACGCGCAAGGATTATATCATTCTTTTGAATTTCGATATTTACTCGATTGATTTCGCGAAGAATATTTGCCCATATCGTCAAATTCAGAATAAATTTAAAATTCTTTATAGCAATTAAGAGACAACCTGCTTCATACTTAGCTTCCGGAGCATGAGAAGTTTGCTTAACTTCTTCCAAGGCTTCTATTACTTCTGGCAAATTACTTACCAACGCATTTACAGCGACATATTTCGCTGACCATCTCGTCTGACTGCTTCCTTTTAAATTGGTTTTAAGATGTTTTTTCATAATATCCCACCGAGAAGTGGAGCCAACAAAAAAGCAATACACTTTGTGAATTAGTCCGAATAGGTTTACAGCTTCCTGGCAAGATGAGGCAGAATGGACACCTACAAGATTTAAGGAGTGAGCCGAGCACGGTATGAACTCCGCCAGCTCATTCTTTTCTGCAATCCTAGCTTGCACTCCTTTATAGGTGCCAGCCATATTGGACCCATTATCATAAGATTGGCCACGACATTGTCCAATATCAAAACCATCAACTGTCAATTTCTCTATAATTTTTTCACAAATGTACTCTCCTGTCTTTCCAGCGACTTCTATGAAATCAATGAAACTTTCTTTGATTTCCCACACGTCGCCAGTTTTTTTTACATATCGAATTACCTGGCTCATTTGTTCTGTGTGAGACACATCTGGAGTGCAGTCGAACATTATAGTATAGTATTTGGCTTCTTTAATGTCGTTTAAGATGCTATTTTTAACTGTCTTTGCCATTAGACCAATAATTTCATTCTGTGTAGTCTTTGATAAATATGATACTTGCCCCTTTTTTAGGTGTTCTAGTTGAAACTTAAGAGTTAAATTATGTTTCGCGAGCAGGGAAATTAAATTCAAAAAGTTTCCTTGAGAAGGCTGAGGACATTGTGTGATGAGGTTGCTTGGGGTTTCGTGAGACCCTCGAAAAGAAAGACAGTTTGTTGATAGATACAGCACAGCATCCATAACAATACGTAGGATCTGTCTCCATTTATCTTTCTCTGTGTGAATTACTCGCTCAATGTCTTGATCAATACCCTGGCATGATTTTATTTGTTGTACTCGAGTTTTCCACTTAATCATACATTCTTTGTGCATTTGTGATGCCTCGTGTTCGGTTAATCTTTCTGAAACTTTTTTCCAATTCATAAACCCTGTAGAACACAATGCAGATGTAGCGGCAGAGGACGGTTGTTGGTAAAGCTTGCAACACACACAAAAAATTGCATTTTTTGTCTTAGAATATAAAAGCCAAGATCTTTTAAGCCTTTCGTGATTGGCTAACGTTTTGTACCACATTGAAGATGTTAAATGTCTGCCAGCGCGTTCAGTTGATCTGAATTCAATGTTTTCAGGGTGATTCTCTCCTAATAACACAGCCTGACTGCTAAAGAAAGATCGTTGCTGGTCGGTAATTTTTTCCGTGTGTGGCCAATAGCCTGGGTCCGATAAATCTACTTCGGTTTTTTGCAGTACATCCACATCCGCGGGAGCTGATTCAGATTCTTCGTATTTAACGTTTATCCTTTCAAGTTGCTCTTCGCAGATCGAAAATGATGATGAAGTTTGCATTGTCAAACCAGAACTTGCTGTACTCGTAGTCGGTTGGGCGACTACAGGTGAAAAATCTTGATCCGTTTGTTCAGGAAAAGTGCAACAATTTTCTTCTAATTGAATATCATCTTCTTGGGAAGCTCTGGCAGAAACTGACGGGTTACCTTGTCCGCGAAGCCAATTTTTCATCTTTTCCGCAAATTGTTTTCCCTGTAACACCTTAAATTTAGCTTTTTTCCTATATTCAGCTCCTGATAGTTTTTTTCTTGGCGCACTCATAATTTCAGCCTGCAAAAAAAGACAAAACTTTAACTTTAATCAATCAGGGACGTGCGGCGTGCACTCCATAAAGATAAAATACCGGCCAAGTGCATGTCGGACCATGCACAATGTAGGGTTCCGTACCTACTCCGTAAACATCCCCCTTCCTCCCCCTCCGCCAATCTTCTTCCCCTCCCGCTCCTACCCCTCGCCATCCCAACTAAAATTTCTGTAGTACACAGTCAACATTCGTTTTAGCGGCCGCAAAATAAGTTTGTATTTTCATAGTCTTCCTATGAAAACACAAACTTATTTTGCGGTCACTAAAGTAGAACTAGCGTGTAACCGAAAATATATCATATTTCGAAAACTACACAACGTATCGTGTTCAAAACAATTTTGGATGAAAGTATTTTGTATGTTCTACTACTGTATTTTTTTTTTTTTAATTTTCTATTAAACAGTTCAAAAATTAGAGGCCCGGATAGGATTTGACGACTTTAGAAGCGTATATCTCGTCAACTATTGACTTAAATAAAAAAGCTCCATATCATTTTGAAAGCCCTATCCAAAAATACCCCACACGCTGATGTAATCCAAAAAAAATTTTTTCGTCCCTCTGTTACATGTATGGAGTGCCACCCCTAAATGTATTTTTTTTCTCAATTTTACTACATCATTGTATAGCGGTTCATAGAATACATCTATCCTCCAAATTTCATTTATATAGTGCCAATAGTCTCTGAGTAAAATGGCTGTGACATACAGACGGACAGACGGACGGACGGACGGACAGACGGACATGACGAAATTATAAGGGTTCCGTTTTTGCCATTTGGCTCCGGAACCCTAAAAAGACACTGCCTACCCAACTATAATTCCAATATTTATCATTTTCAACTTATACTTCATGTAATCCATAAACTTAAAAAAACAAAATCATTATGTAACCATATAACAAAAAAATAAAAAGTGTACACTTTTTAAACTTACCGGTAATTCAAAAAAATAATGTCACGTCGCCTCAAAAACTTTCTCTGATATTTAACAACATAATGTTAAAGCACAATCAGTATTAACAATTAACATGTACACTTTTAATTTCAAAAACAGTTTTTAATTTTTTTGTAGTTAGCACATCCGTAATGTTTACAAGTTAAAAGCAAACTGATTAAGTTAGAAAGCAGGGGTGTAATTCTCTTATTCGTTGTTGACGCAGCGGCAGAAGCGAACCATTCTATTTTGATACCTCAACTCGCAACAAATGCTCATAATCACAGGTCAAATATGACCGGTTCGTGAACGTCCAAATGACAGCGCACGTCTCGATCGTCCAACATAATTTTAAACTGCAATTACGAACAGATGCCAAGTTTCCGTAGACCAGTGTAAATGGTTCGTTCCTGGCGCAGCAACGAAGGTAAAATTAGAGAATTACAAGACTGGGCTTCGGATGCTATTGTACCCGCTTGAACACGTGTGCCCATAAATTCCTTGCAAGACAAAAGCATGATGTTTAAAAAAAATGGACCTTTGTTTTAGAAGTAACCGTTCTCTCGACCATAATAAAACCATCGGGTAGGTAAACTCCACAGATATTACATTCGACACATCGGTCAGTATCATGGTATAGCTAATGTTTTAGGTTACACCCTTATTTTTGGTTAAATTGTTGGTTTTTTTTTCATTTTGATGTTTGATAACTTGCGAATTTGCCGCCCTCTGGATTTGCCGCCCGGGGCATGGGCCCCGGCTTGCCCCCCCCTAGATCCGGCGCTGATTGTGTTATTTATTTTTGATAGATCAATAATTTATTTATAATACACGCTGCTGCCTTTGTAGAAATTTCATTGACTATAGAGTACAACCAAATAAAGCGAACAAGTAGACCAGTTGATGTTCCTAAAGTATTTACTGTGGAATCATGACATGGACAAATTACCAACGCAAATATGATATGAGTTGCTCTTCTAACCCATAGTTCTTAATAGAATTGATGGTACCTATTTCTCAAAAATCTTCGAGGTATGTTTATGCGACGCTGCCATTTATTTCAACCTCCTCCAAAAAAAGTAGTCTATAGAATAAAATGGGTCATCACATAACGACTTTTCAATTATTACACGTTATTAGTCGCTACTAAATTGAAGTCGATAGTCCTTTGTCCTGCGTAGCAAAAATTATAAACATCTTCCTTCTATTATGTGATACGATGTTTCATAAAATCAACAGGAATAACACTTTTTTTCTTTGTCTAGGGAACAATGAATCAATATAAATATAAAAAGTAATTGGTACAGTTTTTATTCCGTTTGTTAATTACTTAAAGCCACGAATTTTGTAATTTTATATTTATAAAGGATATATTATTTTGCGTTCTTCTATATAATTCTAATGTTATTCACACATATACACACAAACAACCATTTGTGGTGGTTATTTAAATAGCACATGTCACATATCCTACTTGAATTGCTCGCTGAAGGATATTTATTAACTTAATATGGAAATGCTACTTATGGCGATTAAATAATATTCTTTACTTCCTCTAACTGCACGCAGTAGTATGCTTACAAAATAGTATTTTGGTTTGATTCGTGTCCAAGTAAATACCATATTTATTTGTCTTATAAAAGTTTTAATATAGTGTATTTAGATTTACTTTAACTACTTTGTGTTGAATATATATAATTTTTAAAATATTAAATATTATTTGTATTAATTAGGTATTATACTGGGACGAGCAAAATATTGTAGTTTAACAAAGAGGCGCAAATATCAAAGTATTCTAGTAAACTAGTAAGAACTACAATCAGATATGTTAGCGTTCAGAAAACGCCAGCCTAGGCGTCTCGAAGAACCTCACGAGGGGTCATCTCTATCACCAGGTTAAGTTAGTTAACAAGAACATTTTTGAACAACTTAAATAATTTTTAATTAACAATTTGTATCAAATAAAAGCAATTAAAAAGATAGTATGTCGAAAACTGTTAAGAAAAGCGTTTTCGAGAAATCTATCTTATAGGTGGATGAAAGCAACTGTCTAGAATGAAAAAAAATATATGAAATATCATTCAAAAACATGGTACATATAACTTTCTAACAGAGAAGACCTGTGGTAATATTAGCTTATAACGATTTTCCAACGAAATATTAAATTTAAATTCGAAACAGATTTTTGAACAATCTGCGCTTTGTTTTCTAACTTTTAGGTCTGCTAAAAATTACTGATCTCTCGAATATTATTTATAAGATTGCTTGTGAATTTCGTAGCTATATACAATATATTTTACCGCATTTCAACATGTTTTAGGTTCCATGTGTTCTATTATGTGGTAGATGTTGACCATCTTCTTGTTTGTTCAAATTGCCATGTCCCTTTTCTATCTCTATCGCTTTTCTTATAATTCTTGTTGTTAGGTGTCCACTCTTAGCTAAGATCTTGGTGTTGAAGTCGATAGCGTGCCTCGTTAAAAGACGACTTCTTTGACGACTGTTCCTGTGTTCATCTGTCCTAACATTTATTAGCCTATTGGTTTGTCCTGTTTGTTAGTTTTCTGCTCATGGAATCTCATAAACGCCATGATTTTCTAGAAAGATTATATATTTTGCCATTGCTATTTTGTCGGCTATTTTTCTGTGTTTGCTGAAAACAATATCGATATTGTGCTTTTTTTTAGTATTTGGCTGATTTTGTTCATTGTACCTTTTATATACGGAGGAAAGGATCTGGATGTGAACTGTTGTTTTTCTTTTTCGGTTTTCATTGTCCTCTTTTGTTGCTTGCTTCGCGCTTATTTACTAATTACATAAATTTTTGATTTTTCTGTATTTATCAAAGTTTTTATACATTCCCGTATTTTTTGTTAGTTTTCTAATCAATAAAACCACATCATCTCATTAAACCAAACTTTTGTGACTTATTAAACAGTACTGATTCCCTATTAATATTACTTTTCGTTATAAGATGTTACAACATTAAATTGAATAAGAGTGACAAATGTCACTCACACTTTCTTAATCCCTTTCTAACTTTTGTGTTCCATAGACCTTAACCGAGTCAATTAACTTTGTTCTATGAACGCTATTATATGCTATTTTAAAATCAATAAACCGCAAAGTATAAGAGTATATAAGGATTTGGTTGAAGACAGCCACCGCTATACTACAAATCAGATAGTAAAAATATTGAATTTACCAAACAGTACCGTATATAACCATGATCTTAGCTGAATGGAATTTAATGGATTGTATTTTAAAATGCGATGCTCTTTATTAACACAATGACAATGACCCATTTTAAAGGGAATTCCTCTATAATAGCATTGAACCAAAGAAGATCATGCTTTACGCTTAGTGGGATTGGAAAGAAATTGTGTATTATTAACATTTTGTGTCTAACGAAGCAATTAATGATCGTTTTCTTTAGCTATATATATCTAGTAATCCTTTACATAACTATAGAAGAATCACATATTTTTTTTTTTCACTTCTAGATAGACTTTATTTATAAGATAAATTAGTCTAGAGATTAAAGTTCTTCATAAATATAATCTTTTAAATATTTAATTCGCCCAAGTTCCTAGGCTAGGCATCAAGCATTTATAAAATCTCCGGAAAATTAACGGGAAATTCAAGAAAACCAAAAATGGTATTAAAGCATAGCAAATTTTGCAAGAGATGGGAAATGTAGATTGGACCCATATTAGATCATAATCTCCAAGTAAGTATACATGTGTCTTCGAAACATTTATTACCAATTTTATAAACACGGGCTTCGTTACGTTATTGGTTGTGCTTATTACTAAGAAGCTGTACGTCTGGGCGACATTTATTACTAACAGGCGTTCTGGTTGGCCGGCTGCTGTGTGTACTAATAATAATGAAATTATTCTATAATAAATAATTGTGGTGCTGGTGAAGTATCTTCAAAGGTCCAGGACGTGTGTGATAATGCTTAAATATATTACAACTTACTAACTAAATAAAACACAGGAGCGTTGTCCTTAAAGTTTAAATTTATTATTTACATAAAAGAAATTGAACTTGATATATTTAAAAGTAATTAAATAAGGGCACTATATACAAGGAGCAGTAAATAAGTAATTAAAACATTAACACAAAAATAAACTGAAACGAACGTTAAATTGAGCAGTAAATTAAATGTTAATTAATTACGATTAATATAAAATTACAATACAGAGTTACCTTTGAGTTGCGAAGATGGTCGGCCACGTGGTACGTTATATACTTGGACAAGTATGGTGAGCGATGCTTGGCGGACGGACGAAGAAATCAATTAAGTAAATCAATAATTAATGTGGATTAGGCTTGAAAGAATAATATATATAGAACAATACAGATTACCTTCTAGTTGCGGAGATGCCAGGGCACCTGCATCTTGGCCGGTACTTGAACAGCACGGTGTGTAAGATGTTTAACTTACGAGGGTTCTAATGAAAGCCTGATTTGTGTCGAAATAACACTGGTCTAGAAAAAAAGGTCTGTTTATTACCCTTAAGTCGAAGAGAGGGTTCGATATTGTCGATATCTTGAATAATAATTAATAAAAAGCGCGACCTGAAGAGGTGTTCTATCGATGACATAAATATTATTAAAATATCCCTTGTGAGTCAACATTTCAAATGATATGAGACACCATATATAAAAGAAGATGTATATAATTAAATTAATAACAAATTAAGTTAAAATGAAATATATATATATATATATATATATATAGAAATTCCAAGGCTTGACCGAGGCAGGTAAAAGACCAAGGGTTTGTCGTGTAGAGCGCACAAAAGAAATGCTTTCTCTTTGCACACGAATATGTACACAGAAAAATGTCTAAGTGAAGTTTAATATTGTGATGACTCATCTAACGATGCGTCGCGCGTCATACCTCTGGCGCTTTCTTGATGCATGTAGAACGCTCGAGAAGAGAATTTCACATTCATATATAAGCCGTCGAGGAAGGGATGAAGATTATTCAGTACCAGAGCATCGGCAAGTGAACATAAATATAAATACATAAATGTGCTTATTGTTAGTAATTAGTTTTAAATTGTTATTCGTTTTTATTATTAATATAGTGTGTCTAAAGTTACCGTTAGTTTTATTTAAGAACCCGAAAAGACAAACTTTACAATATTTTAAAATGCGAGATATTTAAAGAAATAAATATAATTTAAAAATAGAATTAAACCTTCTTATATATGCGAAGCGTAACACCAACATATATTTTTTTCATTTTTGCAGATGGGGATCACACAAATTATATTGTAAAAGAACAGGCTTTTTTCTATAAATGTACAGGTTGTGTGTGACTATAAATTAAAGGCAATGGATATTGTTTCGTTGAGCTGGTTCTGCTCAAGATGCTACAATTTTTAACAACTCTAAAATAAAATAAAATGAAGGTGGAGACCAACAACTTCCTAATGAAATTTATCTGGGTGATAGTACTTACCCATTGCAAAATTATTTACGATCCAGCTTTACAGGAACGGTATAACTTTTTTCACATTAGGAATTTAGGAATATGGTAGAAATAGTTAATTGACGAAGGAGATACTTGTTGAAACTTCATTATAACGCTAAGAAATAAGTAATTAAACTTCTAGTTTCAAAAATTCTTTTATTGTAAATACCACTACAATATTGTTTCGCCATACAATGGCTTCATCAGGTGGATGAAATACAGTATTTCATCCACCTGATGAAGCCATTGTATGGCGAAACAATATTGTTGTGGTATTTACAATAAAAGAATTTTTGAAACTAGAAGTTTAATTACTTATTTCTTAGCGTTATATGGTAGAAAGGTTAACCTTTTTTTGTTTCTTAGCATTTTCATTATTATTATATATCTATAGGTCACTTGTATAAATCTAATTTCTAGCAGTTATTTATGAAAACTGTTCAATAAAATATTTCAATCGTATGCCTCCTCACTCGCTATGCTAATCAGCAAAAATTCTTATATTACATTGTTTTCTTTATTTATCTAGAGGTAATGAAAACGGTCGTAAATCAGATAAGTACTGTGTACAACTCGCATGGACTAAATGTGGCAATTGCTAAAAAACGGCGAAACCCCAGCAAAACTAAATTCAATTAATGGGAAACATTTTGATATTCAAAGGCGTGCAAAATGCATGTGGAGAGATTTTTTGCTGAGTTTTGAGACATCAGCATTTTTAAACATCCCTTGTTTTTAAACATCCCTTGTGTTAATTAATTGTGTTAAAAAATTGTTATATCTGTTTAAGAAATTTTCGGTAAAAATCGTTACGAACTTTTCGAACAATTTTAAATTTTGTTAATTTTGTTCTAGAAATAAGTGTTTGGAGTAAATTGAATAAATCAAGTTTTCTGTTACACTTATATCCTGTTAAATTAAATAATTAACTATTAAAAGTAATAAATTAAACACTTATTTTTACCTACAATATATAATGGCCACCGTTGCAAATATGAACAATTTTGGAAAAATCTTGGACGATTTTTAAATCTTGCAGAGATTTAAAATCTGCCTTCAGTTAAGCTTCAATCGTTAAGACACAATAATATTAAAACTAAACATGTATACCATATGTTTAGGATCGTTTTACATACAGGGTTAGTTAAAAGTATGGAGACGGCGATTTATTGTTAATATTCATTTTAGGGAATTATGTTCAATATAAAAGTTTGTTAAGATATTTTGATCTACATTTGAGAATATTTGAATTTTTTTTTCTTCAATTGTTTTTTAGTTACGCCTGTCCGCGCAGTTTTTTTAAATGGGAACAGTAAATTTTACTCTACCATTCGATAGAGAATTTTTTTCTTTTTACAATAATATTTTTTTTTTAAATTCATTTTAATAACTTTTTTACAAGAAAAATTAAAGAAATTATTAACAAAGTAAATTAAAGTAAGTGTTCAAATTGTCGTCCATTAGTAATTTGACACTGACACAATCGATTTACAAAACCCCGAACAGAGTTCTGTAAAAAATCTCGGGGAATTTCTTGTATCGTTCTGGTAATTCGGATTTGTAAATCTTCGACGTTATCGGGCTTATCTTTGTAAACTTTGTTTTTTACGTATCCCTAAAGAAAAAAATCTAAAGGACTTAAATCTGGCGAACGGGCTGGCCATTCAATGGTTCCTCGTCTTCCAATCCATCTGTGGGGAAAATCGTTGTCCAGATATTGACGAACATTTACACCATAATGTGGTGGGGCGCCATCTTGCTGGAACCAGATACTGTCATTGGGCAGGTGTTCATTGTTTTCATGAGGATAGAGTGTAGCACAAGCAGGTATTATTTCATTTTGCAATAACTGCAAATACAGAGCCGAAGTTAAATTGCCATTGATGAAAAAGGGACCGATAATATGACCGCCTAGAATGCCAACCCAAACATTAACCTTTTGGGGGTACTGCGTATGGTGCTCCAAAAACCAAGAGGGATTTTCCGATAACCAGTATCTGCAGTTATGTCTGTTTACTTTACCGGTAAAGCAAAAAGTAGCTTCGTCAGAGAAAAGAATATTGTTGACAAAATTTTCATTATTATTGCAAATATTTAACATTTCTTCAGAAAATTGTAATCTCCTATCATAATCATCCGTTAACTCGTGTACAAGGTGTACCTTATAAGGTTTATATTTTTCACTTTTTAAAAATGACACGATCGATGACTGTGAAATATTGAAATTGGCCGCTAATTGATTGGTTGATAAATGGGGATATTCAGATACAGCCAATAAAATATCCAGTTTGTTATCATCGCTTTTTGCTGTTCTAGGTCTACCACTCCTTGGCAAATCTTTAACGCTACCCGTTTGTTCAAAGCGTCTTAAAGTTTTACCAGCAACGGATTTAGAAATAGGATTTCTATTTGGATGCGTATCATTAAATAAATTACAAACGTCTTGTAAACTTCTGCGTCTATCTCCATAACCCAACATCATAAGTATTTCAATTCGTTGATGTTCACTTAAACTCGCCATTGTTATTATTAACAGCAACAAATTGCACAAATGAATTATTTCTATCAGATTTGACGTACACAATAACCACTGATAAAATGATGTCGCTCAAGTTTGTTTATCGCTACGCTTCTGTCTATCTGCGATGTACCGAACATCTGTTAAACACATGAACCGGCCTTTTCTTATAAAAAAGTTATTAAAATGAATTTTAAACAAAAATATTATTGTAAAGAGAAAAAAATTCTCTATCGAATGGTAGAGTAAAATTTACTAGTTCCATTTAAAAAAACTGCGCGGACAGGCGTAACTAAAAAAACAATTGAAGAAAAAATAATTCAAATGTTCTCAAATGTAGATCAAAATATCCTAACAAACTTTTATATTGAACATAATTCCCTAAAATGAATATTAACGACAATAAATCGCCGTCACCATACTTTTAACTAACCCTGTAGATAGTGCTGCCTTTTACTTTGTTACATCAATTATTACACTAAATAAGTATAGCACAAAGGAGAACGTAAGCTATTACAGTTTCTTAAGTAACATTTTCATTGTATATATGTATGAGAGTTACATTGTTTGTTCCATACATTTTATTCAAACCATCCTCTTACATGTCTTACATTTACTACTTACGAAATTCATTCGTAAATGCCGTTCAATTCATATAAATTAAAGGTACTTGGCTAAGTGCGAAAATTACGTAAATATTTTACATATGCATTCCTTATATTTAAGATATGATAATTATAAACTTATGGAAAATAAACATAAAATTACGTTTATCGTTATTTTTGCTAAATTTAGCTTAATTCGCTCAATTTTTTTAGCGTAAGTATCAAAATGGCAAAATATTGATTTACCGCTGTTGTATATTTTGATATGTGTATATTTTAAATTTTCCAAGTTAACTGCTATTTGTTCGTTGTTATCTGTGATATTGGCTTTACAGCGACAACAAATCTGTCGGCTATCTTAGAATTATACACATTTGTATTGCGTGATAAAACTGTATATGTTTATTTATTTGGTGTGTACAATAGGTGATCCTTATTTTTCAACTTTGTTGTTTCGACCGTAACTCCCCCTCAAAATGTTCGTTATAGTAAAAAAATACGGTGTGCAAAAAATTATAAAGATTGGGCGAGGTTAAGACGTGGGGCATCGCTCTTGAAATTTGGTTCAAAAATATTAAAAATAAAATTTTCTTGGTTGTACAAAATATATTTATTTATACTAAAAAATATATTTGACTTTAATTTTAACGTATTTTAAATTTCCTTGAGACGATGTCGTCTTAAAGCTTCTGATTTTCATTTAAAGCCAAATTTTTAAGGACTAGAATACAAAGTAAAATCTATGTATTTATATACATACATATATGGTGATATATTTCTTAAGAAAATAAATGAAAATTAATAAAAAGATAGAAGAATGGTTTACTTTTGGAAAACAGAGTTAATAAATAGGAAAAACATAAAACATTCACTTATTCCTTGTGGCCACAGATTTGATAATGTTACAAGATCTCTGCTTTGTTTTTAGTTATTTACATGTCATTTTATTTCAAAAGAGAATATTTATTCACATTGGGGTAGAGTTTCCGATAATCCGCAACAATTTGTACTATCAATTGCTTTTCTTCTCCATCTTTGGATAACACTAAATTAAAATCTTCCATTAGCTTAACTGCTCGTTCTGCCGAGTCATTAACAACATTCATATTTGAAACGATATTAAGGCCAACGTTAAAACTAGGTTCATTTACCCACTCCTTTGAATCTTTTGTTAAAAAGTCCGTTGGAATACCAAACCTTTTAAAAAAATTACGTGATTTTTGGGTTATAAAATATTCGATATTCTTATTAAGATATTGGCTTATACGAGGTGCATTCAAGTTCTAAGGCCTCCGATTTTTTTTCTAACTAACTACTCACCCGAAAACTATGAAACTGGTGTTACTTCTCGACGTAATCTCCCTGCAGACGTACACATTTTTCACAACGTCGACGCCTTGATTCCATGGCCGCGGCGAAGGCTTCTTTAGGAGTCTGTTTCGACCACCTGAAAATCGCTGAAGCAATAGCAGCACGGCTGGTGAATGTGCGGCCAGGGACAGTGTCTTTCATTGTTGGAAACAGCCAAAAGTCACTAGGAGCCAGGTCAGGTGAGTAGGGAGCATGAGAAATCACTTCAAAGTTGTTTTCACGAAGAAACTGTTGCGTAACGTTAGCCCGATGTGCGGGTGCGTTGTCTTGGTGAAACAGCACACGCGCAGCCTTTCCCGGACGTTTTTGTTGCAGTGCAGGAAGGAACTTGTTCTTCAAAACATTTTCGTAGAATACACCTGTCACCGTAGTGCCCTTTGGAACACAATGGGTAAGGATTACGCCCTCACTGTCCCAGAACATGGACACCATCATTTTTTCAGCACTGGCGGTAACCCGAAATTTTTTTGGTGGCGGTGAATCTGTGTGCTTCCATTGAACTGACTGGCGCTTTGTTTCTGGATTGAAAAATGGCATCCACGTCTCATCCATTGTCACAATCGACGAAAAGAAAGTCCCATTCATGCCTTGGTTGCGCGTCAACATTGCTTGGCAACATGCCTCACGAGCAGCCTTGTGGTCGTCCGTCAGCATTCGCGGCACCCACCTGGAGGACACTTTTCGCATTTTCAGGTCGTCATGCAGGATTGTGTACACAGAACCCACGGAAATGCTAACACTGGAGGCGATCTGTTCAACTGTCATTCGGCGATCCCCCAAAACAAGTCTCTCCACTTTCTCGATCATATCGTCAGACCGGCTTGTGCGAGCCCGAGGTTGTTTCGGTTTGTTGTCACACGATGTTCTGCCTTCATTAAACTGTCGCACCCACGAACGCACTTTCGACACATCCATAACTCCATCACCACATGTCTCCTTCAACTGTCGATGAATTTCAATTGGTGTCACACCACGCAAATTCAGAAAACGAATGATTGCACGCTGTTCAAGTAAGGAAAACGTAGCCATTTTAAGTATCTAAAACAGTTCTCATTCTCGACGCTGCCGCTACAATTTCATCTGCCGTACAGTGCTGCCATCTCTGTGACGTATTGGCAACGAACGCACGCTCATTTTAAAACAATGCACATGCTTCTATCTCTTTCCACTCTGGAGAAAAAAAATCAGTGGCCGTAGAACTTGAATGCACCTCGTAGTATGAGGAGTTACGATCAATTTTTTTAATTCGCAATCAGTAGGGTTATCCAGAGCTTGCACCATAAGATTCTTCGACTCATATGTAACATTTGGATCATAAAAAGACAACGCTGCTGTTTCTGGGGTTAAATACCACAAATGATTGCTTAATTTGCTTAGTGACGCACTACTAATCTCGTCAATTTTATAAGCATGTAAATCTTTTAGCAATCTTAAATTCTGCATAGGGACTTCTGCTGCAACTGGTGCTTGTATCCAATTTTTTAAATACAATAAATATGCAAATGTCACGAATACTAGTTATCTCCAATTGTGCCACTTTAAATTCGTTTCGAAATAAATATAATTTAAGGCTTCTAGGCTTTTTGAAGGTAAATTCCGGAACTGTACCACCAAGAAAATCTATACTTAATTGAAGAAGCTCTTTATAATCATCACGGGGTTGCTTTACTTCAAGATTTTGAGATGGAAATTTTATAATCTCGGATACACTCCCAACTGCATCCTTCACTTTCTGATCTTCAACACCACTCATAAAGTTAATCTTGTCAATTTTGATCCAAGCGTCTTCAAATCTGCTAAATGTTTGTACGTTAGGGCCTGATGATTTTTGCATTTTTTCATCGAAAACACTTCTTAAAATTATTTCATAGATGTGATAATGGCATGGTAAATATAAAAGATCTTTTCCGATCGCTTGCTCTAAAAGAACACAATGGCCTTGTAGTCGGCCTAAGTTAGAAGCTGTGGTATCGCAACATAAAGCTTCTACTTTTTCAATTAGGTTCCATTCTTGCAATAGGTCATACACTACTTCCGCTTGTTGCTTTCCCGTCCGTTCCAGATGATATTGCTGGGATTCCAAGTAATTGCTCCTTGCCATTGTATGATATAACTACTGGAATCCGATCAATAGATTCTTTTCCTATTAACGATGGCAAAATAATTTTACCATCCCAGTGAACTGTAATGCTACGAATTTCTTCTTCATCAAATTTGTCTTTAATTCCTTGTCCAGTTTCAACTCTGAAGTTTTGAACGGATTTTGCGAATAGAAGTTTTATTTATTACTAACTCATCTATTTCGTGATTTAGAGCTTGAGCGGTTGCTACAAGTATTCGCACAACATCGCGGTCACTAACTTTACATTTGTCCAAAACTGTTACAAGGTTTGCCGTTATAAAATATATTTTGCCTCGTTTTTTTTAGGTTTACTTGATGCTGATTCATTTTCCAATTCCTTCTTAACATCAAACTCAAACTGTTCAGTATTTCATCTTCACTATCGGTTACATTGAAGTTCAGTTCGACTTTTTTTCTGAAAAAAATGTTTGATAAGGCATTAATAACATTAACATCCGAAAAGAAATTAACAATCTTGAACACAAATTAAAAAAAAAACTTTATAGCAAGCAATTACATCATCTAGAAAATTAACATGAAAAATATTTTATTTTTGAGTGATTTTTACACAAATTTTCCAAATGTTTTGATAGCTTGTACATAATGCAAAATCAGGCACCAATGCTTTTTTCAAAAAATTATTTTTTTTTACATATACCATTTCCATTTTACCACTACAGTTTGCTTTATTTTATATATCCTAATCCATACCATTCAATTTAGCTTCATAAATTTCACGCCTACGCTTCTCTTCCTCTTGTGAAAGAATTTTTTTCTGTTCACTTCTGAGAAGAACGCAATCGGCACCTCCCATTGATCCGGGACGTCCTTTCTTTCTTTGATTGATAAGAAACAACTTATCTTCCTCAATTTCCATTTTTTAAAGCATTTGCGTGGGCAATATCAAATAAATCATCTAGTTTGTCTGCAAACTCTTTTTCGCGTTTTTTTTGCAGTGGTGAGTGGCGTTTGCTCGACTTAAGCAATTTCTTCCATTCTTTGTATAACGCCTCTACTTTTATAATATTTTTATCCGTTCCCTTTGTTGGAACTCGAGCCTTATTCCACATAATTTCTACTTTCTTCCACGACAAGGTGGGCACTTGATCTTAAATTTAATTTTACTTTGTGCAGATTGTAATATAATACTCGCAAAACTTCGCCGTTTGATGGTAACTTGGCACCAATGATTTGACTTTCATCATGGCCAATTACATATAACTTCTGTCTTAGGTTTGCGGTCATTTTTTTACACTTTTTACACAAGCTTTTATTTTTTAACACCATTTCTGTTAAGTAGCAATTGTCATTTTATAGGGGAAGTCCCTTTTTAATTTTCTTAAATGCTGCACCACAGTGATGCCAACTTTTCTTAACAAAAACGCGTAAGAGTATTCGAAAAAAGGGATAAAAAAGCTATATTTAGAACTCGTCGTTAAAAAAATATCTATGCTTGTAAACTATTATCAGGATATGTAAATAATTTAGTTGCCGCCGCAATTTTTGAAATTTGATTCCAATTAAATTCTTCTAATCAAATTCTTGTTACAAATCGTGGCAGTTACCGTAAATTTAATTAAGTTATAATAATAAAGTTATAGGTATATTGTATACTAAAAAATATAAATACATAAAAAAAATTATATTTCTGTTCATTTTACCAACAGGGGTCACCTTGAGAGGCGGTGCGCCACGCCTTCCCTTTGTTGGATACGCATAATTTTTTGCATACCGTATTTTTACACAAAAACAAACATTTCTAGTTACGGTCTATAACTTCAAAAAATTTTTCTTCCGTACATGTAAAGACCACACTAGTGTACAACCTGCAAACCATTGTCGATATTTATACTCGTATAATTACTAACATTGAATTACGGATTATAGATGTTTCATATATTAAAAGTTTAGAAATGTATGTTTGAACAAAAGTTTAACAAAATTTATTGATTATTTCAAAAAAAGGTATGTAACTTTTCACTGGATTAGAAAAAATTTAATTAGTGAGTTTCTAAAAATACGTGGCATACGTGAGGATATTGATATATAGGTACCCTTGAAAGTTTCTAATAGACAAAAGCAAATATGATTGGTGTACTTATTATGATGCTTTATAAATAAGTTGTTAAAGCTTGACATTCACAAATTGAACGGTTATAAAATTGTGAATTTTAAAAAACGGTCACGTCTATCAAAACGCAAGTCAATTATTAAGAATTTATTATTGAAAGAATTATCAAGCAAATAAATTTTTGGTGATGGGATAGAAACCTTACGTGATCAGCGTCCTTTATAGACCAATATTATAAACTGGATTATGAAATTTAAGAATGACAGATCAGGTGTTCAAGATGAGCACCGTTGTGGAATAACAGTTTCTATGACCACACCTGAAAACATTTATTCTGTTCGTGATATGATTGTAGATCGACGAATTGGGATCCAATCTATTACAGAAGCATTACACATTTCTTATGCATGCATGCATCACATCATTCCCCAACATTTGCGTTTGAGGAAGCTTTCGACAAAATTAATTCCGAGATACTTGAATTCTGACCAGAAGCGCATTCGATTGACAAGGACGAAGAAAATCTGCTGCAATTTTGAAGAAGATTCTTTAAACTTTTTGGATTAGCTTGTTACTATAGACGAAAAGTGGGTCTATCACTACGATCCAAAAACTAGAGAGCATTACAGAGAGTAGAAGCATTCTGGTTCTCCACGACTCAAAGTATTCTGTGTTCAACAAACGGTTTGCAAGATGTTTGCTTGAGTTTCTTTTTTTTTGAGAAAAGATGGGATAATTATAATAGACTATTTGGAAAAGGGTAGAGGTATTACTGCTGAGTTGCTAACTAATTTACGTAAGATAATTGTGAAAAGCGCCGCGAAAAACTTTCCAAAGGTACAAGACGACATTCCTATTCGCAAGTCGTTCCACTACAGAGAATCGATGAAATTCGTTGACCACCCGCTCTATTCTCCCGAATATCAAACTATTTTTTATACCCGAAACTCGAAAAAACATTTGAAAGGTAAAATTTTCGACAAATAATGAAGTTATATGAGTTATTGAGGAGTGGTTTGCAGACCGAGCCAAATATTTTTTTAAAGGCTTAGAATTACTTTATGAATGTTCTGCTAAATGCGCAAGTCTTAAATGAGATTATGTTGAATAAATTAAATTTCGTATTCGCATTGAAATGTTGTGTTATATTACTATGGTGTCGTGTGTTCTGTTTTTGGTCGACTATATTGAATTTTTTGAAGGACTTCACAAAGGACATTGTAGTGACCGTATGTTTGGTACTGGAAGATGTAAAATTAAGGAAGTGACAATTAGCAGGATTACTAGAAGCTCCAGAAACCACGGTCTTCAAGAATTCTATGTACCTTGGAATGGCAAAAGTTAGTGCAAGGTTAGTGCAATGCTTTCGCCGTTGCAAATGCGTGTCCGGGTAAAGACATAAAAAATTCGCAGCATTTTGTGGAAGGAAGCAGATTTAATTATCGACCGACTTGTCACTGGGATAAAACTTGCGTCCATCATTATGATCCAGAATCTATAAAAGAGTCGAACTAGATTCATCGTCTCAGAAATTCTATTAAAGTGAAAAGACGCAGTTTTACAGCCACATTCATAGATAATTCTCCATATGAAACGTTTAAATTTCATATATTTTTTCTTGTAATAACGAGTGATCATTAAAATTTTCGCTCAAGTAAGCCATGTACAACACAAAAAGTATGTCCTAACTTAAGTTATTAGAGGAGATCTGTCATTATAATTTCAAACGTCATGATTGTTAAAAAATAATTTGAAATGCTGACTTTTATATTAAATATATTTATAATTTTTATACAAAGTAATAGAATATTATAAAAAATGTGTAAAATGTTGACCATTCTCCACCAAGCATAATCGCACTCTATTTCGTAGAGCATTGAAAACATTGATCCGTATTTGCGGTTATTGATGAGTTATTGATGTGTTCACATTTTTCTATGATTTTATGTCTTGACTCTTGTAGATTATTAATTGGTGTTTCATAAATAATATTCTTTATATATGCCCACACAAAAAAATCCATGACTGTTAAATCACACGATCGTGGTGGATATGGAATCGCTGTATTTCTACTTATTATCCTATCGCCATAAAATTGTTGCAAAAACTGAATATTTTCAAGTGTAACGTGAGATGTAGCCCCATCCTGTTGAAAATATCCGACCTGGAGTTCATCATTAGTCAATTGATTAGTAAAAACACTGAGAATTTCGTTACGATATTTCTCCGATGTTATCGTGCCCCCAAAGAATATTGGTCCTATTAATCGGTGACGACTCATACCTACCCATACGCCTATTTTTTCTGGATGTAGAGGAACTTCTCTGTAAAAATGAAGATTTTCACTGGACCACATCGCATATTTTGCGAATTAACATAACCTTTCAAATAAAACCAAGCTTCATCGGTGAAAAAAGTATGATTTTAAATACTGTCTGTCATTGTTTGAATAAACCATTTTACAAAAGTGTGTTCTTTTTTCATAATCCGTAGGTAATAATTTTGTACAGAAGTTAATTTATATGGACACATGTGCAAGTCCTTAAAATTTTTTGACATGTTCCATACGAAAGCCCTACTTGTTGCGAAACTCTGCGAATAGATGTTTGAGGAGATTCGTTAATAATTTGTCTGCCATTTTCAATTATGCCGCGACTTCTCTTGAGAGGAGGACCGCTTCCTTTTTTCCTTAAAATACTGCCTGTTTGACGAAAAAGATTTACACAATGCATTAGCGTATCACGGAAAGTTTTATAGCTAGGAACAGTATTTGGATATCTCTCTTCAAACTCCGCAAGGCAATTTTCTATTAAATGCTGCCAAATACCATAAATTTGTTGGGATGTCAGGAAGTAACATTCTACCATAAACGCTTTATGCATATCATTAAAGGCCATTACTTTTTCTTTTGATGAAACTTTAAAATATATATTTGACACTGACAGATGTTTGAAATAACATCTTAATGACTAAAGCTACGACATAATTTTTATATACACGGCCAGCTACGAGTGAAAATTTTAATGATCGCTCGTTATAACATTATCTTATGGTCCGTATTGTTTTGCGCAATATCTCGTAGAGTATTATATTTAGAACTAAATATAAGAAAAACAGTGTAGAAAGTAACTTCAGTGGCTTTATTTTTTCAAAAACGGTAATAAAAATTGAAAATCCTAAAAATTCTAATAACGGAATGTCTTGAAAGTAGAAGAATGTTAATACAATGATATGACATAATAAATATAAGATACTAAATTAATAGGAAACATTTCTTGCTTTTACCGAAACTATGATGTCAATCTCCGTTCCTTACAAAATCGGTAGCTATCACAATAAATTATCCAAATTAAAAATCTGTTTGTACTGAAATACTAAAAATATTATATATCACTTCTAAATGTATTTAGTGATAAACCACATTCAAAAGTTGTCACAAATAACTTGTTTTCTAAGACCGGTTGTACAGAAGACATTCAACGTTGAACGTAGTTCATAGATTGTTCAACAGATGTTTAACTGCAAATGAACTTACGTTCAGCGTTGAACGTCTTTTGTACAACCAGCCCGACTAAATTCAATACAAATGCGTTATAAAAATAATGTATGGTGTTATTAGAATGGAATTTAAAAGGAACTGCATTGATACAGAACGCAGGGTAAAACAAAAACCATTAAAATATTGTCATGACAAGATAACTCCGCCTAGTTCTTATTGGGAATATTGGTGATACACTAAAACTTATTTGTAAACTCATCATAAAATACCATGCATAAAGTTTTAAAGTGTAGTCCAGCCAAAACATATAAATTCTAGAACTATTGTTAAAGAAGTTGCTGTCATAAGTATAGCCAATATACCTAAGAGGATTGCTGCTATTGCTAAGGCCAAGGATGGGTTAATAGAACTCTATTTTTATGTCATGTTTATCATCAATAATAAATAATTTTTTAAATAGAACTTCAATTTTTTGTACATACTATTTGTTCTTATAAATTTGATATTATTCAATGATCTTAATTTTCTGTCCGTAAAAAAAAAGATTTTCCAAAGCAATAGAATTGCAGATTTATAGATGTAAGCACCAAATAATGAATTATGAAACATGTGCCCAATTGTTACATGTTCACTTCATCTTTTATAATATTAGTAAAGATTAATTTTTTTAGTTTCAAGCGTGGATTTCTCCGGAAAAAATGTACTGAAAAAATTTAATAACTGACTAATATCAGTCGGCTGTCGTAAGACGTAGTTATAATGAATTTCGCCTTTCCCATAAATCAAGGTAATTTCGCATAGGGTGTTTAAAACTTGCTGTCACTGATAAAAACATTATATGCAGCATGGTTAAGGAAGATTAACATGTTATTATTTGTTCTATTCAAGCAAGACTTGCACACGATCATTTAGGTGTATGGAGGTGGTGGACTTGTTAAATACCTATGATTTAATATCAGGTCAGAAAAGAGAACCTGTAAATCGCTCTGCCAACGGAACCTCTAACCTTGTTTATAAGCTTGTAAAATACAGTGTGCCTGCGCTTCGGTCTCCTAAAATGAGTCTATTTCAATAAAAATTAGAAAATAAGAAGTAATAAAGCTGGAAATTCATTCAATATTATTAACCATGTTACAACTACAGCTGTACGAGGGGACGTTTTCATCTTTCAGGACTAGGCATGAAAACAAACGACTAGAGCATCCATAAGATATTATTTTTCAATATAGTTTTCTTGCTTTTGAATACAGGTGTTACAGCGTTTCAATAACATCTTTAATACATCGTAAAAATATTCTTGTTTCTCTGCAAAATGATTCTCTACAGCTGCTATTAAGTTCGTCATCGTCCCTAAATTTTGTCCCTCTAAGTGTTCTTTTTTAGATTCGGAAACAAAAAGTAGTCAATGGGAGCTAAATCTAAACTGTAGTGGGTGTTCAATTTCTTCAAAGCCACAATCAGCCAGAGCAGCTTACAAAAGTCTCGGCTTGTGCACTGGTACATTGCCGTGGAGCAGCAAGATTTTCAAAAGCTGCTCTTGCTGATTGTGACTGGGCGCGTCGAATGTTTTTTTCATTTATTTGTACACGATGCCATCATCGTCAAAGAAACAAATCAACATCGACTTGACGTTGCTTCGAACTTGCCGTGTTTTCTTCGGTCGTGGTAACGATGGCGTCTTCCACTGCGATAACTGCTGCTTTGTTTCGGGATCATACCCATGATTCGTCGCCAGTAATGATTCTGGTACTCGAGTTCGCATCCCTTTTGGAAGTTCCTTTCAGGTCTGTGCACACATGAACACGGTGCCGTTTTTGTTCAATACTGAGTAACCTTGACATAAACTTTGCAGCAATACGTCACATATTGAGTTCGCCGGACAGAATACGTTGACAAACACCGTACGACAAGCCGACAATGTTACAAATGTCATGGGCTGTTCTCCTTCTGTCTTACAGGATAGCATCACGTATTTTTGTCACATTTTGTAGCGTGTTTTCCATTGATAAATTAACTCATATATAAAAATGCCCATTTGCGGGTGACATTTTTGTCACTTTGACAGCAATAAAAAGCTACAAGCTTTTTATCACCGATAAAAATGCTTCTTCCTCAAAATTGGATTACATATCTAATAGCCCTGCGTCACTTAATTTATTTTGGCAGTTATAATAACTATTAAGTATCGTTGAACGTAAAATGTATAATATGAGTAAGTTTGTGGAAACTTCAACAGAAGAAATTACAACAACTATCAAAAAATCAATACCGCAATCCACAAGAAATACAAGATCGTCAATATGGAGACAATTTAACGAGTTTTGTCAAGTTCGAAATCACGAACTTTCAGAAATAACTACTTTATACGAAATAGCAAATATATTAAAAGATTGGTCTGATAATATGAAAAAAAAACGGAGAAGATTATAAAGAATATACAGTTAAAACAATCTGGAATTCAACTGCGAAGATGATTCAAGAAAAATATTTCAGTGAATACAATATTAAACTTGATCCTTTTACCCACATAATTTTTAAATAATCCCGCGATGCGAAAAATTGTAAACGAAGGCGATTACAAACTCTTCCCGAGAAAAAAAAGTAAATTCTGTACCTATAGACAAGAAAGATATAGTAAAAATGGCAAAATTGTGGAATATAGATGAACCAGAGGATTACAGAAAAGATTCTTTCATATAGCTTCATATGAATTAGCTTGGAAAGGAGGAGAAGCTGTAAAATGTAAAATTTACCATTTTAAAGAAAAAAATATCAAGAAGGAACTCCAACAGGAAGAATTGAATATAATTCTATATTTTCAAACAGCCCAAGGTGGATCGAAAAAATTGACGGACAGTAAGTGGTTGACAAAAAATGATATGGATAAAAGTATTTGTCCGGTTAAATCACTAAAATTACTCTTAGAAAAAAGAAAAGAAAATATAACATCTGAACGACTTTTTTTAACTCCAAATCCCTTTTGGAACAAGACAAATTCTAAAAATTGGTATAAAAATGTTCCAATAGTAATAAATATATCTTGAATCGATTCTACCTTTACTTGATGTAAATCCATATCAAATGATAAAAACACACACAATGTTGTATTAGATTTACACTTTATTTAATAATATTTAATAATATATAACAGCTGTTTCACCGTACAACGGTTTCTTCAGAAGGTATAACAAGCGGTACTGTAAAACATTTTACTTAAACGTATATATTTTTTTATTTTATGACTTAATGGTATTCTCAGAAATTGGAAGCCGAACTATTTTTACCCGCCTCTTTTAGTATAAGGGATACATAAGGTTTGTTCTAGCAACAATAAGAAACTATTAGGTATTGTATAGCGCATGCGTAATACTAATATTGTGTTCTGGCAAGTGAAATTACTAATTTCTTGCTAATAGCACGCTGTTCTAGCAGGCGAAAATTGTAGTTACGGATTGATTGTGGATCATCCAAACAATTCCTGGATTTTAATAAAATTTGAAATTTGGGACATGCGCATAACGCTGTAACAGGTGAAGTGTATTTCAGATCAATTCGAGTGTATTAAAGTAAATGATATCACTTTCTTTTTAACGGGAATAGTGGTTTAAATCTTAAGAATTTTTTAAAAAAATATGATAATATTTATAACATATAATTGGTTGTCAGAATACCAGAATGTTTGGCTTGTTCTAGCATTCGCAATTGGAAACTAATTTCAAATTAATAATTTACTTGCACATGCGCACTACAAAAGTACATCAAACCATCAGGGATTCTGGGCTAGAACAATCCTATAGATAACATAAATTATATTCTAAGTGACACATAACTAACAAAACATTTCAATCAAATATAGGAAATAAGTTCAACAGAGCTTAATTCCTCCCCTCTGTTGAACTTATTTCCTATTTTTGATTGAAATGTTTTGTTAGTTATGTGTTACTTAGAATATAATTTATGTTATCTATGTATCCCTTATACTAAAAGAGGCGGGTAAAAATAGTTCGGCTTCCAATTTCTGAGAATACCATTAAGTCATAAAATAAAAAAATATATACGTTTAAGTAAAATGTTTTACAGTACCGCTTGTTATATCTGAAGAAACCGTTGTACGGTGAAACAGCTGTTATATATTATTAAATATTATTAAATAAAGTGTAAATCTAATACAACATTGTGTGTGTTTTTATCATTAAATAAAATGTATCTACTTGGACCAAAAATTCTGCATCTAAAATTGGGACTGGATATCACCAATGTTAATATTACCAATCATTTAAACCGTGCTAGCACTGTTTCCCACTTAGCCAAAGCAGGAGTAAGTGACAAACAATTAATAAAGATAACTGGACACTCTTCTTCATCATCAATTAAACCTTATCTCCAAATTGACCCTGAACATCACGAAAATCTTGTCAGTAATTTACGCGAATCCGATAAAATAGGACAAAACAATTATTCAACACGTGTAGAAACCAACAATAACTATTAATATAAAGAGAACATTAAGCGATTTATAATACTCGAGGACGTTGAAGGACGTCGAGAACGTCCGAGAGGGTTTAAATCGCTGATGTTCGAGTTTATATTCAAAGCTTTATCGTATCATCAACGATATCAAGATTAAAGCAAAATCAACAATTTGTCTGTCATACAAAATACTTACGTCAAAGCTTGCACGTTTTTGAAATAAATTAATAAATCATGGAAGAATTTGATGTTCCCGCAAATATTGTAGAGGCTGCAAATAGTGCAAAATTAGATTTGTTGCCAGCGAAGTCAAAACTGCATTACGAAAACGAATATCGTCTGTTTTGTAAATGGCGAGATGAAGAACATGTTCAAGGTGCTGGGGAAACAGTCTTGCTCGCTTATTTCGTGAGACTGTCAAATTACTACGCTCCTTCATGTTTGTGGCCAAAATATTCCATGTTGCGAGCTTGCTTGGAATTAAAAGAAAGAGTAGAAATTGATAAGTATGGTGCTTTGACAAGATTTATCAAGAAAAAGAATGTTGGATATAGAGTTAAAAAACCCAAAATACTCACTAGAGAGCAAGTTCATGAATTTATGCGTACAGCTCCAGGCGAGGTATTTTTGATGATAAAAGTAACTTTTTTGATTGGTCTAGGAGGGGCTTGTAGAACCATTGAATTAGCGAGAATGTCTACGGACGATGTCGAGGTTTTAGAGACTAAGGTAGTTGTTACCATTCCTGACACAAAAACTCACAAAAAGAGATTTTTTGTCCTAGTACCTGACGGTGACATTAATTCCGTACTTTTATTTAAAAAATATGTAGCATTGCAACCGCGTCATGTTACGCATAAGAGACTGTTTATATCGTACAGAAATGGAAGGTGTACAATTCAGCCTTGTGGTATTCATTTCTTTTCTAAAATACCTGAAAAAATCGCTGCATACCTCAAACTAAAAAATCCAACTTTGTATACTGGTCATTGTATTAGAAGATCTTCAGCAACTTTTCTGGTTAACGCCGGCGGAGACTTCTTAGATCTGCAAGAGCTGGGTGGGTGGGAGTCGAGCGAGGTTGCTAGGGGGTATTTAGAAGACAACGTAACGAAGAAAATTGCAATCGCGCAGAAGATTCAGATGGGAAAGGTTTTAAGAAACAGTGTGTCAAACTCTGAACAATCAATTGAGTTTTCACGTAAAAATGAAAATTTGGAGGACGTAAGCGACTTGAACATCATGTGTGTTGAATCATCCGAAAAAAAAATTGTATGTGAAGCTGCAGAAGATCGCGGATTAAGGACAGATATGAAAGACATATCTTTCAAAATTGCGAACTGTCAAAATATTGAAATTCATGTTCACAAATAATGTAATATTTGACGTAGTATGATTTTGTATCTAACTTGTTATGGTGCTGTATCTAACGTGTTATTAGTTCGTTACTAACGTATTATGAGTAACTAAAGTATTATTAAGATATTGTAATATTATGTTCCTAATAATTATCAATAAATGTTTCACATAAAGATGGCATAATAGTTGATGATACGATAAAGCATATAATATTAAAATTAGTACACCAAACCAAACAATTTATAATAATTGTACTTTTAATAACTGTTCTCTTGCTTTGAAATAAAAATAATTATTGTTTTTGTTTATTCATATCGTTAATTTATCTTGCCAAAAAAACACTCGAGCTTTTTAACTCAAAATTTTTCCAATCAGTAATTTTGCTCGATAAACTTACATTAGAAAAAATCGCCCGACCTTTCGGTCTCGCGATTTTTTCATGTAAGTTCTCGTCAAATTGCTGATTGGCAAAATAATTTCGTTACAAAGAGAAATTTATCCGATAAAAAAAAAGCTTTTGTGTTTTTACTTATGATAAACGACCGCTCATAATCATCAACCGACACATGTCCATTTTTAAAACGGTTGTATCACTCATAATATTTTAATTTAATAAATTTGAAAGTCCACAATTTGGCACCTCTTAATTTGAATTCAGTCTCCTAAAATGTTCCCGAATTTCAAAACTTTCCTTTTATTAGTACATATTTTCAAAAAAATAGATATCAAATTCGTGTATTTTTATTGTTAATTCCATTTTATTCAATTTCTAAATTGATTGTCAACTCCAAGCATTTATTAAACTAACGTACGTGTATCAGTGAATGTTTTACGTATATTGCTTTGGAATTCCGCAGCAATCAAATGTCAATTATGTTCTCGTATTGACGATACGTACGACATTCCCGGCCTGTTGACGACATCAATGTTATAATTCGTATAAAACAAACAAAAAAACAATCACTTTTGTGTCTACAATATTTCGCGTTTTGTTATTACATTATTCTCCGGAAATTACATATTGATTTTCATTAATTCCGTAACATTCATACACTGTACTGAAAATTTACGTAGAAATACCTAATAATTTTAATTAAATATATAATGTTTCTTAAGGAAGTTAATAAGTGACAATCACGTGCACTGCGTTTGGGGAATAGCATGGTCGTAAAAATTGGGTCATAATTTTCTAATATGTTAATTATGTAATAGTCCGAAATGATATCCACTTCCCTAAGGATGACTATTAACATATTAAGTGAACTCGTTTTATATGCAGGAAGATATAAGTATTATGATTTTTATTTAAGTATGAGGAAGAATTAATCAAATTTTGGTATAAATCGCTAGAAATTACAGTCTGTATAATATGAAACGCAGGCTAATGTTTCTATAAAGAAGGGCTAATAGAAAAAAAGTAACAAACTAATTAAGCTAATATTAAATATGGTGTCCAGTTTCCATTATTTCTAAGAATACCCTCGCAGCGATTTCCCACACTTGCGACCAAGTTTTCCGCATATTTTTCTTCAGATAATTGGGAAAATTTATATACACATTTCTCGGCAAGTTTCTGCTTCATAAGAACCCAAACATATTGAATTGGGTTGGCATTTGAGGGGTGCGAAGGCCAATCATTCATGCAATACTATTTGGAGCCTTTCAATCCTTACACAGTTTGCTTTGATGTTTTGGATCATTGTCTTCTTATGGGACCTAATCTACGCTGTTACCTGTAAACCACACTTTTATCGATCTTAAAAGTTCTTTTGGCACAATTTTCCATTCCTTTCGCGTTTAAAATACCGATGTGCACGCATCTGCATAATCTGCTTTTAATTATTATCATTAAACTAATATTAGTTTTTCTGGATTAGCTAGGCTGGTTCTTGACAATGTTAATGCATTAATGGCGGCTTTCTCTTCAATAATCGCGATATTGTAGTGCGGCTTTTGCTGCGATTTTAAAGGTTATTACACTTTGCATTTGCGGATAAGGCCTTACTTATCATTTGACGAAGTCTTTTGACTTGTGTAAGTACCTAACTGCTGCTACAATTATCACTTTAGGACCTTTACTGTGCTCACACAAAAACACTTCGAAATGTTTTGCATAAGCTGCACTCATTTGAACAAAGACTTGTTATCTGCGTCACATACAACTAGAGAATACAATCTCGGGGTCTCGGAATCTCGGCCGGGTTTTGATCCCGTAAATTCCGGGACTGTATTTGGCTAATCTCGGGATTTTCGGGATTGCCAGTTTGGATTCCGTAATCCGTTGCGATTTGACAATGACCTTACCTAGATTATATTAAGGGCACTTATTATATAAAGACAAAACATCAACCTTAGGTACGCCGTACGATAAAAGAACTACACAGGTACAGCCCAAATAATTTGTAACTTAGAAGGGACTTCCCGCCCGGCATACTTCAATACAATACTGTTAAAGTAATTCCCCAACGGGCCAATAGGGGATTCCCCGTCGGGGATTCCCTGTACGAAAGTATAAATATGTTTATTAGGATTTACTTTTTTCATTTATTATTCTACCAGCGACAAGGTTACGCAGGTTACGTAATTTAAATTTAAAAGTCAATTATCTGAAAAAGTTATTTTAAATGGCGGGAGACTTTGTTCAACATAAAAAAAAAACAATGATATGTCGTCAGCGTGGAGTTATTTTTTAGTTGCAAAAGACAAAAGAGAGTTGCTCAATGTAAGCGATGCCCTGCCATTCTCAAGACTTTGGTGGATCGACTAAGGGATTACATACACATTTGTCATCAAAACATAACATTAAGATTTTAGCTGACGTTTATCGTTTAGCAGCTTCAACAAGTCAAGATTCTGAAAATCTGAACACAGCACCGCCGCCAGCTAAACGAAAGTTAGAAGATTATTTTACTAGAAGTGCCGACGATAGCCTGGATGATGTTTTGGCAAGAATGATTACATTAGATGGATTTCCACTCAGTGTATTCATAACTTCAGACGATTTGAGAAAATTGCTCTTCGCGAAACACAGGAATTTACCAAAATCAGCCGTCACAATTCGAAAGCGTGTTATGAATTATAGTGAAAAAATCAGAAAGCAAGTAACTGCAGAATTAAAACATTTGAAAAGTGCAAGTGAAAGATTCAGTCTATCTTTCGACGAGTGGACATCAACGTCCAATAAACGATACATGGCTGTCAACGTTCATTCATATAAACAAATTTGGAGCTTAGGACTCGTTCCTATTCATGGAAGTATGACGGCTGAAAATTGTCTTCGTATATTGAAAGAGCGTCTAAGTAAATTTGATATTTCCCTGGAAACTGGTGTAGTGGCTACTGTAACCGATGGACCGAACGTTATGATAAAGGTGGAACAGCTTGTTTGCACTGAACAACAACTGTGTCTCGCACATGGTATCAATTTGGCCGTCTGTGATGTGCTTTATAAAATAAAGAATTATTTTCAAGACAGGCAAGACGGCTCTACCTCAGACTCAGATGATACTATAAATGAACCAGCTGTGACTGCTGATTATATGAATGATAGCGATGATGATGACAATTTAGAAGACTTAGACTGTCCAGAATCAGGTTTAATCTTAATGTCACAAAATGAACTTGCACCAGAGTTAACGAAAGATGAAAACATTAATGAGCTGATAAAGAAAATCCGCAAAGTTGTAGTGTATTTCAAAAGATCACCATTGAAAAATGAAACAGTACTTCAAAAATATGTGAAGATTGAACATGAAAAAGAGCTGTCACTTCTTTTGGACTGTAAAACCAGGTGGAATAGTCTTTTAACTATGCTGGAACGATGTTCTCTTTTAAAAAACTGCATTCAAAAAGCTCTTATAGCTCTGAATCATGCAATCCGTTTAGAAGATGCTGATTTTGATTTGGTAAATAAAATTATTGATGTGCTGACCCCAATTAAATTAACAGTAGAAGCAATCTGTCGAGGAGATGCTAATTTATGCACAGCTGTTGCCGCTTTAAAATTTCTTATAAAACAATTGTCTAGCAAAAACTCAGCACTCGCCAATAAAATGAAAACATCCTTAGGGGAACGTATAAAGCAACGACGAAATGAAGATTTAACTGGTGTGTTGAATTATTTACAAAATCCACGAAAAGATGATGAACATCAGTTATTATCGAATTTGGAATGGCATGACTTCCAGTTCCTTCAGAGGCTTTAGTGAGGGCGCAAATAAAGAGTATTGTTAAAAGAATAAATTGTCGAGATGTCACGGAAGAGGAATAAAGGTCAGGATCACAAACAGATGAGCCAAGGCAACAATCCTCCCAACCCCAATTGACACTAAAGGAAAAGTTATAGCTGGAAATTAATAAGAGCATGGAATCCCCAGATCCTCAAGTACAAAATGAATCGGTGTTGGTAAGTAGTATTAGACGCGAAATGTGCCTGTTCGAAAATGGAGGAGTTCGTGGATATCACTTAGATTAGCATATAAATATCTATTGTCTGTTCCTCCAACCAGTGTAGAACCTGAGCGAGCATTTTCAGCTGCTGCTTATGTTGGCAATAAACTACGAAGCAGGTTGGAAGTCAAACATTTGATGCTTTGATATTTCTGCGATTGTATTTTCCAAATTGTAAATAGTTTTTTGTATTGTTTTTTTGTTCCTTATTTTAGTATATTGTGTATTGTGTTGTGCAACAATATTAATAAATAATTTTTAAGAAATTACTTAAGTTTTTTTTGCATTGGGCATTTGAGCCCAATTAGAAATCACGTAGTCAAATCCCCGGATTGAAAAACATTCTCGGGATTGTATTTTCTACATTTTCTAACTAAACTAAAATTGACTAAGCGTATTAGAAGATATTTTTACCTACTATCTCGGTCCCACCCTGCGTTTGCCTTACTCTTTATGGTATATTACCCCGCGCTTCTTATTTAGACTCTATATCTAGGCTAACACATTTAATAGATTTCTGATTATTAGGTTGGTAAAAAATAAGGAACTATTTTTCTTAAATTCCACTAAAGTCTTGGAAAGTTAATTGTCGATTATGATTTTGGACATACTTCACTTTCAAGGAAAAGAAAACATATGTGTTTACAAAACGTTTTCATTCGTACTAATCTTTTATTCAAAGAAGCAATTATAAATACATAATACATTTTTAGTGTAGTAGGTGTTAATATTACAGAGACCGACTAACTCACATTATAAAGTTCTCTTTTTATGACAAACATCGCACAATATTACGCATTTCTTCTACACGAAATGCAAAATCTACATTTCATATGCACAGACAGGCTGGCATTTTAAATATGTTTCTCCTAAAATTGTTTTTCAAATTATTAAACAATTAATTCACTGGCACTCAAATCTGGGCTATAAAAGGACGCAGATTTTCTTCCATGCTGTTTTTTAATTCCCTAACTGTATGCGGTAAGGTAGTCTTGTGAAACTTGTCTATCACGCACTGACGAATCCTTAGTAGGACGAAACACGTGTCTGCACTGACAGCGTTAAGCGCGAGAACAATTGTGTATATTTGTTTATTTTCCTTAGATATATGTATAGCTTAATTATTTAGCATTAAATAATGTTCGCTTTAAATCGATACCCTGTATATCGAAAGTTTAATTATTTTATTGAAATCGTAAACCTCAATTCTAAGAATCGATATCTCTTTTATTTATAAGTTTATTACCCTTTTTATTAGACTATTTCTACTTTTATTTATGATTCAATTACAGAACGCATTCAATACCATGTTTTTAATCTAACAATCTATTCATAATTTCACATTTCTCAAATAAAGTGCAATAAACTTTATAAAGACAAGTAAAGTTTAATCTAAACTGTATACTTAGGTTTAAGATTAGCACGTAATTAGAACAGTTTAAATGTATATTTCCTGGAATTTTGTCATCATCTGACTGTACAATCGATACGGTTCGCATTATTAAGTTATATAATAGTTTGTGGGGGTAATGGCAAATTTTGTCAGCTTGTAGTATTTTTAAAAACAGTAGGAACAAAACTCATCCTAAGAACAAGTAAGAAACATTCATTCGAACCACAACACATCAACGAGCAAGAGTTCCAACAATAATACAAATCAAAATTATATACATCAAACTTTGAATTCAATAAAGAATTATAGTTAAAAGTGCATTTTTATTATCCAACAAAAAAGAAGTGAAAACTCCAGCGCAATTCTATACAGACGGAATGGCAATGTTCGCATTAATATATACTTGTATTGTGTTTTTCACACTCGATTTTCAATAATATTTTTTATATTATATTACAAATGGTTACTTGGTTCTATGTAAATTCTAAGACTTTACCCACTCAAGTATGTTTCAAATTGTGTTTGTTACGATATTCTTGTTGGTGTGCATTAAAAGTTGGTCTGCCGTTCTAGATTTAATATTATAGTTTATTATTAAAGCAGTTATTAGCGTTATTTATATATGTATACATTGTTACAGAATCCAAAAGTTATTTTATTCGAGCCGACTTTGGTGAGTAAATTAAAAATATTATTAGTCATCAATTATGGATGTTCCTTAAATGGGGACAAGGTTTTATTGTTTTGTATACGGGTATATATGTATATATTTTGGTTGAATTTTACAGAGAACTTTTACAAAAAAATATGTTCGTAAAAATTTCAACAAATTAATCAATAATAAACACTCACAAAACAAATTAGATCTATTTGTTACTGAAATTTGGCAGTAGTTAATATTTTGTCATTTGAACTAACGAAAACAGCATAAAAATTTTACGAAGAATTTAAAAAATCATTTATATGTTTTAATAGTTATTTACGATACAAGTATTAAAAGTGCGATTTTATTTCACGAGTAAAAGTTTACTAGTGAAATAAAATAGCATTTTTAACATGTGTATCGTACAATATTTTTTCTACAAACACAATTATTATTATAAAATATATTGAAACTCCACTGACCAAATTTGACAGCTCATGAATACGTTTTGACACAACTGGACGCAACCGTTAAATTACGTCAAATTAATTTGTCACAATTTGTACAAAAGATGAGTTCGTGTATTAATAAAGAAAATGAAGTAATACCGAGTGTAATAATTGAAGCCGCTGATAAAGCGACATTAGATTTGTTGCCCTCAAAATCTAGGCAACAATATGAAATTGCGTACAAAGGTTTATGGAATGGTGCAGATGCAATAATGTGATAGGTAAATTTTGCGAAAATGTTCTACTAGCATATTTTACAGAAAGGTCTAAAATTTGGAAATCTTCTTCTCTTTGGTCACATTTTTCGATGATAAAACTTTTGCTAAATATATAGACAACCGTGATATTAGTAAATATTATAAACTTATTGCATTTTTGAAACGGAAAGGAGAAGGTTACCGACCAAGAAAATCAAAAATATTGACAAGACATGAAATTGATAGATTTATTTCTGAAGCATCAGATGAAAAATATATGCTGTTCAAAGTAGCTGTTGTTATAGGTATATTTGGCGCTTGTCGCCGGGAAGAGTTATGCCGTATGACTGTGGATGACATTGAAGATAGAGGAAATGTGTTAGTAGTTACTATACCAGATACTAAAACCAATACTCAAAGAATATTTACCGTTATTGGCTCATATATAAACTTGTATCGCAAATACAAAGCATTACGTCCATCTAATATAAAACATCGACGTTTATTTATTAAATACGCTAATAATAAATGCACAAGTCAAGCGGTTGGAATAAATTCGTTTGGCAAGATGCCTGCAATTATCGCAATGTTTTTGAAATTGCCGAATCCAGAATCTTATACGGGACATTGCTTCCGACGTTCATCTGCTACTTTGCTAGCAGATTCTGGTGCAAGCTTATGCTCAATTAAGCGACATGGAGGCTGGAAAAGTTCCACCGTTGCTGAAGGTTACCTAGTGGATTCTCTAGAAAATAAAAACTAAATTGCTCACTCCATCTTCCCAGATCTATCTAATAATTCTATTGCAAATGATAATTTAAATCACGATATTTTAGTTCCTATGAACTATTTGTCTGCAAATAATAATTCTGCAAGTACAGCAACACATGGAATAAATATCTCCAATTGCACAAACTGTACATTTAATATTAATTATCCAAAGAATATGTAATTTTCAATAGTAATATCACAAGAGAGTGAGAATATATTGAAAACAATTCGACAGATTTTCGAAAACTCGTTGCTAGGGAATAGACACGAGAGCCCGTAGGGCTCGTGTGGCTATTCCCGAATGGCAACAAGTTTGAGAAAGACTGGAGAATTATTTTATAATTATTTCTCACTCTCGAGTGGTATTCGAAAGATTATTTTTTAATGTTTAAATAAAAAATACGGCATAAAAATACAACTTTTTAATATTATTTCTGTACATTTACAAAATTAATTAGTGTTAAAAGTTTGTATGTGAAATACACAATTATTGTAAATGTTTTGTCCGTGAGTGGTGAATTTTGCAACATTCTTCTGTTCTGTTGTCAGTGGCGGCTCTTGATGACGTACGATGTGCGCTGCTGCATGGATGAGACTATTTCGAACTATTTCGGAAGATTTCGGTACGGTTACTTGCTTCTCTGTATATATGAAAGCTTAAACGAAGCAGTCTCATCCGTGCAGCAGCGCACATCGTACGTCATCAAGAGCCGCCACTGTCTGTTGTGTTAAAAGTTATAACTTCTCCCTTGTTTCTTAGGTTATTAATCAAACTTGAATGATGTTCATTATTCAACTGCAGGTACGGTTTCAATGAACTAGATGAGCTGTGGCCCGTAATTTTTATTATTTCCTGCTCGTTAACACCTGCTTTCGCTAGATGAGACACTGCACTTGACCTTGAAGAATGGTTCGTAATTTTTATTTTTTTAGTGTCCAGCCCAATCATGTCCGCCGATTCTTTCATCCACTTCGACATTATGTTCACCCCCAACGGCATATTTTTGTACCATCCTGAAGAAGACGGTTTATCCCAAGCAATGTTTACTGTTAAAAAAAGTCTGTCAGTTTTTATATGTTCGTTCCTCTTGCTTAGCAATTTCTTGAGCAATCGGACAGGACACGCATCAGGCTTTTCAGTATTTGGTATTAACCATTTACTATCAGTCAACTTTTGTGCCCCACCTTGCGCTATTTTAGAGACCGGATTACACTCCACTCTTCCAGTGGCCAAACCAGCATTGTCTGTTTCTTCTTGAAAATAATGCACTAAACATTGACAACCTTCTCGCCCACGCCATGCTAGCTCATATGAAGCAATGTGATAAAAGCATTTTTGCAAACCGAAGGGTGTCTCCTCGTCGTAGCGTTTTATTATTTCCATGATTTGTTCATTAGTTAGAATTGCAGAACTTTGCTTCCTTTTTTCTGGCACCTGTTGTAATATCTTACGTTTTGTATTTCTGACTTCTCTCGCAGATTTAAATTCGATATCTTTAAAGGGGTCTAATTTTCTACTAAATTCGTTGTAGTACAACTCTTGCATTAATTTGGCGGTTTTATTCCGCAATGTTTTAATAACGGCTTCTTTGTAATCTTCTCCATTGCACCTTTTCATATTAAATCCCCAGTCTTTCAAAATGTTTGCCAGTTTTGTGACTGGTGTATTTCCTTCTAATTTGTAACCCCGTTCGTCGCAAAATCATTGGAATTGTTTCCATATTGAATTATTACTAACCATAGTATTTTTGCACGAATTTTCTTTAATCTGTGCGTTTATATCTTCCACTGATGATGAACTGAATCGCTTATGGTTCATTGCTTCCAATTTGCAATAATACTGGTGACAGGTGTCAAAACTAGAAAATACGTTGTCAACAAACAGAAACAAAATTCTAGAAAATATTCTCGGGAGAATAATGTACTAAGATTATTCTCACTATAATAATATTGTGATTGCACAGAATTAAGCACGTGTCCGCAAATACTGCTAAACGATTGGTTACTAAAATTATTAAAAAAATTGTAATAAAAATCATTTGATATGTACGGAATTTTCTCTTGTAATTTTTGACAAACTGTCATTTACTTTTAACACAAGTGTTAAAAGTGGCCTTTTAAACACGCTACGCTATAAAATCGCATTTTTAAGTGAAGTTAGCCGTGTCAAAATGTCAACTTTTAACGGTGTTTGTAGAAAAAATATTTTTTCTACAAACACCGTTATAAGTTAACATTTTGACACGGCTAACTTTAATTAAAAATGCGATATTATAGCGTAGCGTGTTAAAAGTAGTACTTTTAAGTAGTGTTAAAAGTAAATTGACATGACAGTTTGTCAAAAATGACAACATATATTAAAGTGATTTTTATTACTAAATGAAAATTACATATTTCTTGGATAATTAATATTAAATGTACGAGGTGCATTCAAGTTCTAAGGCCTCCGATTTTTTTTTAACTAACTACTCACCCGAAAACTATGAAACTGGTGTTACTTCTCGACGTAATCTCCCTGCAGACGTACACATTTTTCACAACGTCGACGCCATGATTCCATGGCCGCGGCGAAGGCTTCTTTAGGAGTCTGTTTCGACCACTGGAAAATCGCTGAAGCAATAGCAGCACGGCTGGTGAATGTGCGGCCACGGACAGTGTCTTTCATTGTTGGAAACAGCCAAAAGTCACTAGGAGCCAGGTCAGGTGAGTAGGGAGCATGAGAAATCACTTCAAAGTTGTTTTCACGAAGAAACTGTTGCGTAACGTTAGCCCGATGTTCGGGTGCGTTGTCTTGGTGAAACAGCACACGCGCAGCTTTTCCCGGACGTTTTTGTTGCAGTGCAGGAAGGAACTTGTTCTTCAAAACATTTTCGTAGGATGCACCTGTCACCGTAGTGCCCTTTGGATCACAATGGGAAAGGATTACGCCCTCACACCATCATTTTTTCAGCACTGGCGGTTACCCGAAATGTTTTTGGTGGCGGTGAATCTGTGTGCTTCCATTGAGCTGACTGGCGCTTTGTTTCTGGAATGAAAAATGGCATCCACGTCTCATCCATTGTCACAATCGACGAAAAGAAAGTTCCATTCATGCCTTTGTTGCGCGTCAACATTGCTTGGCAACATGCCACACTAGCAGCCTTGTGGTCGTCCGTCAGCATTCGTGGCAGCCACTTGGAGGACACTTTTCGCATTTTCAGGTCGTCATGCAGGATTGTGTGCACAGAACCCACGGAAATGCTAACACTGGAGGCGATCTGTTCAACTGTCATTCGGCGATCCCCCAAAACAAGTCTCTCCACTTTCTCGATCATGTCGTCAGACCGGCTTGTGCGAGCCCGAGGTTGTTTCGGTTTGTTGTCACACGATGTTCTGCCTTCATTAAACTGTCACACCCACGAACGCACTTTCGACACATCCATAACTCCATCACCTTCTCTCCTTCAACTGTCGATGAATTTCAATTGGTGTCACACCACGCAAATTCAGAAAACGAATGATTGCACGCTGTTCAAGTAAGGAAAACGTAGCCAATTTAAGTATCTAAAACAGTTCTCATTCTCGACGCTGCCGCTACAATTCCATCTGCCGTACAGTGCTGCCATCTCTGTGACGTATTGACAACGAACGCACGCTCATTTTAAAACAATCCACATGCTTCTATCTCTTTCCAGTCTGGAGAAAAAAAATCGGAGGCCTTAGAACTTGAATGCACAGTTTGTGTAATTCGAGATATTTATTACCTGTGTTGCAGTACTTGTGTTGCAGTATTATTATTCTCGCTATTACTTTATTTTCTTTACACGAACTTAAACACGAACTCATCTTTTGTATGAATTGTGACAAATTAATTTGACGTTATTTTTACGGTTGCGCCCAGTTGTGTCAAAACGTATTCATGAGCTGTCAAATTTGGTCAGTGGATTTTCATTATATGTATTTTATAATAAAAATTGTGTTTGTAGAAAAAATATTGTACGATACACATGTTAAAAATGCTATTTTATTTCACTCGTAAATTGCGACACTAGCTAACGCTCGTGTCGCAAACTTTTACTCGTGAAATAAAATCGCACTTTTAACACTTGTATCGTAAATAACTATTATTTACTATTTTAAAACTATTTATGAAGGTTAATTTTTATATACGAAGATGGTTTGACAATTAACTTAGTTCGCATACTAAGATAGGATGACAGCGACATCTGCATATCTAGGTTCCTATAAATGAAATATCTATAGTCACAAGCACTTCTTGGCACTAATCCATTTTTGCAGTTACTTAAACGCAAGCGTTTCGAGTGAAAGTGTAAAATGAATAACATTGGAATTCGTTGTGTGATTCAATTCTTTTTTCTGGAAGGTGAAAAGAGCGAAGGACATTAGTGAGAGCATTGCTCCTACATTAGGTGACTCATGCTATTCCTATAAGATCGCAAGACTTTGGAATTCAGGAGAAGCAGGACAAGCATCCAAGGACGCACTACGCTCTGGAGGTATAAAATCTGCTGTAACATCAGAAAACATTGACAAAGTTCACGATATCGTTTTGGCCAACAGGCGAGTGAAAGCGCGTGGGTTAGCAGAGGTCACAGACATCTCAATTTATTTTTTCATAATGAACGACGCATGGCAAAACTGCGCAAGATGGGTGCCGCGTTTGCTTATTCCGGAACAGAAATGACATCGCATTCGAACATTGCCGAATGTTTGCAACTGTTGAAGAAGAATTTAGTGGCTTTTTTACGACGTTTTGTAACCATGGGCGAAACTTGAATTCATCACTACACGTCGAAAATGAAACAAAAATCAAAACAATGGATACTAGGAAAACCGACTCCGAAAAAGGAGAAATGCGTTCCATCGCCCGGGAAGGTGATGGTGTGTGTTTCTTGAAATGCGAAGGAAATTCTTTTGATTGACCTCAGCAAGGAAAAACCAATCACTGGGATATATTACGCATCTATTTTGAATAGACTTATGGTAGCTATCGTGGAGAAACGTCCTGGAATGCTTAAGAAAAGGTGTGCCACCACGACAACGCAGTCGGTTCCCGAAATTCAAACTTTCAGAGAGATCAAATCCATTCAGCTGCTAAGGATGCCGAAAAATAAAACGAAATACAAAAGTTATATGCCTGTAATTTTTTGTCGCCTGTTAACTGCATTCGCAAAGTATGTAATGATCATTTTGGAAACATTGAAATATTTGGTGTTCTAAACTCTGACAAGTCTGGAATTTCAGCTTTTACCGTAGCCATTATAGATGGCTTGTGGATCTTCTAGTATTCTTGTTAAATTTAGCGAAAATCTGCGTCATATATTATTATTATAAAAAACCTTGTCTATAATCATGTTGGCTACTAGAAAATAAATATCAATAAAATGTTATGCATAAAGCATAAACTTTGTATGTAGATGTTAGAATAGGCCTATAATTATCAGTGATCTCTTTCTTTTTTAATTGGTACAACAAAGAAGGTCGCCAGAGGAACCTGTGTCCAATCTTCAATTACCAATTATGTTCCAAACAAATTTTCTCAATATTTTCTCTTATCAACCAGTGTGTTTTTAGAAACTTTTCAATCTAAATATACCACAAACCCGATGCCAATAAATTTATTTAATTTCTAGCTGAAACCGGCAATGCTTTTTTATTGTTAGATTTTAGGTACATATGTAGATTAAATGAACACAATTGAAAGTCGATATTGAAAGTTGGATATCAATTGTTATACGAGTATTTAGTTAAAATTAGATATTTATTTCAACGTTAAGTTCATTGCAATGCTCTTGCATATACAATATTTTTGGTGATTCCATGTGGCATACATGCAAACAAATCCCTTGGTTTTCCTACACCGGAGTATGCAACTTATAATTGTCCATGAGTAGAACAAACCGTATCCGCACGACCGTGCTGGGGATAGATATATTCAAAGTAGGTGGTCGGCTGTAATTGAGAGGTGTCGCCATCCATGCAAATGTCAGCAAATTTAGTAGCTGTCATTACACTGTCAATACGTCACTCGTAACATGCGTTAATTCCAATTCGTGTGTTAATTTAAATTATTTCACATATACTCGTAGTTTAAAATGAACTATTATACTCCTGAAGAGAAACTATTTATAGTTATGCAGTTTTATGGCGGTAATTCTGCAGAAGTGACCAGGGATTTATTTGTAGTAAATTTTTCCGAAAGGAATATTCCTAGCGCAAGTACTATCCGTAACATGGGTCACTGTTTTGAGAAAACATTTACTTTGGTAAATAATCAAAATGAAGAAGCTTCTGTTGAAAATTTTAATGCGCTAGACGTTCAAGTATGTGCCGCTATAGAAGGAGGTCTATTTGAACATTTAGTTCATAATTAGTTCTGGAATTAAACTATGATATTTAGTACGAAACTTTTGTTGTTAATTTATCTTGTCATCTTTTGAAATTCCTTATTAAACTTATTATAGTTACCTGCTTCTACAAAATTTTAAGAATTATATGATATAAGATCCTTTATGTTTATGAATAAATAAAATTTACCACATGTATTAGATCAGAGCCTTTTTTTATTCCTGAACATAACATAATAAATAATTTACTACCTTTACTACTTTGGAAATGGATAACCTTAAATCAACATTCTAAATCTGACTGACATATTTAGGTATACTTGACGTAAATGACGTTTGCAAATCTTGCGTGACTTAAACACTGCGAGCTGTTGATAGGATTTTCCATGTATTATTTCTACGCTATCTCATTGGTTAAAATGACATAATAAGCTATTTCATTGGCTAACTTGCATACGTACAAGCGACCAGAAAAACAGTATTAATATTCCTTTCCTGTGTTAATATTCGCAAGTCTTATGACTGTCGCTGTATTACTAATGATACTACTTATCAACAACTCGTCTGTGCTCACTTAGTATACAATCAACATACTTGCAATGACTGACCTTGTAATTTATTTATAGATATTGCAAAAACTAGTTTAATTGGAAATTGCAATCGTTTCAATTGAAACCTGTTGGTATCATTGGTATACGTGGTATTAGCACATCATCTAATTTGCCAATTAAAATTGTTACTTCGATGAGATTCTTTAATAATCTTTTGACTGCCAATCTGGTACCATTGCAAATACGCAGTGGGTCAGTGTTTCTAAGAAGAATTATAGGAACACCAACCTTCAGATTAATGATGTGGGATGGCAATCCAGATAAATCAAGTGAATTTAATATTTTAATATAGCACGTTCACTTAACCATTCATGACTTTTTAAATTTTGTTTGATATCTGGAAATATGCATTGAACCAATCCTTGTCGGCAAAAGTTAGACGCAGTTTTGAAAAGAAATCCAGATTTAATAACATTGGGGCCATTGTGTATGGGGACATTGCCTCAAATTCTAACTGCTAAATACGCTGAAATAAAAGAATATTTCCAGTATGCACCTATAACCAGTTGCGATGTAGAAAGGACGTTTTGTATTTACAATGATGTATTTCATTCAAAGAGAACAAATTTTAGAGAAGAGAACCTTGAGAAAGTATTGCTAGTTAATATTAATACTCCTTTACTCAACTTGAACTACAAAATGAACAAATAAAAATGTATTTAGTATTTTATAGATTACCACCCGTTTGTTTTCTAATTAACAGTCTAATTAACAGTTAAAACAATTAAAAAAAGAAACTAACTCAGCGTACTTTATTTACCTTACGAAATATAAACAAAAAAATAAAATAATTTTTAAAAACTCCTCACGCTTCTATCTGCGCCCATGAAGAAAGGAATTTTACTGTTATATCGAAGTAATTACGTCACAATTCAACAACAAAAAACTGGTATGCGGTTAACCGATTGAATAGTGCTATTCAATAACTGCGTGTTGTACTTAGCGTTGTCATAGACTATTTATATTGTCCATCGTAATTTCGGCCCCATGCATCCGGTCTCTAGTAGAGATGATATAACCTACTCCTTGAGCGGAGTAGGTGCACCTACCAGGATTCCAGTTCCGAACTAGGTGCGGCAAACTAGGTGCACAAATCAGTTCCGACTCCGACCGATTGTGAGTCATATTTTGCGTCCGATCAGTCAGGGTAATCTTTATGTTTACTTAGGCACACAGCTTGGATATACAAATAGCAGTCAAATTATTACATTTTAAATGAGGTGTCAGATTGCAATTTATAGATTTTTTTTTTAATTAAAGTGCATACGATATACATACATACATAGGTTTAAAATAATTTTTGTATGCTTTTCAATGCAACACTAGAAAATCCCATGTCATTCTAATATGCAATGTGTTGAATGTATTTAATTTATTGACGGCGGCGGTTAGAAAGAATGTTTAAAGTTAGAAAAAAAGAAACATTCGTTAGACTAATCACAAAAATAATACCAATAATACCTCAATAGATAAAATGTTATCTAATGTTGAAGTCCCAGGGTCTGCAAATTCTCGCGCAATAATGGAAGTGCAACGATATTTAGAATGTGAAATGGCTGATCGAAATCAGGATCCATTTCAGTTGTGGAAGGACAGTGAATATTTATTCCCGAATCTAAGTATCGTTGTAAAGGAAATATGTTGTGCAATAGCTACTTCAGTTCCATGCGAGAGACTCTTTTCTAAAGCGGGGTATATTTTAAATGAAAGAAGAACACGGTTAAGCACGAGTAAAGTAGAAAAACTAGTTTTCCTGAATATGAACGATGATTTCATTTAGATTTAAATACAAAAATTAAAACTATTTTTACGTATTAGTTCTTATTATTTTTACTTTTTATTATAAATTTTTTGTGTCGCTAAAAATTTAGTTTTTCTTATGACTAGAAATCATACTAATTATTTAAAAATAAATATACATATTTGGTTGCACAATTCTATATACAATTATTCGGAATCGCAGCAACTACAATTGCCAGTTGTATTTATTTATACATAGGTATAGGAGTAGTTGCGTCGTTTATTTCTCACATTTCGCTTCGCTTAGTCGGACTCGTTCCAGGCGGACCTACTCTTTTACATAATACGATGGGATTATGTAGGTGCAACTGCGAGATCAACTCTCGGGCGCTCCGACTTGAACGATCGGAATCGGAATTGTACGACTCGGAATCGTTTCAATCGGATCTACTCTTTTGGAAAATGCGAACTAGGTGCACCTGCTCCGGCACGCGAACTAGGTTCAAAGGAACAGGTTCGGTTCAGAGCAACCATCTCTAGTCTCTAGTAATTTAACACTCATGTTTGTCATCAATGAAAATTTATTAACATATTTCCACAAATGTGATGCTTTTAAATACACATTTGGTTCACCAGCTAGTGTTGAACGTGGAATAATACTTAAGGGTCTACTTTAGTGCCCGAAAAATTACCATTTCAGAAATATGCAACCCACATTACAGCAAACTACAACAGACTAGGTACCAAGACGCCCTGCTGAGAGGGTCGAAGATAAAGAATAGATGTATTATTATAACAAATGTAACTTAATAGGTTTTAATATAAAATAAGTAGTGTAGTAAAGCTACACAATTTTACCCATACATACCTAATTGCAATACTTAGATGCTTGTGTAAAGTAAAAGACAAACAAATGTATTAACTTGTTTTCCTCTAAAAGTGGTTACGGCATTACCTGGCTTTCTAATCCTTCTTAGTCATTTAAAGTTAATCACCTGGTTACTTGGAAAAATGTATATAATTCGATAAAGATATGACCATATGATAAACAACTTTCAGCTCCCACCTATCTTAAAATATAAGGGGTGGGAATGTAAAAAAAAAATTATAAATATGATGAATACTTGAACATAAGGTCAATTGGTTTTTACCACCGTGTGCTTTGCATGTGATTATAAGTGAATTTGCTGTGCTTTTGTTAGTTCTTGTCAATTGTGCTTGTATTTTCGGAGCGATTTTTCTTTTTTGGAAAATTTTACTGTGCGTTAGCATTATATTCGGACTATTTTCATTAGTTATTCGTATGCGAAAGATTGCATACGTATATTAGTGTTGGTGACCGTTGTAATTTTGAAATATAATCAACAATGGGACTTCACTCCCAAAAAAGATTGACAACCGCTGCAAAACGGAAAAGTAGAAAACAGTTGGTGAAACAAATTCGGATAAAAAATCGAATAGTGTCTCGACGTGATAATATTGTAGATAATCAAATTGTTTTCACTGAGACAAATTCGGCGCGCGACGACAGTTTTGATTCGGATATATCAGATGAGGTTTTTATTGAAACAGAAAATTTAAACAATATTTCAAATTTTACTCTTGGTGGACGTAGGATTGTTGATATAAATTATCTGTTTACTGTTCTAAAAGGAATACGACATGATATGTTTGGCTGTACTTTTCAAAATGTAGAAATAATAGCGGAAAAACATTTTGGTTTTAAAATGTTTTTACGTATAAATGCAACATGTGTGGAATAACCGATACATTCAGTACTGAAAATAAAAATAAAAAATGTGGAGTAAATGAAGCAGCGGTGTGTGGAACTGTTGCAATAGGGGCGGGTCATTCACAATTAACAGAATTTTCCGCAGCTTTAGACATTCCTCAAATGTCTTCAGCAACGTATGCGCGCATAGAAAAAAAATTGCTTAAAAATACAGAGGAGTTAGCATTAAAAGAAATGCTAGCTGCAGGAAAGGAAGAACGTAAGTTGGCAATTGAAGCAGGAGAAATTCATAGTGACGGAATACCTTTTATAACTGTAGCAGTGGATGGAGCTTGGTCAAAACGAAGTTACAAGTCTAATTATAACGCTCTCTCGGGCGTTGGGTGCGTAATTGGGACCAGAACTAAAAAAGTTTTGTACGTAGGAGTAAAAAATAAAATGTGCAAATTTTGTAAAAATAACGATAAAAAAAATGTTCCGTCTCATAAATGTTTTCAAAACTGGAACAGTTCTTCAACTTCTATGGAAGCAGCTATTATTCTAGATGGGTTTAGAATGTCAATAGAAATGCATAATTTGCGATACTATTATTGGTGATGGGGATAGTAGTGTATATAAAAAAATTCAAACAGCAAAACCTTACGGACCAACATATTTTATTGAAAAAATTGAGTGTCGAAATCATGTGTTGCGAAATTTCTGTACGAAAATACGAGAAATTTCAAAAACTCCTCGATCAGATATGTGTATACGAAATTTTTTACAGCAGAATATTCTTAAATTTAGAACAGCTGTAGTTAGTGCCATAAAGTACCGCAAAAATGAAAATGTTTCTTTTCAACAAAAAATAGAAAACTTAAAAAATGATATTCTCAATGGACCTGCCCACATATTTGGAGAACATAGTAACTGTGCTAGCTATTTTTGTAGTAAAGCTGGTAACAATGGTAACAATTCAAATACTATTGATTACAAACATTTCAAAAGCAGTGCTCTATATGATATATTTTTTCAGTCTTTGAATAGAGCAGCCAATTTATCCTCCAGTTTACTTTATGACGTAGACAATAACGCCGTAGAATCCTTCAATTCTGTTGTGAATAAATTCGTGGGAGGAAAAAGAATAAATTTTTCGCTGGGAGGCTCGTACCAAGGGAGATGTTTTGCGGCAGCCATAAATTATAATAATAAAGAGACATTTGTATATACATTTGTTAAGAAAACTAATGGGGATAATTTTAACGGTGTATATTTGGAAAAATTCAAAAATCTTAAACTAAATCAAGCAATAAAAAAGAAAAGCAAAAAAAATAAAATGCGAATTCAAAGTGCTGATTCGGATTACGGAGCGTGCAAAATCGTGGTACCTGACATGCCTATTCCGGAATACGAAAGCAAGAGAAAACAATTTCTTGATGAATTGTCATTATCTGATTGTCATAATATTCAAATTAGGACGGTGAATCAAAGACATAACAACGAATGGGAAAAAGAGAGACAGATAAGATTAACGGCAAGTAACTTTGGCAAGATTTGTAAAATGAGAGAAAAAACAGACACGGCTAGTACATTAAAACATATGCTGTGTATACTAATAGATTCAATAATAAAAAACTACCAAATTCTCTACAGTATGGCATAGATAATGAAGAAAGGGCCAAGCAAAAATTAATGGAAATTACAAATTTGAAAGTTGAGGCATCCGGTTTGTTCATTGACGAGAAGAAAAAAATTTTAGACGCCACTCCAGACGGATGAATTGGATTCGATTCTATTGCCGAAATAAAATGTCCTTATTCAGCGCGTGATAAATTAATACATGAAGCCATTAACGAAAAATTAATTAATTATTGCACCTTAGATGCAAATGATAGTAACAAAATTTTACTAAAACCTTTTGATAATTATATGTATCAAGTGCAGGGACAACTCCACATCACCAAAAGAGAGAAATGTTATTTCGTAGTTTATACTAAACACGATTTGAAATATATAGTAATAGAACGAAATGATGACTTCTGGAATCATCATATGATTGAACATCTGGAAAAATTTTATATGAATGCAATGCTTCCAGAAATAATTGAGGCGAGGTATCATAGAGATCAATCTATAAGAAGTATTATGAAAATATATCTCTAATTTTTTTTTATTCTATTTTTTTTTAAATACAAACTATTTACTTATGTAAATGCAGAAATTTATTAGCTGCAAATTAGTTTGTTCACATATAAATGACTAGAAAATTCATCTTTGATGTTCAGTCTCCGATCCGCACTTAATTTTCGGTGATTATTATGGATCAAAATTCTCTTAAAACTCAATAAAAGGTAATTTAATTAGCCATTGAACCAGTTGCAGCATTTATTTCAATATTTACGCCGATTTATTGGTTGATAAGTTAATATTGTTATAGGTAGAAGCCTGTGGAGCCAATTTACATAATCCTTCGACCCTCTCAGCAGGACGTCTTGGTACCTACTCTGTTGCCATGTGCTGTAATGTGGGCTGCATATTTTCAGGGACGTTGAGTATCGGGTTGCCTGTTTTTGACTTTTATTTTTATTGATAACTAAACAACTATTACTTCTAGACAAAAACGGGCTGTATAGCTACCTAGATATTATAAATACCTACAACACAAACATTTCATAACTCCATTAGCTGGCCTGGTTATCTCTCAATTTGTCCGGATAGATTTTCTGTTTCTTACCGATAAAAGTCAAACCGTACAAAAATTTTGAAAAAAAGTAAATACCTACCTAGTTTTTATTGATACATGGTCATACATACATCGAGCGGTCTTTCAACCTTTTATTTGAAGCCAAAAAAAGGCCGGAAAAATACACTCATTTCAGTGTGGGATTGCCGGGTATAGCGTAGAGCCTTAATGTCTGTCGAAAATCGTACCACCCAACCTATCGCTTCCGCGTAAATCTTGCAATGTTCGATCCAATACTTCCAACGGTTTTTTAAGCGCCATTGTCCATTCATCCCATAAAATTATCTTGCATTGCTGGAGTACTTTACTAATTCCTAATGTTTTTAAAATGTTACAAGTTGGTGTTGCATTGTTTTGTATATTCAATTGCAATTTAAGTGCTGAATGTGCTTTTCGACAATCATCCGAAAGAGTCGCCGCAATTCGAGACGATGCAATTGCTAGTGCGATATTATTTTGTCCACGTATGGTTGCTAGTACAATTGAAATATCAAATGTTTTTCCTGTGCCGCAAGAAATACATTCCTCCACTCTCATCATTTGTTAGTCGCATTATCGAATCATAAACGTATTTTTGTACTTGAAGGAATTTTAGAATATTTAATTGTACAAATACATTTAATTCATTGATGGCAGTTATGAAATATATCATTAGCTTGTCGATTAGGTGATGTAATTCCCTAATGTCATTGTGACAATACTTAAACACTGTCTCGGCAGCCATCTACATTCATATAATAGTATTACTGCTGTTGATATTTTGTTATTAGGCTCCTAACTTTCTTTCTTCTTGTTAGGTCGAGGATTTCAATAGCTTTAAATCTTCCCCGGACAATGCGGATCATTTCTTAAAAAGCCGCGAGTAAATCAGTCCAGTGGTTTTTCAGTTTATAGCGGATACACATACGAACATTGGGTATTATATATATAGAGATTTAATTAATTGCCTTATCTGGTCTCTCTCTAAACCACCACTCAAATTTTATGTAACACATTGTTCTAGATTTTTTTTCTCTAGACATGCGTCTATCTAGTATTCTGCGTTTGGTACTAAATGTTTGAAATTTTGATTCACCCAATGATATGTCCCCTTCTTAAGTAAGATTCTTTCTAATACACAACACATTCTGTTGTACAAACACTAGCATTTTTTCCTTGTTGAAGATTAAATTCAACAATAATCTTCGGTGATGTAAGTTGCTAATTTCATAAAGGCAACGTTTTAACGTACTCATCACTTTTGTTGTAGCGAGAATGTTTACAACGCGTAAATTATGTCATACCTTTATTATTACGCCCATAGCACTTTCTTTAAATCGTGGAAATTTTTTCCAAGTTCAACTTTTCAAGTTTCGGCAAATGACCGATTTCACATTAATATAAAACATATAAGTACAGTAATTTATACTGTACTTATAGTAGACTAACTGTATGACATAGGTAGATTATTTCATCTTTTCCTCGTCAGTATGCAGGTATTTATGCTGTTTTCGGTTTATTCTCAGAAGTATTACAAGGTTAAATATTGTGGCATCATTAAGATTTATTGGGTGTCATAAAACGTAAGACGATTATGGTGTTCGTCAGTAATAATTAATGATGTTATTATTATAAATATTTAATACTTCTTTGTTGAACATATATTTACAAAAAATAATAAATGACATATTATTTTAACGTATTGGAATATCAGGATCAATCTTTATAAATTTATCATTATTAAATTATTGGTTTTGGTGTAATATAAGACGTGTGATCAAACTTACGATTGATAGTTTAAAAAAAGGAAAATGTATCATTTGTTTCAAATACATAGTTATGTATTTGAAACAAATGATACATCTAAGTCGATTAGTTGGCGATTTAAGACCCTTAAATCGCCAACTAATCTATCATAACATACAAAGGTCACGAAATAATTATCTCTTTCTATATATATCGAGTGTCATTGAAATAAAAAGAAAACGTATGGAAAATGGAAAGATGTAATTATATAATATTTTCCCAATATTCGCTCTCCTAAGAGAGAAAAACATAAAGATATTTAAACAAATTTTGTCACGCCACTGTGCGATCGACTATATTATAAAAGACGATATCTTAAAGTTAATCGACAGTAACAAAAAGAATAGTTTTATTATTGTCCTTCTCATCCAGCTGTTACGTATGAAAACATATGCTGTAGAGTATGTGTGTGAGGTATTTATTATTTATACACATTCTGAATATTTTGAACTCATAGGCGTCACATAATACAATTTTCAGGGTGTTTTCAATTTCGGTCTTCGCGTAATACTAAATTCAGTAATACATACTAAGTTTATATGTTGTAGCTATATCATATTTTTTAAAGTGTATTTAATTTTTTCTGATAATTGTGGAACATATGGAATCGTGATATATGTTGTTTCATTGTATAAATTGTTATTGGTGTCTGCAGTGTTGTATATTTGGTGGATTATGTTTTTAATTGTTTGGTCTTTAAGTTGTGGTGGATAGTTGTTATCTGTTAAGATCTTTTTAATTTTCTTGATGTTATATTTTCTGTATTGAGTATGTGATAGTTTTACTGCATTATCAGTCAGATTATTTATAATCATTTTATTGAATACTGTAAGTGCATTTGAGTGGTAATTCATATATCACAAGGAAGCTGTGGGTTTATTATACCAATAAACATCTATTTTCAAAACTAAAACCTAATATAGAAAAAAATTGAGAAACACATATCATCTATAAAATACCATGTCGCGATTGCGATAGTTACTACATAGGCCAAACTAAACAATATTTACTCAAAAGAATACAAGCCCACAAATACTCTAAGACAGACAAAACTGCTTTATTTACACACAAACTATAACGCGATTACCATTTAGATTTTGAAAACACACAGATAATTGATAAAGAACAACACACAATGAAAAGGGAAATTAAAGAAATGATTAGTATTAATCAGGAATAAAAATTCAATTAACAACAGAAGAGATATAAAAAATTTAAGCAATATATACAACAACCTAATTATGTAACGATCTGCAATTTACCATCATAATATATGTTCCTGTTATATAAATATATATCTTATGTTTTATTTAAATATCTGTACATTTGCTTATCATGCTGACAGTTTCGTGTTTGGATCCCTGACTGGCTGTCCGAGTAGGTTTTCGTGGTTTTCCTTCTTGTTTAAGGCGAATGCCGACAGCTTAACATCTTAAGCAGCTCCACGCGCGCATACATAATAATAACTCATGCCTTGCCATTTCCTGTTATAGTTGTCTAACTATTTTTTGAATACTAAGGCATAATTTATTATTACTAATCTGGATGTATCTTTGAATAATTTTATCCATGACAACTAACAAATGTATAAGTATGACATTAATATACTGTCATTTATATTTTAAATTCTTTGAGAAAGGCATCACTTGCTGAAACATGTAAGATTGTTTTAAATATATGCATTTTTAAGTAAGACCAGACCTTAAATCGCCAACTAATTGGATCACCATAACATACAAAGGTCACGAAATAATTATCTATAATCTATATATACATACATATATATATATATATATATATATTTATGTATATATATATATATATTTATGTATATATATATATATATATTTATGTATATATATATATATATATAGTAAACTTAATAAGTCGGCGATTAAAGGTCTGGTTTATTACTTCAATGTGTATATATATTTAAAACAACCCTACATGTTTCGGCAATGATGCCTTTGTCAAGGATATAAAAAATATATTTATATTTTTTATATCCTTGACAAAGGCATCATTGCCGAAACATGTAGGGTTGTTTTAAATATATATACTTTGAAGTAATAAATCAGATCTTTAATCGCCGACTTATTAACTTTACCATATCATACCAAGGTCACGAAAATATTATATTATATATATATATATATATATATATATATATATATATATATATATATATTGTTATGAGGCAAATAGCTCAGCTATTCCAGCTATCTGCAAATGAAAAAGCAGGAATTAATACAAGAATTCACTCAATGGTATAGCTACATTTGGCGGACATAATTTGTAAAATTAGTATCGAAATGTTAATAAATTAATATTACGATAACTTAGTATAATTCAGATTAATTTATATTTATTTCAAAATTTACTTTTCATATTTTTAATTTTCATTTTCATCATTCAAGTCATTTACGCGAAATTAAAAAGATAGTTAATTTATTTACATTCGAATTTTATATCGATACTAATTGAACACGCCCACTTTTTAAATTATCAGAAAAACACGCGAACAGTTTATTTTGTATTAGATATTATACATAACCTAACATTGAAAAGCCAGACATATCTATCTGTAAATTAATATTTTAATTTTGTTCTCCTGTCCAAATTAACATTTCATCTACATTTTAATTATTATTAATAGTAATAAAAGTACAAATCAAGTCAATTTTTTAATTTCTAATAAGGCTTTGGAAAGAAATAATTGATAGCGAGCGTCAGTAGCAGAATTTTCATACAGAAGCCGCCTAAAAAGTGATACTCCGTCTTTAAAATTTATTAAATTCTAAAATACTAGTGTTAAAACTATAAAATTACATAGAAAAGACGTAATTAATATTGGCGCAACTTTCGAAACACTTTTGGCGACAACAATACCCGAGACCGGCAAGTAATCGACCTAAGCATCTTTTTGGCCGCCGAGCTACGACCGATTCCTACACCTTAGAACAAGCGTCCGCATACCTGCATCGTAGAACCCAAGAATACCTTTCTTGATCCCGTACAACTGAACATCCTGAATAGCTGAAACCAGCCTCAATACCAGCACGCTCCCTACAAGACACAGGTTTATTTAATTCAAATCTTTTTGAAAAAGTCTTATTAAGAACTATTTATCAACAAATCAAAATTTTACTAAATTCATTACTTCTTGATTTTACTTTTGAATATATTACTATCTAGCTTAAATTTATTTATATTATAATATACTTTACGAGTGCATTGCAATTGATACATAACCATAATTTCACACGTGCACATTATTTTATTTTCTTGTTTTGCCGTTAGTCACGTTGCTTATTCATTGTATACAGATAACTTGCATTCATTAAATATTTTATACCTATTATTTTAAAGAAGCTCTTTTATTTATCATTGCGTAGCTAGAGATAACTTTGTAATATTATTAATCAATTTTCCTTCAGTTTTATAGGATTATAAACCTACCGACGATGATCCAAAAAAGAATCAAATTTATTTAAAATATTAGTCATGTTCTACCGACCTCTAGTCGTAACCTGAGATACTATGTGCGATTGGCTGATAATCTAACTTTACCAGTTTTTTTAAAATAAGTCGCCCAACTCAATTACAGTCAAAGTACAATTCAAATACTTAATATTATCTCATTATTTATATTCAGATCATCAGCTATTTATCAATTGGCGCTCGAACGTGTTTCGGCAATGATGCCTTTTAAAAGGCAAGTAAACAAAATTTACCACTACTCCAACAAACTATTAAATATTTAATAAAATTGGGCATTCTAGCTATATGTCTAGATGACGGAACTAACTCTGGAATTTTCTCAAATTACTGAATCCTCGTGAATTTTATCTACTGCAATAATAAAGGTTGCAAGCAAGGGTTTAGCAATTTGATTTTGATCTATGTTAATTGCATACTAGCTGTAAATCCTAAGCATAGGATTTAAAATCATAATATTGTCCCTAGAAGCAATTTATTGAGACAAATACAATGAACCTGAATTTATGTAAAGATAAGCAGAGATAAATCAACGTAGAAATAAAGAGGTTCCATGAACGGTCTAATGAATAGCGAAATAAAACTTATTCAGAAATATAAAAAATTACAATTCTAAAATATGAATAAACTTTTACGATAAAGTACCGTAGGCTTTCACGGTCGGTGTTACTTGTAGTACAATCTTGCAAGTTTCGCCGTGTTGTAATTTATTGGACTCGAAGTTTCCTGTTCCTACTGCCAGTTCTTCAAGATTTGTTATCAGAGTTTGACACCAGATCCAGAACAACAACACAGCGAAACCCGCAAGAAGATTTTACTATAAACTTTTACAATATAAATATGGCTAATGCTATGGATAAATTTATAATTATTATATTTGCAATATGTACTCTCCATTTAATTATATGTAATATTTAATATATATATATATATATATATATATATATATATATATATATATATCAAAAACGCTTTCGTTTTGAAGACGAAACACCGGGTATTTGAGCGTTATGTTTAGTGTAGAGTTGTTTCAATAGAAACTTTTATCAGATATTGTGTAAAGTATATTCATAATCACGATTGAGGTTAGGATGTTTTAGGGTTTCCATGGATTCTCGAATTTAATTGTCAGTGTATAGGATTTGCAGAACCGAATCTGGACAGAACCAAAGTCATTTGGCGTCCGATTTTCAACCTATGTCCTATGTTCAACAAGTACAAACCCCGCTACGTCCAGCGCTCGTGTAGAAATATGTATATTTGCAAAAGAGGTGTAGTGTAATTTGAAGATAATTTTAATATCGTGTTTAAGAAGTATTTTGCCGATACGAGCTCTGACACCTTGTGTATAAGGTAAATAGGCCTTGGAAATACTCGAGGTGTCTTGAAAATCGCAAGCGGACGGTCTTTGGTTGAGATTGTTAGTTTATGATGTAATCGATATCTTGTTTGGAATAGTTGTTATTAATTAAGGTTTTGGTGATATTATTAAGTTCTTGAGATAGGCAATTAGGTTCAAATATGGAAAAGACTCCTTGCACTAAGAAATTTATAACAGCACGTTTCCTGTGCAGGATACTACTGGGGTATAATGTTTACGTGTCTGCCGGAATGTGCAGGTTTGTAGTAAACGGTGTATTTTTTTTAGGGTTTTTAAAAAGATGTACTTTTCATCTCAAATCACAATCCTACCCAAAAAGCAAACATAAGTGAGATTTTCATTCTAATGGTTGCAGCTCTCTACTCGTTGTTGAACCTGGTTTTTCATTAATTCATGTGAATCAGTATAAGAACGACAACGCCTTTTGAAATATAAGTGTCAGAAACATGTAGTATGAACAAAAAATGGTGGGGACTTTTGATATCATTAATAATTAAATTACATTTTAATGTTAACATTACTAACACTTGGAAAAAATATCACTTAATCCGAATTTTTACTAGTCAATCTTATGATTGCGAACATGTATGCGTATGTAAATGTTCTGCGCAATTAGTGCAAAATATAAGCAACATGTTAATAAAGTCAATCGCTTCGGTGAATTTTCATGTTTATATTTTTTATTACCGTATTTATAACTTTTACACCAAGGTATCTGAGATCAACCAAAAAAATATACGCATGCGTACGTCTATTTCTACAGGTGCTCGTGAAGTTACCGCGTAACGAATTGTCAACTGTCAGCTGATGCTTTGCCGTTGAACCACGCCGTCTAGTACAGTGCTCTGCTGTTAGTGTAAGTGTTGCTTTTTCTATTTTGTGTGCGTTTTGTGTTGGTGTTGGAACTACCTACGTTATAATTCCAAAAAATAGGGGACGCATTTTGTTTCCAAATGCAAACACAAGAAAAATACAAAATCATGAACAAGGTAATGATATATAAATTTATAATTTTAATGTTAATATTAGCATAATTTTGAATAAATTTTTGTACCATTTTAGTATGTAATTTCAAGGATTTTCTTCATATAAAAATGTTTGGCCTACTTATTTCAAGTTTTACGTACTTGATCTTTTTAAAACGATTGCACTACGATTGTATTTACAATTAGTTAGGTACCCTAAACATAATTATATTGTTTATATTTTTAATAAGACAAAGTGATACTTTGATATTTGTCATATTATACTTTTAATATCAATTTACTTCATTTCAGATAATTTCCTAAATATTTTATTGACCGTTTGTCGCTAATGTAATGAATTTTATTGAACAAGGTTGTACATACAATCTAAACTGAAATTCTGCTAGTTCACGGTGAATCTTTTGTACAAACCTGTCTAAGTATACAATATGTATTGTTATTATCATTGTTCGAAAACTAGTTCCTTTAGAAGTCGTATAATTTTAGAACAATCAATTTTTCCAAAAATATGTACTCTATAAATCTTCATTATTATTATTATTATATACAAGAATTACTTTTAATGGACAACTGTAGTCACATGTTAAACAAATATATGAAATATAATTAGAAAATTAGTTAGAAAGAATAACCTATACTAGACAATAAATTTGTATTTCTTTTAACAAAAATTCTTAGAGTAACAGTCGTGTCACCGTAGACGAAACACTATACACTATAAAAAAACAATCAAGGCACCCTCAAAATCTCTAAATTTTTCATAATAGATATAAAAGCACAACATCTCTAATCTGTTGTCTAATTATATAATCTGTATTTTATTCAATTAATGTGAGCACGTTAGTGCGTACGTACCCTAATATACTTCACATAACGAAAAGTTTGCGTAATCCTGGATCTCGGCAAGCAATAAAGCTAAAGCTAAGCTTTCTAAGCTAAAGCGTCGCGGATATTACCAATTGAAGAGTGGAAATGCAAAAGGGGTTAAGTGCCATTGTAATAAAAGAAATCTAATTAAAGAAAACCATTTAATTTTCAAAAAACTGCTTACAACTAACTTGTTTTTAAATCTAAGAATAAAATACACTACGGCTGACATAATAATGGTATATAAACTAAATATTATTTCATTTTTGTATAAACAAATACATTTTTTATGCAAAAAATAAGAAAGGGCTAAGTGCCAACCTAAAGAAAACATTAAAAGGGGTTAAGTGAGATCAAGATCGCTCGTATCTGGCCACTTACACATTTCACTCAATGTTTAAAAGTTTTCTGTAAAACTCCTTATGTTCCTGCTGCCGAAGGTATGGTATCATGCTGGCTAAGGACTTTTTCTTATTGTCTGTAATTTTGCTTTCCTGTGCTAACAAAGTTAAGTTTCCTTTAAGATCTGCTGTTGTTTTACCTTTTTTCAGAACAAGAGTTTCTTTCCAGTCCTCTAAATCGTTGAAAGTTTCTTTGGTTAGTACTTTCCCAGGTTTTCTCGAATCTATTCTTATTTGAACAACTCTACTAATGTTAAGGGTTTTTGTATTAATAACTTCGTCGGCTGCATTGGAAATATTAAAAAATCCTAAGTTCTCCATATTCACGATGGCAAACGGTGGATTGTATTTTGCTGATTTTACAACTTCATGTAAATCGTTTGGTACAAAGCTCTTCATCACTCTTTTTCTTTTTTCAATTAAGGCAAAATCTCTGTCAGATGCCATAAAGCTATGACCACTGGTTAAAAAGTTTTGTTGTATTGTGTCAAAAACACCAGTGGAAACAAGGAATAACATTACATACACAACCATCTTGTTTTTATTCTGGCCGGCGCAGTTATCACTCCAGATTATGAGATTTTTCTTGTGAGTAATCCATATTTAGCACTCGTAAAAGGCAGGAGGCGATTTCATTTCCTCCCCTTCCTCTAACACCTTCGTGCGACATACACATGAACGAGGTGTTTGTGTCGCTAAGGTGTACCCCAAAATTGTAACAAGCAAGTTGACTAAGGTAAAACATATCGGAGTGAGTGAGGGTAGGCACAAACATAACCTGTTGTAAATCCATTGATATCACAGAACATGTATTTCCAGGTTGTTGCGAATTCATGATACTGTCTTTCATGGCAGCTAAAGAGTTTTGCACTTTTCTATGATGCAATTCAAGTTGAGTTTTTGCACTCTTACTACTTGAAATTTGTGCTTGGATTTCGCAATTAAGTTTGTCACATGTTCTGCATGTGTCAACTCTGGGACGATGAAACGATAAGTTCGGAAAATCTTGGAAAAATATGCGTCTGTATGTAACACTAGAATCGGGATACTTACCTAAGAAAGCGTTATGCAATCGATGCAGATTTAAATCCGGGCTTAAATACTCTCTTTTTGATTTTAATCTCGAGTAATGACTAACATCTCTAGGTAATAACAAGATGTGATTTTTGACTTGTTGGCGATCATCTTCAGTAAATTTTAAAGTCTTATTGCTCTTCCTGCGATCAACACAAACATTTTCCCCCTTTTTTTTCTTTTTGACAAGAACCTCAATTCTTTTAGCAGTGATGGCGAATATTTCCATAAATGTACGTTTACACACATGTACTAAATGTCCATTACCATCGGGAACATTGTAATAGATGCTGCACTGACGGCGACTGCTTTTTGGAGACTCGTATGTGCCATGCCGTCTTCGTTGTATTGCAGCCAGGTTAATTAAACCCATGAGATACGTGCCTTGTTCTGAGAAAGCCGTTTCGTAGTAACTTTTAAATAATTCTAGTTTTCTCTCATATGTGATGTTCTTGCAACTATATTGACATTTACACACCACCTGTAATATTAGAACGTGTTACTTAAAATAATATTTTAGGTTATGTTAAAATTACCTCTCTTTGTGGTTCGAACTTTGCAGCTATTTCCTTGCCATTGGAAAATGTGTATGCCTTTCCCTGACACTTGAGCTTCTTATTACAACTACGATAACGCCCACTTCCATTAGATCTGCGCTTTTTAGTGTTACTGTTATCAATTTGCACATTTTGTACGGACGACATGACGTTTATTACTACCGAATTGACAATGGCACATAACCCCTTTCAAACGGAAATTGCTCCTGTGCTTGCACCTCCTGCCATCTATGTTACAATGTTCTAACCTCTAAATACGTCACTGGCACATAGCGCTCTTCAACCTACATTTGCCTTGGCACATAACGTCTTTTGGACGCAATATCCGTATGGCTAAAAATGGCACTTAACCCCTTTTGCATTTCCACTCTTCAATTATCTATTCCTTTCGGCCATGTACACTTAGGTATATCTTGACTATGTATAATTACAAACCTGTAGAAAAGAAGTTTTAAATAAAAGTTAAAAACTGGATCTTTGCCCTGGACTTTTTTTTTCAGCGAAGTGGATATCGATCGAAAGGAGTATGATTTTCAGAATCTCCATGATCGCTAGCGTTGACATATTTTTTCCATATTGAAAGAGCATGCGTGTAAAGAGATATTCAAATATGTGCAAATTTGGAAGGTAAAGTTCACCCGAATGAAGAATCCTGGCTATTGTGAATAAGTGCCTGAAAATTTATGAAAGCAATTATCTACATTATGTGCAGCAGATGATACTTTTTTCCTTTTTAAAAAATCTCTATTAGAAGCTGAGTTATTTACAATTTTCAGGAACACCGTCAAAAAATCTTATAAATGATGCCAAAATAGTATATTAAAAAACAAGTTTCATAAGGCACCATTTTGCCGCACACGATCAGTTTAGAAAACGAGCCGCGATAGCGGCGAGTTTTCTAAAGAGCGAGTGCGGCAAAAGGCCTTATGAAACGAGTTTTTTATACTATTTTTTCTATTTTGCGTTTTTTACATTAATAAATTGCTTAAATTGGAATTATTTAATTTGAAAGTTCAGAGTTTAATTTTTATATAAAGCATGCAGTTGGTCACATTAATACTTGACACTTGACATTTTCAAATTTAAATATTGCTATCCGCGAAGTATATTATATTACATATTATTTATTAATTTTCGTTAACATTACTTGATATTTCATTTAAAAATATAAACATGAGTGACATAGAAACGTATATATGTTGTTGTCAATTGTATACAACATACGTTGTTTGTGTAAAATACGGACATATATCATATCTGTCAAATGTACATAAATTCTGATTTATCGACTTGACATTCAAAATGCATGTTGTTTACCTTTTAGGTTAGAAAACTCTCGTCTTAAATCTGTATTTACAAGACGTTCAATTTAGTTAAAATCATTAATGCAAAAATAGGTAGATGTGCATAAATTAAACAAAATCGTTTCGACATTTTTTTTTTAATTCAATAATGTAATTTTATTTTGGATTATTTTATAAATATGAGACATTTACAGTGTACACAACTTTCATGTAAGACAATATTATTCTCACAAGTGAATCAAAAATAAATAAACAAATTAGTAAATCAATGAATTAAAATACATAAATGTCTGAAGAGCTAGCAAAAGAAGATCCAGCTGACAAATGAATAATCAATTCTTTAGGATCATCCTGCATTTCATCTAATCTCCACATCTCGTCCTCAACTAAAAATTAAAAAAAATTAAGAAAAATAAGAAAAGTAAGTTGCCCTACCATTCATAACATGTTTGATATAATTTTGCCAGTTCTGAACTGAAGCATTTTTATAACCTTCTTCTATGAGAATTGGTATTTCCTTCGTTTTGAAAGAAGTATTGTTGTGCTTGATATAATTCTTCACCTGTGCCCATACCATTTCAATAGGATTTAATGTACAATGATAGGGTGGCAAACGTAATATGGTATGTCCCCTCTGAGCAGCTGCTTCATCAAGCAGATATTTATTATAGTGATTCTTGTGTATCGACAAAATTTGTAGCAAATCGCGTTTTAGTAATCCTTCCTCAACAGGAATGCCTTTCTCACTTAACCAGTCGAAAATCTCTTGCAGTAGTTGGTATTTTTTCTTGCTTGTGATAAGAAGTGTTATCGATCACAATCACTGAGTTCGCAGGTAAATTAGGTAGTAAGCATTCTAGGAACCAGCTCTCATATAATTCTGCACATACGTCATCATGAGCATCTAAAGTATTCTTTTTGCAGAGAAAGTTGTACTCAGCACCAGTGACAAATCCTTTCTCATTACCCGCATGAATAAGAGCATATCGTTGCCCTCGGCCTTTTGGTGGAGTTAGACCAGTACTCAAGTCATTAATGAATGCGTTTCTAGAGATACTTACAGTTGTGTCAGTCCATGCTTTGGATACAAAGTGTCCGACATTCACCCACGATTCATCTGTAAATACAATGTTTTTCCCTTCGCTGCGATATCTCCTAATGTTACGTAAATATGCATGACGCCATCTTATAATATCATCTCGATCCATCATCATTACCTTCTTGCCAATTTTTTCAAATGAAAAACCAATATCTTTTAACAATTTGTAGAGCGTTGACCTAGAGAAATTAGGTATAGCTTCTTCGTTACGTACAGCACCTAATATCATATCCAACGTGGGTGGGATATTGCATAAAAAGAAACTGTGTACTTTACGCCTCACAAGCATTTGTACATGTCCTTCGTATATATGCAAGCGGGTATTCTTGGGAGTGGCACATTTTGTTTTTTCTACAGATGCAGGGGGACAGTTTTCCTTTTCTTTGCGAATGGAATACACAATTCCTTTGCCACAGTCCAAAGCTTTTGCCGTCTCTTCGACTGCCTTGGAAACACTCATACTGTTCGCAAAGTATGTGAAGCAATTATAAATCATAAGTTTTTCTCTTACAGAAAAGGTTTCGCCTTGGTGCTTTCTTTTACAGGCTTTCATCCTGAAACCTCTAAGTTTACATTTTTATGTGATAATAATTAACTGTTTCGATTTTACTTACAATAATTTATATTATTGAATTTGCAGTAGTTTAAAAAAAAAAAAGAAGAATTAATACAAATAAAGGGAAAAAATCAAAGAAAATCAAACAAAACGAAATATACACAAAAGATGACAGATCGAAAATTTCAAGTGACAGGGAGTATATAACAAACACAAAATAAAAATTTTCCCCTAGAGACAAAGTGCGCCAAAATAAATGCAACGTCGTACTGTTAAAAAAAATAGTTATATGAGCATCGCTATAAGTTAATAAGAGAGGCTATTCTCCATAAGACCCAATACTTCGAAGTTTGGGTGAAACAGACTATAGTATAATGTCTATTTGAATTGCTACAGTGATTTGCACGTTAAGCTAGTGGTTGGAACGAATTTTTAATTCATTTAGAAGCATGATATTGCCGACAGCACTTTAAATGTCAATAATGTCATCGTATGTTATGTGTCAATTTCGACCCTTGTACATTTTAGTGTCTGCTATATTACATTGCTACTTTATCGTACTACTAGTATTGCTTAAAATTAAATTACCTTATTTTGCAGTTAGTTTGTTGGTTATTATTGAACCACAGGGTATAAATAATAGGTTTCTGCTATATTTATCTACTAATTGTCGTGCTCCTAAATTCTTAAAATTTACATTACCTTATATTGCATTTTGGTTCTTAGTTATTTTTGTATAACTAGGTAGTATAATAGGTTCGCTAATGCTGTTTGTATGAATATTTAACACATTTATTTGATCTTGCATTGTTTAGTTAATGATTAGTTTATTTCCATTAATCGATCTAGAGTTGGTTATCTGTGAAGATGTTAATTAAAACAGAGGCAGATTAGGATCTTTTTTACCCGAGCTAAAATCGTAATTTTGTACGGCTTTCATAGTTAAGTAAATCTTTTCCCTTTGCTTGGTGTGTAATTTACATCTTTTAAATATCTGCTTTGACATTTCGTAAGTATATGCGCCGTACATGTGATTTAGCTTCACACGGACATAGAATTTGCATAGAATATATTGGGTGCATTCAGATATAGCAATTATGGCAGTCATCCTATCCGTATTTTTATATTGTAATTAAACGCTGCTGTTTAATGTAAAATATTTTGAGAATAGGAACTTAGTATTTTATTGAAATTTTTTAAGATATAATTAATTAGTATATCAGTTATTTGGTATTTCGATTTGGGAAGCTCCTTGAAGTAGACATACAGGGGACATCTATTAGTATTTGGAATATAGTACGATGTAATTAACGATTCTTGGGCATTAATCAGTTGAAATTTAAAAGGAAATATATTGTAAATTAGTAGTATGTTTTCGTTGCGGTCGATTTCCTTCGTGAAAATAATTAAATATGGGATAATTGGAATATTCTTTCAAATATTGTTTTTTACTGGTATGACGTCGTACTGTCGAATATAAAACTTGGCTGAGGGCCAGATTCTCTCTCATTAGCTCTCGTTACAGCCAAGTGGTAAAGCTTCGTAACTCTAATGTTAAAATTGTCTAGCTAGGTAAAATTTAAATAAAACATTGGTCCAATGTTCGCTAGTAGCGGTTTTTAATTTTACTTCGCCTTGCAAATCAACGTGGAGAGGTGTTCCTAAGTTCATTTTCGTGAATTAATCACGGATTGGAAAGATAGTTTTTTTTCCTCACCACGCGCTTAGAGTTTTCCATTTTATATGACGGTAAACTAATACTCGAGAACAAGATTGGTAAGGCTTTACCATCCCATAAAAATTTGAGTAAAACGAACGGAATTAGCTTCCGCACAAAATTGAAAGACCGCTATGCTGAGAATTTTTAGTTTGAACTAATTTACTTTGAACACGAGGTCGCCGTTTTTTTAAGCAGCACTTCATAAGGTAGTACACATTTTAAATATATTTCTGGAGACTACATTTATAATTAATCGTCAGCATCACATGAAGAAGTCGTATAAATTTTGTACATATATAATTACAATAAATTATTTTTTTTTTCTGTATTAATATATTGGTGTGATTCAAGTTAGTATAAATTTGCCTTTTGCTTTTCTTAATGGAAAATACGTAACCGATCCAAATATTCGAATTGTTTTTATTGCGTAAGAATAATTTCTACATATACTGTGTGGAAACATAAATTTTGGAATTAATTTAGGTAATATAATTTCTGTAATTATTGTCATTAAAATTTATGAACAGTTCAATTTTTGTTATAATTAATATATTATTGCATATACAGTGCGGACAAATCTTAATAGATTTATTTTAGTATAACTTTTTATACCTTGAACATAGGCAATTAAATAATTAATTGTGTGTGTTATGTAAGGAATTATTGCATTACAGTGTGTTTCAATACCTAAGTAAGATTTATTAAAGATCTTTGATAAATTAATGATGCAATTCTTAGATTAAGATTCTTAGTTAATTTAATTGTTTTCCATATTTGGTCAAATCATTTCAAACGTTGACCTTGTTTTTTTATAAAATCTGGTGATCTTAAGATTTTTGTAATTTATCTGAAACACCTGTTTTTTGTGCAAATAGTTTAACTTCATATATTAGTCAATTTCTTGTCTGCACTATAAAATATTTCATTCATATATTATACTGGGTGAGTCTTTTACTCAAGACCAGAATTTACTTTGTTATTAAGTAATATATCACTATTTTAATGTCATTATCGCTTTGATTATATTTTTTTTTTATTCTTTAAACTTTAAATATATTCTGAATCATTCAAATATTTTATTGTGACGTGATTAGCGAAGTTGGTATAACCGTATTATTTTTGACATTCTGGGTACAATAACCCTTTGTTGTTGTGTTGATTGGATTACAATAAATCCTTATTGTTATTGTTTTGAAATTAGTTGTTTTATTTGGTGTAACAACGATACACGTAGATTCAATTTACTATCGGCAGAGTCTGTGTTCTCTGTTACGGCTAAAGATATAAACATTGTGGTGCCCTTTATGATATAAGACTCCACTTGCCTCTAAACTGAACTGGTCTTTAGCCGAAAGATCTCCGGGCCAATCATGTATTGAGGTAAATTGAGTAGTAAGTCATAAGCAGTAGGTATTACGTAAATAGGCGCAAGGCTAGTACTCGTGTACATACAGCACGTATCATTTTTCTTTAATCACGAAATGAAGTGAAAGAAGCATAAAATAACCATATTCAGCCAAATTAGGCGAATATGGGGAATATAATTATTGGTAAAGAAGTCAATTATAAGCATGAATAATTATCAGGCAAGAATACCAACATCTACTTTTTACAATATTAGGCCGGATGTATCTATCCGACCTAATAACTGTTTAACCACTTGAAAAAAATTCATTGCAAGGAATTGCTTTTGAATTTTAGAAGCAAGTTATCAGTGGATTCATTCTTGACCTCTCTTTCTCGTATTTTATCCCTTGATGGGCTTTTTACAATGCTAAATTAATTAGTTCTGTATCGTTTGTCTATTGATGCAGAACAAATTTTGTGTTTTTTGTTTTACGCTTAAATTTTCAATACCAATTTCCATAAGGATTGAAGGTTTTGGCTCATCATTTACAGTTGTTTAAATATCATGGCAATTTGACACTATGTTAGTCATATATCTATTTGTAAAAATGTTCTATAGAAGACCTGTTCTTTTTGAAATCTTTTACGAAAGATGATGTAAAAAGGTTTGTAACTGTACAGTTAGGTGTACTAAATAGCTTTATATTATAACTGCAAAATGAGTTCCTTCATTTTTTTCACTACTGTTACTTTTACAAAAATATTTAATCTTGCCTTTACTATTATATTAGTATATGTAACTCTTAAATAGCATTGTGAAATACTTGTCTTTCTGGGTTCGATTAAATAAAACTAACGGTAATTAAAACACACTATATTAATAAAAGAACACACTAAATAACACTTAAAACTATTACAATTGTTTCTTCCTCCTGGTTTGAAGGAAGTCGGTATGTGTAGACCGAAGTATGTGTTGAAATAATACAATATTTTTTGTATTACGCTAATATATTTACAAGTTTAATCTTGGAGTTCCGTTAATAAATGCAGTATCTGGTCTTAATACTAAAGACCGAGAAAAACTGGCTTATAAATAATATTGCTCCTATTTTAGATCACTGAGATCTTAGTAGGAACTGTTTGTTAGATCACTGAGACCTAAGCTTTAACTCGAAGAGATCGTACTTGTAACTGTAGTGAGCTCTAAGAGATCTTGTTTGGAACTGTAGTGAGCTCTAAGAGCTCTTGTTTGGAACTACTTCTTCATTACCTTATTTTTCGGCAAGAAAGTTTTCTCCCCGCCAGTCAAAGAGAGGGAGAAAACAATGAAAAAGAGTATACGCAAATTTCCATATAACAATTATTTACATTTCGAAGAAAAGTATATGCTGCAGTTTCCGACGTCATAAATGTATTAAAATAAACAATATACGCCGAAAACCCTTAATTATAGAAAATAAAATACTCTTAAAGTAATAAATACACAATGCACAGAGATAACCTAATGTTCGCAGAATCGTATTGAAACAAATTATTAAATCTATTATAATAATATATAACAGGAAATATGTACAATAAAACTTATTCTATTATAATTATGCATATTCAAATACATTATTTACCTAATGGATGCAGAGGGTTTTGCCTGTAATAAAAATAAATAGTTTTTATGACTGTAGAAAATAAGACAATGAAGAAATGTAATACCTCACCAGTCCTAAAGTAATTAACAATATTAAATATCGCAGAACTCCAAGACCTTTTCTATATACAATATATAATATTTACAATTTTAAAACTAGAATTAAATATATTATACCTACATCTAAATAAAACTAAAAATACAAAATTAAATCTATTTTGCCCGAACAACAATAATGACAATTTTTATATTTATTTATTCACAATATTTATTTATAACTACGACGTTAACACAGCAGTCGGTTGCTGGTCAAATGAATGTCCTAATCCCTTTCCCGGCGAACTTATACATAGGTCGCCTCATATTCGTGAACCTTTCGGTCTTTCGTTTTATACCAGGCTTTTTGATTTTAGATTGTCCAAGAGACGGATGACTTCTGAGGGAGTGACGTCATTACCTGACTCACATCACGGAATATTTGTGATTACAGATGAGGCACGTCACGTTCTATTGAACGCTTTTTATGTTATGGTCTTACGGTTCATACATTTAAATAACAGAAAGCAATATGAAAAAGCAACACAAATAATGACAGCTGTGATAATATATAACACTCTGACAGCGTCAGGAAGGGTAGGTAACATAATACATCATAAATGCGGCAATAACATGGCTCATATAAAAGTCTATCATTGGTGACTGCGGCTAAGTAAAAACTTAAAAATGTTAGTAACTTGCGATCTTTACAGCTGATATTACTGACTATAATGTGCCTCGTCTGGAATTGTAAATAGACTATACCTTTAATTTGCGTTTAGAAACTACACAAGTAAGTTGTGATACGCGATCTCGGGATTAAAACCAATAGGAAAAGCCTAGTTTCATCTAATGTCAACATTACTTTGAGAAAATCTATCGCTGCGCGTAATTGAAATTGAAAAACTATACAACTATGAATTATTAAGTGATAAGTCTAAGCTAAGTGCTTGACAAGAACCGGCGCACTTTAATTTAATGATAGAGGATCTGCACCGAAGTAATAGAAGTAGAAGACCAGCAGATAATATTAACTTAGCATCAACCCCAACGAATTACTCTGGGATGAGTTGAATATAATCTATTCATCCCATGAAGTTTATTGAGAATTTATACGCAATGAATGTCCAAAAGTTAACAAAGATCAATAACTCTTTAGTAGAAATCACAAATTTAATGCTCTCAGATTATTGATTGACATTAGAATTGGCGCTGAAAATTTATTGCTCCCAATCAAAACCATTGTATTTATCTATATATATAATATAATTACTGGTTATAAGACCTGCTTAGTCCAATACGATGTCAAAACTAATCATTAAAATGCAACCAAAAAGAGCAAGTCGGTCAAAGTAACACGTCAATTCTTGTTTGTGAGGTTTTTTGCCAAGAAAAGTGGCTAATATTGTTGCACAAGCTTTGTATGCACTCAAGGTTTTCTTTGCATATCTAAAATTATCATTTTGGAGTGGTAATTTGGATTCATTTCATTCTATAAATGAAGAATCGACGAAGCATACGAAGGCAGTGCAAGAAAGTGGCTTTATAAATAAGTAACAATAAATTTTTCAAGTTTGTGGTGATTAGTTTAAAGGCGGTCAAATAATTTTGATGTGTTTTATTTAATAGCTTTGTTCGCGGAGCGATTTTCGAATATATTCGGGATATATGCGAGATATGTTCAGGATATTTTTATTGCGCATGCGGGCCTCTGAACATGCAAAGAATTTCTTCCTCCGCGAACGCTAATCGGACGCAATTTTGAATTACTGTTATATTCACCAGATGGCGTCGGCATAAGTATTGATAGTTCGCGAAGTTAGCATCGTTAGCTTTGCTCCTTTTTATTTATTCCTTTCGATTTGGTTTTAGTGGTTAGAATTTTGTCTATAAAAAATAATTACAAAATTTATTCCATTAAATTTATTATATTTTTTTTTGCAAAATGAATATGGCACAAAAAATACTGTAATTATTTTTAAGGGACTTATTTTCTCTGAATCTCCTTGTTGGTAATGGAAATATTCTGATACTTGTTCTGAAATTGTTCTGCCAGCCGCTGAGTTACTTCTCTACTCACACGAAAATGTTCAAAATAATGTCGATCTTCAAGATGTGGTACAATTTCTTAAAAAAAAATTGTGGTTTTTGGAACTTCTAATATCTGAAGCAGTTTTTCCAACTCTTCATCACTTGATGTAAAATTGTCAGACATCTAAAGTTTCGCTCTTATTAGTATATAGTAACTATATATATAAACAAAATAAAAACCTATCTTTATGTTGTACCTTTAATTTGGTATAATAAAAAAATAAAACTATAATAGACTATAACGATTCCAACCAATTCTCTAATTTCAACAATTACTTATCTCAGAATTCAGAGCGCATGCTTAGGATATATAATTCTTACCTTTTATTCGGGATCTAAAGAACGTGTAACGAACTTATTCGGGATTTAAGAAAAGGCCTGCGCGAACAGGGAATATTTTGTACGGAGCAGAAAATTCTGTTACCGCAAACGATGAAATTTTCAGTGCGCAGGTCTTTCATACCTGAACACGTTCAGGATTCGCTCCGCGAACAAAGCTAATATTCACGGTACGTTTTGAACAGATTCGTTAACTTAATTTCAAAAATAAGTAAAAATAATTATATTCTCATTAATGTTACTACTTTTACAATTTAGAAATAAATTTCTATTATATCTATTATACTTCCAAGGCCCTGAGTTAAAGCTATTGCTTTTTAAAATAGTATTAATTAACGACATAATTTCTTTGAAATGTGAAAATTTGATTTATGCTGAAGCTCTAAATATGTGTATCGCAATTAATTAAGGAGACCATTGCGATCTTGAAAGCAATTCTGATTAGCGCATATGTATTGTAATAAGAAATAAATATAAATTTCGAGAAAATGCTCTAATGGTTCTATTCTAATTAATGTTACTACTTTTACAATTTAGAAATAAATATCTATTATATCTATTATACTTCCAAGGCCCTGAGTTAAAGCTATTACTTTATACAATAGTATTAATTAACGACATAACTTCTTTGAAATGTGAAAATTTGATTTATGCTGAAGCTCTAAATATGTGTATCGAAATTAATTAAGGAGACCATTGCGATCTTGAAAGCAATTCTGATTAGCGCATATGTATTGTAATAAGAAATAAATATAAATTTCGAGAAAATGCTCTAATGGTTCTATTCTAATTAATGTTACTACTTTTACAATTTAGAAATAAATATCTATTATACTTCCAAGGCCCTGAGTTAAAGCTATTACTTTTTACAATAGTATTAATTAACGACATAACTTCTTTGAAATGTGAAAATTTGATTTATGCTGAAGCTCTAAATATGTGTATCGAAATTAATTAAGGAGACCATTGCGATCTTGAAAGCAATTCTGATTAGCGCATATGTATTGTAATAAGAAATAAATATAAATTTCGAGAAAATGCTCTAATGGTTCTATTCTAATTAATGTTACTACTTTTACAATTTAGAAATAAATATCTATTATACTTCCAAGGCCCTGAGTTAAAGCTATTACTTTTTACAATAGTATTAATTAACGACATAACTTCTTTGAAATGTGAAAATTTGATTTATGCTGAAGCTCTAAATATGTGTATCGAAATTAATTAAGGAGACCATTGCGATCTTGAAAGCAATTCTGATTAGCGCATATGTATTGTAATAAGAAATAAATATAAATTTCGAGAAAATGCTCTAATGGTTCTATTCTAATTAATGTTACTACTTTTACAATTTAGAAATAAATATCTATTATACTTCCAAGGCCCTGAGTTAAAGCTATTACTTTTTACAATAGTATTAATTAACGACATAACTTCTTTGAAATGTGAAAATTTGATTTATGCTGAAGCTCTAAATATGTGTATCGAAATTAATTAAGGAGACCATTGCGATCTTGAAAGCAATTCTGATTAGCGCATATGTATTGTAATAAGAAATAAATATAAATTTCGAGAAAATGCTCTAATGGTTCTATTCTAATTAATGTTACTACTTTTACAATTTAGAAATAAATATCTATTATACTTCCAAGGCCCTGAGTTAAAGCTATTACTTTTTACAATAGTATTAATTAACGACATAACTTCTTTGAAATGTGAAAATTTGATTTATGCTGAAGCTCTAAATATGTGTATCGAAATTAATTAAGGAGACCATTGCGATCTTGAAAGCAATTCTGATTAGCGCATATGTATTGTAATAAGAAATAAATATAAATTTCGAGAAAAATGTTCTAATGGTTCAAAGCTGTCAGTCCCATTTGAGTATCTTATTTTGATAACATCCTAAGCATAATTTAATAAAGGACATTGGAGAAAAAAAGTACAAATATGAAATATAATTATCTAGAGTAATATATTTACTTGAATTCTTTTCAAATGATCTGGAGAGTGAACAAAAAATCTTACAGATTGTATTCTTCGTTAGTATGAAACGTTTCACGATTCAATGTATTTTGTTGTGTTGGACGAGTAAAAGGGATGTGATAGAACTAACAACAAAAACGTCATTCTTCTCGCAAGTGAATCTCCGTTGTATTAAAAAACATTTTTTGGCCTTAAGAAAATTTGTCGCTTCAACGTTAAACGATTGTTATACGTCGAAAGTAGTATTGGAAACAATGCTTTGTCAATTATTTCTAACGGAATTTTTTTACGAATCATTTCCATAAATTCAGTCAATAATAATAATTAGAGAACGGACACGCTTACCACCCAGTGCAGTACTGGCGAAAGGCTGAATTTCTAAAATATTTAATTTTATTTATATAATTGGAAAACGAACGGGTGGTGATCTATAAAATTACGAAATACATATTTATTTGTTGAGAAGTTGTACATATTTATAAAGTTTTTAAATTTATTTATATAATTGGAAAACAAACGGGTGGTGATCTATAAAATTACGAAATACATATGTATTTGTTGAAAAGTTGTATTATTTAAGTTTTTAATTTTATTTCTATAATTGGAACATTTTTATTTGTTCATTTTGTCGTTCAAGTTGAGTAAAGGAGTATTAATATTGACTAGCAATAGTTTCTCAAGGTTTTCTTCTGTCAATTTTGTTCTCTTTGAATTAAGTACATCCTTATAAATAGAAAACGTCCTTTCTACATCGCAACTGGTTATAGGTGCATACTGGAAATATTCTTTTATTTCTTCATATTTAGCCGTTAGATTTTGTGGAATTGTCTCCATACATAATTGCTGCAATGTAATTAAATCTGGATTTCTATTAAGAATTGCTTCAAACTTTTGCCGAAGGCCACATCCGAAGTCACTTGGAATACTTTTCAAATTATTAACAGCCACATCTAATGTGGTTAATCCATCATTTAATTTGAGATTTCGATTTTCAAAATAAGTGATTAGTTTTGGCAATTTTCCAAAGTGTTCGTGAAGAAAGTACAACTGATTTTTTAAATTTGGGATTTGTGTGAGCTCCTTGCACTCACCAATACTTCTAGCATCCTCCTTTAGCAGTGTTACGAAATGTTTTAGACTATCGAAATTCTCAGTATAATAACTGGTAGCTTCCAGCCATGTTTCCCATTTAGTTATTACTGGAGTGGGAGGCAGTGACAGAGATGGAAATTTTTCCCTGAAAAGAGCTACTCTCAATGGTGCTTTTCTGAAAACTTTTTTAAAAGCTGATACAAGTCTATCAACTTCCGGAAAAGTGTCTCTGATATATTCACAGATTCTGTGGAGAGCATGTACTACACAAGTAATATGCAGCATATTAGGATATGTTTTCTTCAATAGTCTGCCTGTTTTTAACATATACGCAGCACTATCACTGACAAATAAAAGTATTTTTTCTTTGTACGTGGCGTCCGAATGAAGCATTTTTTGCATATTCTCCTTAATGGTTTCAGCAACTGTTTCCGCATCAACTCTATTTATAACACTTGTTGCTATTACACATGAGTTATAGAGCATAGTTGGATGTAATACACCAGCTACAACATCTACCACACAGCGTCCTAACATATCCACCGTTTCGTCGGCGCTTATCCATATGTATTGATTTAAAAGATGGTTTCTAATGCGTTCTACTGTTCTCGTATAGCACCTAGAAACATAATATTTGCGTAAAGTTGATTCATCAGGAACATTTCGACCAGTATATTTTTGAAGAAATATTTTTAAAGTGGGATTGCTAAGTTTATTTAATGGAATATTAGCCGCCATAAAAGTTTTACAGAGTTCAGATGTGTTTGCGATCCTAAGTGACGAATTTTTGACGATATTTTACGGATTTTGTAATAAATTTCGGAATCGCTGACAATGGACATACAATCAGTATGACCGTCAATCCAACTCGCCATTGTTTTACAATGCCGTTCTCGACATTCTTCCATATCATGTCTGAAAAAGTAACTTAAACAATGCTCTAGATCTAAATAAATGAAAACTAAAAATGTGTGCGTAAGTTATTGAAACTGAACGAAATTCAATGCACACTCTTACGTCGAAATAATTGGTAGAAATAGATTCAATCAAACGATATTAAACAGGATCTATCACAAAAATTACGATGTAATTAACAGTTAAAACTATGAAAACAAGAAACTTACTCACAGCACTTTATTTATCTTACGAAATATAAACTAATAAATAAATAATAAAATACATTATAAAAACCCCACTTCTATCTACGCTCATGAAAACACTTTAAAAAGCACTATATTCTCGGAATACAAAAGCTGCCTTGTCCATTGTTATCGCGGCGAGACCAGGTGTCCGAGTAAGTCAAACAAATACTTCATTGAATTACGCCGGGATGTACTGAGCGACGTTATACACAATTCCAATTGCCGATTGCGTTTTATGGAAATTGCGTCCGTTCTCTAATAATAATTACTTTCAATGTAATCATTGCCTAGATTTAGACTAGTTTCGGATTATAACGTTTCTTTTATTTTACCGTTTTCTTATCATTTTCATTCATGTTTTGAAAATCGACTTAATCTACATATAATATTATATAGACATAGACCTTTACGATCTGCATACTAATTTAAGAGGTTATACAGTCACGTTTTATGAGAGAGTCACTTGTTCGTCACCTAAAGGTCAATTAAACATCGGAAATTGTGTCAAGAGTACGACTGACAAGTATCGCGCGTTGAGTTTCAGAACGACTCGTATTGGTACAGCTGTGCCAGGCCCTGGTCTCATCGGACGTCTCAGATTTCGATGTTTGAATAACCCGATTTCTTGCCTTGTCCAGAGTTTTACAGTTTCATATTCGCACAGTTTTACTATGTTTTGTCATGATGTTTTGTTTTTAATATTTTCTCGTGTTGCCTTCTTTATATTATTATCGTTTTTAATAATCTCCTTGATGATATCCTATTATCCTATTTATTTTATTATTATTTTTTAATGATCAGCTTAGTTCAAGTACAACTAATTTCACATGGTAGGAATACGAAGATTTTGTTACAGGAAGAGTTCTCGCTGATTCTTATGTAATTTTACTAGTTGAATCCGAATACGCCATCAGAATTCTTCCTTCGCCAATTATTTTTTGTAATTGTATGTTTTACTCTCAAATTAGCATATCGTACCCCTTATATTTAGTTCTTCGAATTCCCAATTTTTGAAACTGTTTTAACGTAACGCTCCTCTAACCATGCATTTTTATTCAGCCAATAGCGTATTAGTCTGAATAAATCTGATTTCGTGAACTAACCCGGATTACTTGGGGTTTTCCGGCAATGAGTAATTGCGGGGCGTTAACGCGTTCTTGGAAAAGACGCGTTGTGTTCTAAATTGTTCATTTCTTTACAGTCACGTATCACATTTTGATTAACCAAATTTGTGAAACACTCAAGCTTTGTACAATAAAAAGGATGGTGTAAAATCCCTTATCACATTGATATTCGTATCCTAAGTACGTATTCTGACAACCAAGTAGTCATCCGCAGTAGGGAAAAATAATAGTGTTGAACATGGAGCACAGTAAAAGTAACAAAAAATCGCGAAACACTTTACAAGACGTCCACATATTCTGAATTTCTTAAAATTCATATTTGTTATAATCATGTCTTAGATTGCATTTTAAAACTAAGATATTAAGAAATAAAAATGTTATTTAATAATGACTGGGTCCGCTGCGGTTTCTTATGCATTCGATAACTCTTTGAGGCATGCTTGAAATTAAAAGATTTATGATATCCTGGGAAATATCATCCCAGACTTTTTAATTCGGTGACATAGGTCAAGGTTATCTCTAGTTTTTGTTGATAGAAATTTGAATGCAAATGATTGCATACGAAACGTACAGCAGCCTGTTGCACTGCCGTACCTACGAGCCCTTTTCGAACAAGACAACGCACGTTCTCATACAGCAAAGGCTACTGCAAGGTTCTTACAAGAAATAACGTGATCATGCTACTACATGGCCTTCTCACTCCCCAAACTTGCCACCAATCGAACATGTGTGGGATATAACTGGTACTCGACTAAATAACATTTGTTATTTTTTAATATTTTAATTTTGAATATGTAATCATTTCTTAAGTTTGATTAAACAAATATTATCTATAAATTTTATTAAAATTGGTCAACTCCTACTGCGTGTTCGATTTTTTTTTTTGAGTCAGTATACTATTTAAAATATATTTTCTATAGAGGTTATCTATAATTCCGTTTATAAAGAAAATATCGTGGGCGCTCAAGCAGAAATAATTAAGTCCAAATAATCAATTTTATGGTAACTAAGATTTAAAGTTCAAATGACATGCTAAATTACATTTTCAATACCAGGGCTAAATTTATAATATTTTTAAGATGTATTAAGGCATATCATTCCATGATATTAATGAAATAATAAAATTTTTTCTCATAGCTATAAAAAAGGTATTTGATGGACTTAATTAGTTATCTTTGACGGGAACAGTATTTAAATCAGCACTATAGTGAAAAGGTTTATTTTTATTCAAAAATATTAATTTAATTATAGATTCATACTTTAGGTACATTAAGTACATTTTGTTCAAAAACATATTATTCATCAAAAATATTTTGGTAAAAATTTCAGTCCTCTTCAGTTTCACTGTCACTATCTATACTAGGTTCAGGATTTTTATCTCGAACTGATGTCGAAGTAGGTAAAGATGAATACCAAGCATGATATTCTATAGGAATAACATCATTTGTACACAATTTTTGTAAATCATTATATTTTTTCTCAGAAATTGGTAGCATTGCAGAGTACGCTTTTTTCAGTAATGGTAATTTAGAAGGACGGCCTTTACCGTGTATGTTAATATCTAGATAATCTCCTGAATGGGTGTAACTATATTATTTCGGAAACGTTTAACCTTTAGCCAGTTTACCCTATCGCCAAGAGTATTTATTGTTCTGTTCTTCAAAATATCTTGTGAGAGCTTTTTAAAGTCAATAAAATCTGGAAATTTCAGTTCCTTAACTTTATACTGGTCGTTCTTCTTTTTACCTCTCTTAGATCTAGACATTTTAAAAATATTAATCCAGTCATTCATCGTGTATGCAGATAAATTCCTTTTCTGGTTTTCAATGGCACTGTGCATACTGTCACACTCCATCATTGAGTGTCCAGATTCAAGGAACTTTTGCTCAATAACTGCGATGTTACTGCTTTCATGGTGAACGAAATAGTATATCATTATAAGTACATTTTGATTCCGATTCTGGCCACCACATGTATCAGAGAAAAGTGATACTTCTTTCACATGTTCAGGTAAAGCTTTTAAGTATAAGTACAAGCAAGTACCAATTTCTAGACTTCCGCGTGCTCCATTTACTTCTGTCCAAGCAAAACAGTAGGCGTTGTTAGGCGGAGCACCTTCGTAAATTGTTAAATTATATCCACACAATTTTCTACTGTAATACATAGGTGATACATCACTGCACGGTATTTGAAGAACACTTTGTAAATCGAATGTTACAGTGACAAAACTAGAATCAGCTGAGGCGCGCTCTTTGTCACACATTTTGGAATTATTTGCATCAGCTTCACGTTGTTTGTGCTCCTCATAGGTTGATTGTAAAGTACCTCTCTGTTCTGTTGTTGCACCGTTATACCTTACACACAATGGACATTGATCCTTTCTAGGTTTAAAAAATGAGAAGTTATATTCTTGACAAAAAATCCTCTTATATGTCGTCATGCTGCGAGGGATCTTACCAATGCCAGCGCACATTTCTTTGTATAAAGAATACATTTTGGCTATTGATAATGTAGCGTCTAAATATTTTCTTTGTGAAGATTTTCTACAGTAGTGTGACTCTGTTACAGGAAATGCCTCAATATGATCCTTAATAGTTTGCTTTTCCTCTGGAGACAGTTTGTTGGCTGGCTCGTGTTTTCCTCGTTTATCTTCACCTTGATATAATCCAGACATTCTATCTCTATTTGCTAAAGCTTTATTAAGAGGTCCGTTACTGATGGAAAGTGTTTTTAAAAAGAATGTTTGACAAATTCTAACAGGTGTGCCATTTTTAAGGAAATAGAATTGTTTCGAATTCGTCCGTGATTTTACACTTTCTTTACGCAATCGTTGTCTCTGCGGAATAAATGATTTGACATTTTGTAGAATAAAATCTTTCTTGCGACAGAAAGATTCTAATCGCCAATAGCTTACAGCTTAGACATAAATTAACTCGGTCTTCTTCGCTAAAATTCTGTGAGCACTTAAATTTGCAATTAGTGCAATTTATATATTTGGGAACTTTGGCAGGCATCTTTCCATTTCTTGTAACATACGGAAGTCCTAAATTTCTGCGTTTCTTTGCTACGTAACGACACCATCTTGACTTATCAGCTTTATTCCAACGACTTCTTTTCTTACGATGTTTCAATCCTCTACCTGAAAGTCGAAATGAGTTATATTTTCCGACATAACAAACTTCATAATATTATCGCTGTCATTGTATTTTTTACTGTCGCGTTAACTGTGAATATCTTACCAGCTTTTATGGGATTATCTATATTTTCCGTACTAGTATCTGAAGTGTTGCATAATTCTTCATTTGGATCAAAATCCTTATCTTTGTCACTATCATCGTATTGTTCGAAAGCATCTGTTTCAATAATCTTTAACACATCGTTGAAAAGAAATATGCTACGCACAAGATCATTCTAACCTCGTCCGAAACGGCCGGCATACTATTAACTTCTTGTACAATTTTTTCGGCTACATTTTCGTTGTTAATGGAACTAAGAGCAAGCTCTAACATTCGTTTACCTCTATTACCCTCCATTACCATTAATCGATAATATGTTAAACAGTTCTATAACACTTTATCACTTTACCTTCAGAAAGAAGAAAAATGAGAGGAAAAACTACATAACCTCAATTATGAATAATAGAATAAACAAAACTCACTAAGTCCAGAGAGTGACTTTTGCCTGTTATATAAAATACATTGAACAATGAAACAAACAAAACTCTTTAAGTCCAGTTAGTGACTTTTACCTGTTATAAAAGTACTTCTTTCTAAGTTAACTAAAATTACCATTTTACTTATTGGTCTACTTATCAACCTTTGGATATAGTGAGTTTTGGTAGGCTAAAAATTAAACTTTTTCGTATTCCGCTGCATTAAAATCCCAATAACGGCAAAAATGGACTTAGTGATTTCTGCTTTAACGCCCACGATATATTCTCTACATAAGTAGTTTTATCTTATCATCCTCGGAATGCGAAGCTTGCCATAAGGGTATAATATTATAATTCAAACAATTTACTTCATTTATTTACTCATTTATTCACTTCATTTAATTATTCATTACCTTCGTCAAATGCTTTCAGCTACCTCCGTAAATATTATATATTCAGCAATAAATGTATTTAATTAAAATTATATAAACATTTATACATGAGTAAACAATTTCTTTCGTTATGCCATCGGACTTAATAAGTTTTATATTAATTATAAGTTATAATACAGGCATCTTCGTCTTACATGTTCTAGAATTCTAACGTGTATTTGTTCTCTTCCGACATCGTGTTAAGAATCTCTTAAATTGCGAAAAATTATACGAAGAAATGTACTCGAAGTTTTTAATCTATTAAAAGTATGTGACAAGAATTTATAAAAGTTATGTAACGTATTCGACCTTTTTAATATGCTAAAATATGATTAAAATTATTTAAAAAATTAACAGATGTTTAGAAACGTTTTAGAAATTAACTTGAGTGCACGAAATTATGTTGTCGAATGCCATCCTTTTCCACCAATATCTAATAATATCAAAAAGTTTTAAATTATTCCTCCTCTAAACAAATTTCGTATTTGCCCATTATTACTAAAATTATTTAATATAATAAGAGTACGCGTCTTGCTTGTCCGGAAGATTTTTAAAAACACATACTTTTATTTAAATGGTCGTATGTTATAGTTATAACTTAGCATCGGCAGTCAGGGGTACATGACGTCAGTACCAGGGACGGAGCGAGGACATCATGAATCCCGATTTAACATTTTTCATCCGCGAATCAAAATACCTCTAGAGAAACAAGTACTTACCTAGTAAGCGTAAATACATCTTCTCCAGATGAAATATTTCTGTGTTTATAAAACATATCAATCCTAACTGTTCACCGTTTATATTCAGAGTTCAAATGATACTAAATCACCAATAATTGTTTCATATGCTCATGTGCTAGTAATTGTCTGTCACCGTAAATCCATTTATACATTGAAAACGACCGTTCAACATCTGCCCATGAAATAGGGGCGTATTTAAAGTAGATAAAGTTTTTCAGTGACGTCACATTTATCGCCGGTTCGAAAAAATCTACTCCTTTACCATCAAACAAATCAGCAATTCAGCGTACAGTACGAAATCCTGGACTGTTTTCTGGAAAAATTCATCATTCGGAACCAGTAGCTGTATTATAACTACTGTATTATAGGAACTAGTAGCTATATACTACATGTATACTACATGTGCCTTCACAAAAACTTTTTTGACAGAAGGATATCAATTTATCTGCATTCGGGTAGCATTTTCTGATTTCCTCTAATACTCGATGAAGAACATGTGCTAAACATGTAATATGCGACGTATTATGTTTATTGTAAGAGCCCTTTATAGTGTATGTTTGTTGTAAGTGCTAACAAACCGCCTTCATATATAAGGCAGCTCCATCTGTTACAAATAATAACACTTATGTGTTTCCACCCCATAGCGACATCAAACACAAAATTACGTTACATGATATACATTCTAGGTAGCTGTTTCGATTCTCTTAGATGCAAGTAGATGTGTTGAGATTGCCGTGTCGCTGTCCATCACCGCAACCAACACATTTTCAATATTACGTCCTTTAGGGCAGATTGAACAATGATAGCTTAAACATGAGTTTAACAAAACCAGGTTCAACATTTAAGTATGGTTTAATCAGAAAATCAAAATTTTTGTTTGATGTTGGTAATCGGCTGTTAAGGGACCAGTTTGCCAATCAGTGGAGACTTCAATAACTACAGCTTTTAAACGACACAAGTATTTAAAATATCCTATATAAATATAAAATATTTTAATTTGTTTCCTTAGAATTTTCTTGTACATTATCTACCCCTTAAAGTTAAAATCAAGAAACTAAGCTTATAAATGTAATTTTCACGCAAAAAATTGCAAGCGAAATTTTTACTTGTAAATGATGGTATCCTAATTCACCTTTATAAAATAGTGCAGTATATTTGTCTTTTTTTCAACAGCATAGTAGATTCTATATTAAATAAAAGACTAGTCAAATTGTTCAATCTTTATTTTCATACGGTATTAATAATAAATATGTATACAAATAACAACACAAACTTAATATAAATAATGATATGAAAATATAAATCGTATAGCAGTCTATTAATCTTTCTATCAATTCTATTAATGATTCCAATCATTAATTAAGGTATGTCAAATAGCATTGTTATTATTAAATAAGAACTCCCTTATAGGGACAATATCAACATTTCCAAAATGTATTGCTAGTTACCCGATGACTTGATCATTTTCTATATAACTGTATAATTAAATAATTCATTTTTTAATATATAATGTTACTGATTTTTTTTCTTCAAAATTCCTAAATAGATTATGAAACTCACTTAACTCTCTTAAGCTTTCGTTAAACCCGGAACGTCAGAGGCTTAGCTAAACCAGAGAAGTATTTGAGCTTAGACTCTAAACCTTGAATGTACAACGCACAACTGTCACTAAACTTAACACCAAGTACCGCTAGAGGTTAACCCATTCCTAAACTCGAATTATACAACCGGCCCTTAATGTCACTAGTTTTATGTATTAACACCCAAATATGTTTATCGTTTATATTATTGACAACTGAAGTAATTTCATCGTACATTGGGGCCATATACGAGGGTTGGTTGATGGGAGAGTGACTTTTCAATGAAAAAGTTGTTTAGGGGTAAAAATATATTTTATTTTTCAACATAGTTCCCTTGCAATTCCACACACTTAATCCAGCGGCTTTCCAATTTTTTTAAACCACCAAAAAAGTAATCTTTTGGAAACTCGTCAAAATATGCATTCGTTTCGGCTATCACATCCTCATTTGTGCCGAATCTTTTTCCACCAAGCCATTTTTTCAAATTTGGGAACAAGAAGAAGTCCGACGGAGCCAGATCTGGTGAATATGGTGGATGCGGCAGCAATTCGTAACCCAATTCTTTGAATTTAGCGGATGCAATCGCGGACGAATGAGAGGGTGCGTTATCTTGATGGAACCAAATTTTCTTTTTAAATAAGCGAGGTCGTTTTTTCTTTAGTTCTGTATCTAAAAGCGTCAGTAAATTAGCATAATATTGGCCAGTTATTGTGCTTCCCTTCTGTAAGTAATCAATAAAAATTACGCCTTGGCAATCCCAAAAAATGGTAGCCATAACCTTATTGGCTGAGAAAACCGTTTTTGCCTTTTTTGGAGCACGTTCTTCGGGAGAAGTCCATTGTTTTGATTGTATTTTGGCCTCTGGCGTATAGTGATGTATCCAGGTTTCATCTACGGTGACATACCGACGAAAAAATTCTGTTGGATTACGTTTTAACAAAAGTAAACAGTCACTGGAAATTGATGCACGAGTGCGCATTTGCTCTGCAGTTAGCAAACGCGGCACCCACCTTGCGGTTAGTTTTTTTTAAACGTAAATGTTCGTGTAGAATATTGTGAACCCGTTCGGTTGAAATGTTTACAGCATTAGCTATCTCGCGCATTTTCACCCGGCGGTCATTTTTTACAATAGCACGGACCTTAGCTATCATTTCTTCAGTAGTTACGGTTTCTGAAGGCCCAGGACGTTCAGCATCATCCGTGGTCATATGACCAGTTTTAAAGACAGCAAACCACTTGCAAATCATTCCATGCGAAGGAGCAGATTTACCATAATACTTATGTAACTTTTCTTCAGTGTCTTTAATGTTCTTTCCGCGTAAAAAGTAATGTTTTATTAATACACGAAATTCCTTTTTATCCATTTTTAAATAATATAATAACTTGTTTACTTTAAACGTCTGCCAAATGTAAACTAACTGACAGATCTGCATGAAATTTTGACAGTAGACGTCTAAAAGATAGCTGAAGTTAGCAATACAGTCATTATTGCGACAGTGGTGCCAACTTATGAAAAGTCACAAACCACCTTCGTAATATTTTCTCAAGGTGGATTTCCGTATTCCTTGGAATGTTGCACGCTACTAACATTTTAAGTACATCCGAATTAAATGCTTTCTGCCGTTCATAAGCAGTTGGTTGCAGTGCCAGCAATACGTGCTTTATGTGTATCCGACAATACATGTTTTACCACGCGTATTTTCACTCTCCACGACAGTATCACATTGCAAATTTTGCATTAGAGTTGAATACCGTCAAATTCTAGCGCAGGCTAGACCGTCACCTTTTAACAGCATCTCGCGGTCGCGGCATATTTACGCAATAGAACTCAAGTAATTAATAAAACTAAACAATTGATCGGCCTGCTACAAATTTATTTAAGTCCTTTCCTGGAATGTACCCCTGACTGCCGATCCATAGTTATAATGTTAATTATTAGGAACCGGACATGAGAGGCCGAAATTACGATTAATCACATAAATAGTCAATAACATCGCTACGTACAACTCGCAATTATTGAATAGCATTACTCATTCAGTTAATCGCACATCTGTTCTTTTGTCGTTGAATTGTGACTCAATTACTTCAATATTATATACTTAAATTACTTTCTTCATAGGCGTATTTGTTTTATATATTAGTTTATATTTCGTAAGATAAACAAAGTACGGTGAGTTAGTTCCTGTTTTTCCATTGTTTTAACTGTTAATTAGATATATACGTAAGTGTCCAGTGAATTTCGTTACGTTTCAGTAACTTGCGCATACATTTTTAATTTTCATTTATTTAGATCTAGAACATTGTTTAAGTTACTTTTTCAGATATGATATGGAACAATGTCGAGAATGGCATCGTGAAACAATGGCGAGTTGAATTAAGGGTCAAACTGATTGTATGTCCATTGCCAGTGATTCCGAAATTTATTGCAATCTCTGTCAAATATCGATAAAAAATTCCAAGAAATCGCACGTAAAGCGTCACTTAGCATCGCAAACACATACACAGAAATTAAACCCGTTGGAATCTGACAATTTTAACAAAGAACTCTGTGAAACTTTAATGGCGGCAAATATTCCATTAAATAAACTTAATAATCTGACCTTCAACACATTTTTCCAAAAATATACTCTTCGAAGTATTTCTGATGAATCCACTTTATGCAAATATTATGTTTCTAAATGTTACACGAAAGCAGTAGAACGCATTGGAAGCCATCTTTCAAATCAGTACCTATCGATAAGTGTCGACAAAACTGTCCATATATTAGGGCGCTGTGTGCTAAATGTTGTAGCTGGCGTACTACATCCAACTATTCCATATAACGCATATGTAATAGGAACAAACGTTATAAATACAGTTAATGCGGAAACAGCAGGTAAAACCATTTACGAGAATATACACCAAATGCTTCATTCGAACGACAGATACAAAGAAAATATACTTTTATTTGTCATTGACAGTGCTGCATATATGTTAAAAACAGGCAGACTATTAAAGGACACATATCATAATATAATGCATATTACTTGTGTAGCACATGCTCTCCAGAGAATCTGTGAATATATCAGACACACTTGTCCAGAAGTTTTCAGAAAAGCACCATTGAGAGTAGTTCTTTACAGGGAAAACTTTCATCTTTGTCACTACCTCCCTCTCCAATAATAACTAGATGGGAATCATGGTTGGAAGCTATTGGTTTTTATGCAGAGAATTTCCTTACATGTTTAAATAACGATGCTCGAAGTATTTCTGCGTGCAAGGAACTAATACAAATTCCAAATTTAAAAAATCGTTTGTATGTACTTTCTTCAGGAACACTTTGGAAATTTGTCAAAACTAATCACTTATTTTGAAAATCAAAATCTCAATTTAAATGATGGGTTAACCACATTAGATGTGGCTATTAATAATTTTAAAAATATTGGAAGTGACTTCGATTGTGGCCTTCGGCAAAGTTAGACGCAGTTTTTAATAGAAATCCAGATTTAATAACAATACAGCAATTGTGTATGGTGACAATGCCTCAAAATCTACCTGCTAAATACGCTGAAATAACAGAATATTACCAGTATGCACCTATAACCAGTTGCGATGTAGAAACGACGTTTTCTATTTACGAGGATGTATTTCATTGAAAGAGAACAAATTCTACAGAAGAGAACCTTGAGAAAGTATCGCTAGTTAATGTTAATACTTCTTTACTCAATTTGAACTACAAAATGAACAAATAAAAATATATTTCGTATTTTATAGATCACCATTGTTTTCCAATTATATAAAGAAAATTAAAAACTCTTTAAAAATACAAATTTTCAATAGTACGCCCGTGGGTGATGAGTCATGGGCCTCTCGTGTCCGATTCCTACTAATTATACATCAATCGTACGAGAGACGGAAATACATATATTACTTTACATCGGCACGGAATATTTAAATAATAAATAAGACGCTTATCTGATAATAATTATTATATCAAATTGAAATAAACATTTTGAAATGAAATCATATATCTAAATTGAATCTTGTGTTTAAGCAAAAAAAAACTATAAGAAATTATAAATCGACATTTATAAATGTCACATTGACATTATATTCAAAATGTGCATAACAACTGAATAAACATTATCATGATACACACATTATGTGAAATATTGGGAAAAATAAATACTCAGAGGGATGTAGTCATACTAAAATAAACAAATTAAATATGAAACTTATAGTAAAAATGAATATATATATATTATATATATATATATATATATATATAATAACTTCGTGACCTTGGTATGATATGGTAAACCTAATCAGTAGGCGATTAAAGGTCTGTATATTACTTCAAAATATATGTATTTAAAAAACTCTACATGTTTCGGCTATATACGCCGAAACATGTAGAGTTTTTTAAATACATATATTTTGAAGTAATATACAGACCTTTAATCGCCTACTGATTAGGTTTACTATATATATATATATATATATATATATATATATATATATATATATATATATATATATATATATATATATATATATATATATATATATATATATATATATATATATATATATATATATATATATATATATATATATATATATATATATATATATATATTATATTATATATATTTTTCTTACATAATATCATAATATGTGTAGAAGTATCCTTTATCTGTTTAGTCTTGATATTATCATTAAGTTAAATTCTAAGTGATGTAGGTATTTTAGGGTTAATTTTACAATAAAAATGTAAATGATCACATTCACTTACACGTAAATACAATTGGAAAAAGAACTTACAACAATATGTGTTGTTGTTATTACTACTATTTACCTTAATTTTCATTTAAAGTATAATTTTAATAAGGATAATTAAGCCTACATTTAATAACTGCTGATATAACTACAATATGAGTTTAGTCTTTAATGACATTAAATTTGGTAATGCTCTTCACTCCGTAAAATACAAATACAGACTCAAATCAAATTAGATAGCACTTAACTCGTGCCAGAATCGACTGACTTCAAGTTTTCCATCAATGTGAGGAATGTATATTGACGCATAGGGTTTTAAAGTGGTTGAATGCTCGCAGGAATTATGTAAATACGATTTTGTTATTCTTTCATTAAGACAAAAATAATTCGACATTAAATAATAGTGTCTTACAGCTTAGAACGTGTCAACCTACATAGAAGACATTGTACTTTTTAAAAATTATACGAAACAGGCTTGTTCTTATTACAACAGAAATTGTAATACCAAAAGTCTTAAGTATAACTTTTTTTATACCCGAGACCTGATTTTATAGCGTATCATGTGCTTTTTGGTTCACTCTTTCCACTTGCTTCGGTTGTGTCCCTCCTTTCAAAAGATTTCGTTCCGACATAGCTTTTTGAACACCTTCCCTCCTTCCACGTTTTTTTTCTTTTTTTAAAAATATCTACATATTTCATCAATAATTTCGGTAGATTTCGTAGACTCCTTCCATATATTCATACCAACATAGTTTTTTTGCTGTACTTCACCAAAAATGTTTTCAGCATTTTTTGACGAAGAGTTGATGGCGTTCTATACTTGATAAACATTTTATTTTCTTTCATCTGATGGTGACTGAAGTTACTATCTGCGCAAGGCCAGACTTCTTTTAATCTTGACTGTTCTATTTCGCATGGACCATAATCTTCTTTCACTAAGTTTCTAAAATATTTTCTCTTGCATCCTACGTGCATCGATAGTTTTTAGTCATACTTTATTTTTTGGTGTATTGATAAAATGCATTATTTCTTCCATATTTTCCATGTTCTCCGTTTACATATACATAACTCCTATTAGTATCCTTGATATACGTAGTAACTTTCTGACCCATTTTTTAAATCAGTTTAGATGGCATTCCTTCCGATATGCTAGCCTTTCTATTTTTCATAGCGTAATTGGTCGGTTCCGTTATATCTACTCACCTGGAATTTTCTGGGTGAGTTTTCTAAGTACTGTTTCCTTTATTCAATTAATTTGTAGGAATAAAATATTGTTTCCAGATTTTAGATTAAGAGGAGAGATATTTTTCTTTCTTATACATTTAATAAATTTCGATTTTCGTTACAATATAAAAATAATAAGTGTGAATTACTGCATTACTCATTTAGGAACCTTTCTCGATGTAAATTTTAGAAAACTGAAACTAATCATTGTACACAGTTTAGTCATAAATACTGTCAGCATTTTATTGACATAAAACTTGTGCAAAACTAAAATACATATATTTGAAGAGTACAGATAGTAAGCTCTCAAACGATGTATAATTTATTTGAAGTGTTCGACCACTTCCGTCCACACAAAGCAAACAACAAGGCCATTCGTGTATCGATATACGTATTGTTTCTAGCGATACTTTTGTTGTACCTTTAATGATACTTTGTTTCAGAGACTCCAACTTTTGAAGACGTTTCTTACCAGCAACAACTTTGAGAGCATACCATAGTCAATAGTCTAGAGTATGCAGGTTGGGGCTACCACCAAATGACGAATTGAAAGCGAACCTTATTTCCCAGACATGTCTGGGTCGTTTTCGCTTTATGAGCGGATGCCGATGCGGATGCGGATGCCTTTGGAAATACTCATTTATTTCCCTAAACAAGGAGTCTATTAAAGGCATCACCATAGTTTCTAACACAGTTTTTTGGTACACTCGGGGCGAGGTTTTCGTCCCAACTTCGCAAAAATTAATAGAATACACTTCAACAAACCATTACTGAGGCAGGATGGTGGCCACACTGAACCACTGTCACTATCTTCTGAACTTCTAGAGAACTTTGAGCATACATCCCATCATTCTGTCTGTTAATTTTTTTTCAATACCCTTTTTTTACCACAACTTCTTTGCTCTTTCGTTTCTGATGGCTTTCAAGGGCGTTATCAAAATATAGTATCTGTATGGCTTTATGCCTCAATCTTCCCCAATGATGCGCGAGATTATTTTGGATACAATATTCATTTCACGGGACAATATTGTTTGCTTCCGCAGAGAATTTCTGCGATATGAGAACCATCAATGATATCACAAATGTCTCCAAAACGGGTAATGATTTCATACGAAACGCTCGTTAATATTAAGGAATGAAAGAAGCAAAATTTGCCGCGCACTCTTTCCCACTGTATAATGCAATGATAGCGATGCGGTTATAGCATTTGGACCATTTTATAATATAAATGGTGTCGACTGAGCGGATACCAAACAAGTACAAGTACTGATATATTACCTATCCTTGATGATACTCTTGTCCTATTATAAAGTCCTCTAACTCAAAATTTCGTGCAATTCTGTAGCATTGACCGTATTCATTGTTAGACTGTGTTTATAATAATAAATGATTCCTTCGATTTGAAATGGAAGTTAATTCTCACTTCATATTAATCAATTTGTTTAAATAAAACAACGCCAGTTATAAAATTTCAAGGCTTATGTCGCTTATTGTTAGATTAAAATGAATCATGGAGCCCTGTATTTTCGTGACAAATCGCAGGGTTTTCCATGACAAAGCAAATGTTTTATGTTGCAATAAATCATCATTCTAAATCCATAATAATTATAAATATGCTTAAAAACTATTTAGGCACTAACTATTATTTCGTGTATAATTTTTAATACTGTTTAATTATGCAAGTTTTGTCATAATAAATATAAAATATTGACTTTCATAGGCAAATTTTAATTCAATTTAGCTTTTAGTACAAATCTATATTTCAAAGAAGAAAGATTATTCCGTGACGCTTGAAAAAAGTATACCTACTCGTATATTTAAATTACATTACTAAACATGTGTACAATAATGGTTAATTTAATACTTGTTGTGCTAATGTGTTGATATGAGACAAAAATTATGCTTTATTCCTTAAAGTAGATTGCGTGAAGTAGATATGTATATTTAGATGAGAACTTCATAAATAGACGCGATTCATTAGCTACTATATTACGTTTAATGCATGTTTCAAAAAAAACGGAAATACTTGTTTAAAAGCTTAATGAAGAAACCCTAGCTTTAATGTAACTCATTAAAGGTGTTTTAACTTCAAAAAGAATCAAATCACTAGATCATCTATTGTAATAGACTACCTTACATACCCCACTTTAATAAGCGTGCATTTATTCGCAAGAAAAAAAATTGGCTCCCTTTATATTATTTATATTTAATTTTTATGTGTTACTTAATTTGACAGCAATAGATCAAGCAAGACATTTCAAAAAATCAGGATTGTGTTTACGAAGTATCCGATTGATGAGTAAAATTTAAAACTACATATTTAGTTTCTAGAAAATACATTTTTATTAATTGTTATATTATTATTATAGCTGACGAAGGTTTCGACATCGCCTTTAATCCCTCTTTATTAAGAAATTCTTTTCCTTTTTAAAAGGCTGTTAAATGTTTAGAAATGATAATCTGTTGGCCACAAACTTGTGAATATGATGGAAACTGTAGAATTTCATAGTTTAAATGATTAGATAAAGTTCGAAAATTTACAATGGTTATATTTTCATCTTAGTGCATGAAGGAATAACCGTTTATATCGTATGTATTCTACTAACTAGAGCAGACCAATTTCCGTGCGCGCCATGAGCGCCGGTATGGGAGTGTAATTCGTAATATATTAGAATATGCGATAGAATAGGGACGCAACATGAGCTTGTTACCGATATAAGTATAGAAGTAGAGACATTTATTCCATATATATAATTAAATATACATTTGGTTTTCTGCTACTAAAATAATATGCATAAACACACGAAACACACACGAAAAATGAGAATAGTACATATTATAGCAGCGTTGTATGTACCTATAAATAAAATGGAAAATGTATGAAATCAGTGATTGTGTGCACGACTGAGGATTTAAAAATCACTTACCGTTTTAATATTTTTACCATGTTGAATCTGTCTTCTTTAGTTTATATGACCTCCTGTGTTCTTTTACCCGTATAATAAAACTTCGACCAGTCTGACCTATATATACACTTTTACAATCATTACAATATAATTTGTACACTCCTGATTTATTATTATGATGTAATGATTGTAAAAGTGTATATATATATATAGGTAAGACTGGTCGAAGTTTTATTATATGGGTAAAAGAACAGACAGATTCAACATTCGCAAACCATCTTATTACAGAAAGGCATACATTTGGTCATCATAAAATATTGCATTTGGCCGAGATAGGTCGTAAATTAAATCTTTTAGAGTCATTAGAAATTTTTAAAAGCCGAAACAACACAATAGATATTGTTTTGAACGACCAGTTGGATCTTATATATACACCTCTTTTCCAATGTTGTATATAATAGTTAAGTATATAGTAGTAATTTTAAATAACATCATAAACCACCCCCATATATTTTTGTGTCATATATAAGATCTATGTAGGCCTGTAACTTTTGCAGTTTGATAATGACATTGTATGTCGAAACCGCATTCACTATTACATGTGAATAAAGTGGTATAACAAAGTTATTGTTTTATTTTATTATATTATTTTCAAAATGAATTACCACAAAGTTACGGCTACCAGTATTAATTTTCTTTGCTATAAACGCTTTTGTTATATTATTTTGTTTATCTTAATTAATCGTTAGAATAACTTAATTTTTTCATTCAAACTGAGATTTTCTTTCTTTTCTAAAAACATAACCAAATTCTTTGTGGCTCTATTTTCTTTTGTATTACCCACTGTTGCCAATATAAGTATCATTGCCAAACTAGATTTTAGAATACTTTCGCGATAAATTTTAAGTTTTGAAATAGATTTAAAGAGTATCATGTACATTCTGTATGGCAATCTAAATAATTTCCCTTTGAATGCTTAAACATTCATATCTTTAATAGTTAAAAAGTATAGTAAGATGAAACTCATTGAGTTATATCTTTAGCTAATAGGAAAAGGTTGGGTGTAATTTTAATAAAATAAATACTTAGTTTTCTTATTAATATTTTTATTTAGGAACGATATATTTACATTTTTCGGGTTTATTCTCGCACACCTTTGTCTATTATTAAACGAACTGTACTATACACTCACTTTCTGCTGAACTCGCTCGAATACAGAAATATTTCCTAACACATTATTTTAAAGGTGTCAGCTCCATTCCTGTTACCTAAAAGAAAATCCAAATAAAAAATGTATTTACGCTTTTTTCTTAAAACTTATCTTCCAAAATAAAAGAGGATCTACGTCCTGATTTGAATTTGGCCTTTCGAGGTATTGCATTATAGTTATTATTACATCGGCTGTAATTGATTTTATTTTCTCTTATTCTTTCTTGCAAAAATCCAAATAATGAAAGTGACTTTTGATGGGACTAATGTCTGTTTCGATTACAAGCATTTGTTGTTTATTTTCAGGATCTACTTTTTTCATAATATTAAACATTTTTTTATCTAGAAAAGATTACTTCCAGTAGCATGTTCAGTACTACGAAAACTTTCTCTTTAAACCGAGGTTCTCAAACAGTTGCTACTCTTAATGAAATACTATCCATCTTCTTTGAATTTGTTAAAAATATTTAAAATTGTCGTCGCACAAGTTATACGCCTGTTAGGATAACTAACTGTTTTAAATTATGTATTTTTCAATAAAATGTATTTAATTTAAGATTTAAGCATGAACGAAAAACATAAATTTTCGACAGTTTGAAAGTGTGATGTGACTGGTGTATAATTGGTTGCCTACGTCACCATATATTTATTCCTATGTATAATTGGAAATGAAAATAAGTCAGTCAATGCATTGTACCTATGTGTAATGACTAGAGACCGGACACATCGGACTGAAATGACGTCATTACGACGGACGATATAAATAATCTACAACATCTGTAAGTACATCAGTTATTGAACTATTCATTCGGTTAACCGCACACAAAAAATAGATGTGCAGTTAACCGAATGAATAGTGCTATTCAACAACTGCGTGATGTACTTACAGATTTAGACTATTTGTATCGTCGGTCGTAATGACGTCCATTTCAGCCCGATGTGTCCGGTCTCTAGTAATGACAAAAGAAAGACCCTGTGTACTTAACTAAGCAAGATAAGGGTATTGAGATACCTGCTCTTAATTACTTCAATTAGCAGAAAGCGCGCGCTTACAAATTTAACCTTAGCTTTGAAATTTGTATTTCAACTAAAGAATTCCAAATAGCACTCTCATTATTAGAGTGGACCAATTCGGAGCGAAAGCAGAGGCGTGACTAACGAATTAGTTCCCGCGTGTCCCATCGCACATACGATTACTTAGTATGTTGTTCACGGTCATCGTGTGTACACGTATAATAGCAGCAGGAAAGTGTATTCTGTGTATTTAATAATGTTGAAGGAGCGTACAGTAAAAAAACCGCTATCATCAAAGTTAGTCAATAGGTTTATTGAGAACCATCCTAGTTTATCTTACAATGGGGTAAATGTAAAATGTTTAGTGTGCAATATATATATAAACCATTTAACAAAATCAAATTTGCAACGCCACGTGCATAGCGCAAAACATAAAGATAGAGACACTGGTGCCGATACAAAATACGAAGTGTTCTTATTTGATTTGTGTACAATGATGAGAAATAACTTAGGAGACGCACCTTATGTTAACAATATTTCATCGCGCTTCTCCAGATTTTCAAGTCACGGAAAACGCATAAGACGGTAAGTTTTTTTTTAATCATCTAATTACATACATTTTAGATTTTATTTTTTATACGTATCATCGTGAACGTTTCATAATCTAGAAAAACCGTCTTACATTTTTTTTATATCTAACATAATAACAGCACCGTTCGTGATAGTATATCTCTAGATATTAATAATGTTGCGCATGCGGGAACCAATTCGTTAGTCACGCCTCTGCTTTCGCTCCGAATTGGTCCACTCTAGTCATTATACAATTTATATTTCTCTCTCGTCTTGGAACTAATAATATCTATTAAATATACAGTGTGGTCATAAAGTTTGGAACCAAGCTTATAACCGCATTATTTTACATTTTTTGGAGAAACGCTCGGACAGGTAAATTTTCTTTTTTAAAACGCCATCTTTTGACATACAATTTTTTTCTCTATGGCGTCATTGGTTTTCGAGTGATGACGTTATCAACACTTTCTTTAAATGGCAACCATATTATTTTTTTCTCGTTTTTGGTAGATATTTATATCCACCAAATAGTGATATAAAACAATTGGTATGTTGCATCACAATTTTTTTGAAAAAATTATATAAATTTAGAAAAAAATACGAAAATTTTATTTTTGTACAAAATTAAAATTAAATTAAAAAAAATACATCTGAACTTAAATTTATTGTAGCAGTTAACGTAAATTTTCAAAATGGATCCCACCAACCAACTGACACTGTCCTAGCCGAGTGTAAACACTTCGTATACTCGCCTCAATTATGTCTGGGGATATTTGTGTAAGTTCTACGCGAATTCGTTCTTTTAAATCTTCTAAATTGTTCGGTTTGTTAAAATACACTTTCGATTTCAAATAACCCCACAAAAAAAAGTCTAACGGAGTCAGGTCAGGAGAACGAGGTGGCCATTCTATGGCGCCTCTCCGTCCAATCCATTTATTGGGAAATATTTCGTCAAGATAGTGGCGAACCTCTATACCATAATGGGGAGGCGCCCCATCTTGTTGAAACCAAATATTTGGATGGGGTACATCACCATCCTCGTGATTTGGGAAAATAACAGCGAGCGCTGGAACCAGTTCAAATCTTAAAAATTCTAAATATTGCACAGCAGTCAAATTTCCTTCAAAAAAATATGGTCCTAAAATGCGTCGTCCAATCATTCCAACCCATACGTTAACTTTTCCTCTGCGCTGAGTATGACACGCTTGAGTCCAATGCGGATTGTTCTGCGACCAATATCTGCAATTATGGCGGTGAACAGATCCATTTAGGCAGAACGTAGCTTCATCTGAGAAGACGATGTTTTCCAAGAAATTTGGATTTTGGTCACAACGTAAGATTATGTCTTCACAGAACTGCAGTCGACGATCTTCGTCATCCTCATGTAATTCCTGTACAAGTTGAACTTTGTAAGGACGATAGTGTTCTTTTTTAAATAAGTTGACGACAAATGAGTGAGCCACCTGATTGGCTAACGCAAGTTATGTGGTGGAAACATGATGCCTTTCTTCTGCTTCTAGAAGCACATTTAATTTCACATCTTCTCCTACTTGAGGTCTACCTTGCCGTGGTCGATCTTTTACGGATCCAGTTTCGGTAAACTTTCCAACTAGTTTTGTCACCGTAGACCTGGTAATTGGAGGTCTATCAGGGTGTTCATGGTTAATCAAATCGCATGCTTCTGCATGCGTTCTTTGTCTGCCCCCATACCCAACCATAATTAAAATTTCGATTCTTTCTCGCTCAGATAAATGTGCCATTTTTTATATTAGCGAAAATGAACAATTTTTACGCAATATCTCAAAAATTTAACGTCAAAAATAGAAGTAAATAATTCAACAATGTTGTCGCCATAGAAACAATTTCAAATTAAAATTTTTGTACATAAATTGAATAAAAGGAAGCAAGAATGTCATAGAGAAATATCTTGCAAAAAAGTTCGTGTTTTTGTTTTTGTAAATTTTTTGCATAGTAACGTGAGTACATGTACTTTTGACGATCCGGTTTGTTCAAGAAGAATGTTTAAGTCCTCACACAAGACAGAAGTGTGAAAAAAACTTACTTACATATTTCAGTAAATTTTGTAAGCTTAATTAGTTTTTGAAATCTTCAATTTTTGGGCGATAATTTTAATTAAGAAATGGTCTGCCACATCATGTCAATTTTTTAAATAAATTTAACTTCTTTGGCCCTTTCTTGTGAAACTATTTAATGTTAAATAAGATTTTTTAATAAGTAATTGGCCGATTGGGAAGACGAATTTCTTTTGACCTGGAGCGAATAACGCAGATTACTATTGATCGCAAAGCATTTACACTCGGCTGGGACAGTGTCAGTTGGTTGGTGGGGTCCATTTTGAAAATTTACGTTAACTGTTACAATAAATTTAAGTTCAGATTTTTTTTTTTATTTAATTTTAATTTTGTACAAAAATATAATTTTCGTATTTTTTTCTAAATTTATATCATTTTTTCAAAAAAATTGTTATGCAACATACCAATTGTTTTATATCACTATTTGGTGGATATAAAGATCTACCAAAAACGAGAAAAAAATAATATGGTTGCCATTTAAAGAAAGTGTTGATAACGTCATCACTCGAAAACCAATGACGTCATAGAAAAAAATTGTACGTCGAAAGATGGCGTTTTAAAAAAGAAAATTTACCTATCCGAGCGTTTTTCCAAAAAATGTAAAATAATGCGGTTATAAGCTTGGTTCCAAACTTTATGACCACACTGTATACCTTTTCTGTAGTGAACTTTATGTGACTTCATGCAACGTTAGACAGTTTTTATAGTTAATTTCTAATTAATAAAACACATATTGTAAATAAATAGCTATTCATAGAACTCGTATTTTATCCTACAACATTTAGTTTATATTTCTTTAGAAAGTAAACACGATATTTCACGGAATTACGTTTCAGTTGATTACCTTGTATGGTATAAGCTCCACACATCGCAGACCTTTTCTTAGATTTCAGTCTTTTCTTGAATAATACAACGTTTTTTTTCGCGACAGTGCTATATCAAAACAAAATTTTAGTATTATACGGTTATATGGCTCATTTAATTTCATTTGACTGGAAATTTTACCAACTTAAAAGGAGCCAAATATACAAATGTTTATCATAATTTCAGATTAATGATTGGAACTTGCCGTAACGACTTACTTTCAATTAGTGTTTTTTTCCGTTTAATAAAATTGTTTCGTTCGATGCAAGGATTTATGTACCAATGTACTAGAACATTAATTATAAAAAATATTGTGTATTAGATAGAAATAGAAGGTTTAACGTCCTGAAATACGAACGAATATGTTACTTTGTGTAAAGAACAATAAATTTGTTAACCGCCCAATTTTTTTAGACAGATTAAATTTTTCCATTAGTTATTAATTCCTTAATACATGTACAACTTTTCATACACATTATTGTTTTTATTAAAATTATATAAGTTTCGTCATATCGTATCTAATCATTTTTAATCTTAACTTTGCGGAAATGTCAATTAACTGATGATCATTTGGAACTTACTGCAAGCGAGAATTAATGAATATTAAATCTGATTCTTACATGTAAATGTCGACTTATGTGATGCGTTCATAACTACAATCCGACAAACTAAGTTTGTTCCAGTATGCAGAACACACCCTTTCGCGACAACGAACTTCCTGGTAATTAGGTTAATTAAGAATTGCTGAAAAAAAGCAAGCCAATCAACGGGAAACGTACAGACGCGCGTTTCGTTCTGGTTGGAACTTTTCAATGCACGGCATTCCTCGAAGGCGGACATTGCTTTTCATTTCTATACTTTCTGTATATATAGTTAACATTTGGAACTTACTGCAAGTGAGAATTAATGAATATTAAATCTCATTCTTACATGTAAATGTCGACTTATGTGATGCGTTCATAACTACAATCCGACAAACTAAGTTTGTACCAGTATGCAGAACACACCCTTTCGCGACAACGAACTTCCTGGTAATTAGGTTAATTAAGAATTGCTGAAAAAAAACAAGTCAATCAACGGGAATCGTACAGACGCGCGTTTCGTTCTGGTTGGAACTTTTCAATGCACGGCATTCCTCGAAGACGGACATTGCTTTTCATTTCTATACTTTCTGTATATATAGTTAACATTTGGAACTTACTGCACGTGAGAATTAATGAATATTAAATCCTACCAGGAAGTTCGTTTTTTTTTTTCAGTAACTGATGATCAAATAATGAAACGTAGGTCAATATCCAATGAACGGAAACCTAATGGGAGGGTGAGACTAAGAGAATAGATAGAAATATCTGCCCTCTAATACACCTAGTCAGCAGTGCTTTTCTGTGATCACCGTAAAGGTCCAAAAATGACAATTGAAACAATACCCACGTGTTTACACAAATCAGAAGACTTCCTGAGACAATGGGTAAGGCGCTATCAACATAGATAATCTTTCAGATGGCGGGAAAAGCTGCGCTACAACAACGCAAGATACTATAACAATATAAGGTTATTTATTATTAACCTATTTAAGCAAAAAAAAACATAATTATCACTTCGTGAAGAACAATCCGAACTAGCCAACAAGATCTTAAATATTAGTGCAATGACAAATAGAAGCAAGATTACAAGAACACGATATCACTTATTAAACTGTTGCAGTTCGATAAATATCTATAGGCGTGCGTGATCTGGACACAAGAACTCCTGCAAGAATTTGTCCGACGTTGTATTTACAGATGAATAATCTTTTTGGGCCTGGTTACCTGGAAGGAAGACATAGTCAACGGACAAAGAACGTATTATACCTGGGGTTGCTTTAATACACGGGGTTCCGGATCTTTATCGATATTGTAAACTCGAAACGAATTATAACATTATACCAAAAATAACTTCCAAAATTGGTAAAAGTATTATTTAAAGATAACAGTGTTGATCAGATCTTATAAGAATACAAATGGTATTGTATCAATAGATTAGCCTTCGCAATCCCCAGACGCCAACCTAATTGAATATGATTGGACTCTTATGAAGCAGAAACTTCGCAGGAAACCAGACATTTCCGAGTTATCTCCCAACATAAGATATGGCTCTTATTGCCCACGAATTATGTGAAAAATTTGGTTGCATGTATGGGAAATCATTCACGCGATCGGTAAGGTCATTCTTAAAAATAATGGAGACGGAAGGCCATATTAAATATAAGCATATTAGCATATTATATGTACTTTGTAACAATACATCTATTTTTTCTATTAGCTTTTTTTTGTAGAAATATTAGCCTAAAATATATTGTATACCTAAATCAGTATTTCCTTCGAAGTTCAACCAGATTTTTTACGTCATATACTAATTGATTGAGTTAAATTTGATCATTGTGGCTCTAATCTTTTTCTTTTTTTAGATGAAAGTTTTACTTATTTATAACAAAAGGCTAGACAATAGGACATATAATCCCAATAACAGTGCAATAAATCATAAAATATTTTAGAGAACGAATGCACAAAAAATTAAATCCACAAATACCAACACGAAAAATAATTAAAGATATGCTTAGTTCACAATAAAACAATCTTGTGGCTTACGTTAAATACGTGGATATTACTAAAATAGTTGACATAATTTCTATACATTCTATGCAAGGGCGAGTTCATGCTTGAAGAGCGGCATTTCTTTTCGGCAAATAAAAAGTAAAACAAAGATCCGTCCCATATACACCAGCATAAAAATTCAAACCATTAATGCAGTAGAAATTGTTAGTGGTCCAATAAAGCTACTTAAGATGTGGTAATATTCATTTGTCTAATTATTTCGTTTATTATAAATTTGTTTCTGTTATTGTCTATTATATTCTGTATCGTGCAAAAGTTAAATTAAAAATATAAAATTGTTAATATAAAAAAAGCGTCGACGAATGCAAAGAACCGAACACAATAAAAATATATACAAATAGTAGTTATATTCAGTTTAAATGCTGGATTCATTGAAATTCTCATCTTTGGTTTTTCTAAGGAATCTTGATTATTAGTTTATTTAGCGTATCTGCAGAAAACAAATCTTCGTCTATTTCTCTGCTGGGAATTTTATTGGTATTAAAAACGAATACAATTATCTAGTTTGTCTCAAAATTTTTAGATAGATCTGGAAATAGAGATCATGCCATGTTTTGTTGGATTCCGTCTTTTTTGCGTACGTAGTCTCAGTGGGATTATTATCTCCTTGCAAAACATGTTAGCACAAATTAATCATGGTTCAAGAGGCATAACGTAATCGTAGAAAAAATATTTCTTTGTCAAAGAATTTTCTGCGAAATACTTTCAAAGTGTAACATATCTCTTGAAACTATGCAGTTTTTCTTAAAGCACTCACCTCGTTACAGCTGCACTAGTCTGTCGCTTTGTTCCAAAAACCGAACTTCGATTCGTCTGTCCACATTTATCCTATAAATTGTAATTTAGGGCAATTCGACCATATAATTCCGTGGCTTTTGCTGGCGTTTTATCATATCAACGTTGCCATTGTGTTCAATGTACTACGACAAATTTATGGAGCCGTCTTATTTCTCTCCAGCTTATCTACAGCTGGAATAAATTGATCTGATTTATTTAGTTATTTTAGCCCTTCTGCTTCGCTTACAATCAGCACTGGGATTGATTTCAATTTTAACGATCAACTGTAAAGTTCTTTGAACAATTCTAACCGAAATTTCATTTCTTCGTCAATATATGCATGTGGACTGCAATAAACCTAATAGAATATTAAATCAAATAAGTGCGCAAAATTGAATACACATTGACAGTATACTTAAACTCTGTATTGTGTCGACAAATATTGATATTTGTAACCATTTAATATCTAAGCAAATATTTTTACTGCTTAATATCTAACTACTTAGGATGAACTATCATGTACAGTTTGTCTATTTTCGGTATTTCACTGATAAAGACGATTTTCCTGCTTGACCAGAGATTTGATAATTTAGTTATAGGTTCAAATCTGGTATAATTCACAATAATAATGTAATAGTTTACCATTATGTTAATATATTAAGTTAGCGCTTTTTTTTACGTAATACGTGAGAGTTAAATTGAGTTATGCATGTGTAGCTGAAGCCTATTAGTTACACCATGAGTTGTAATGTAATATGTACATGCAATTTAATAATTTCTATTATCAATTTTCGAAGACAACTAAATCATAGTTAAGCTGTACCAACACTGCATTCGCCTAAAAACGTTGAAAAAAGTTAACTAAACTGTATTCAAAAACGTACATAATGAATTTATTTTAATCAGAAGAAAGAAAGAAAAACAGTTTTCTCAAGAATCTCAAGTTTTACTACATAAGAAGCATTTATTTTAAAATGAATAAAAATCATAGGTAGAATTTATAAAAAATATTGAAGTGTTGTATCGTTACTTGTTGGTAGATACGTTCTTAATTCTAATACAACAAATTTAAGTATTTACTAAGTAAAATGTTTAATGTCAATTTTTTTTACTGTTTTGTGTCGGAAACCGTGTCAAATGAAACCACATAAAATACAACTGCATCAGCCTATAACAGGTATAAAACTTAATTCCATGAAACGTATGCAGTATATACAAAAATTCCAGGACCAACGATTCTTTCACGAACATAAAAATATTGCTGTCTCTATTTGGTCAAAGGAACTATACTGGCCGCCATAAATAAATAAACACCTAGTAATCATTGATGTATTTTGGTGAAATTTTCAGGAAAGTTATATTTTGTTTACATTCGATTACTGAAGGTAGCATTCACAATGAACTACAAAGTATTTTGATTTCTCTGTTAACATTATTTACTTAAATGTTACCGTAAAGTATACTTATAGCTTTATTTAGTGCAAAAGAATGTCTCCTATTCGACAACCTGCGAATTTTCATCAATTAACAGAGCTTGAACGTGTTGGATAGTCGACCAACAAATAGCCGGATTACGAGGGATATCTTTTTAGTGTTGCATATAGCCTCATAGAGGGCGCCAGTAATAAAATGTCCGGTGTCAAAATTAATCTCAATCTTTCGGTAACCGAAATCTAAAGTTTCATCAAGAAAATTTTCGCGCGATAATTTTTTACAACTTTCGGAGAGAATTAACTCAACAACAATGTCTTGCTGAGTTGGTGTTTGTTTTTGAATATGAAGCACCACATCAATCGACAATTTCACGTTAGTACTCTGAATTCTACCGTTGGCTCACCAGTATCAGCGACGATCCCAGGACAGGTCCACCAAGAACAGCAGTCACTCAGAAAAATATCGACGCCATGCGCCGCCTGATTAAGGAAGGCTGTGAAGGGAAGACATGTGACATATCGTGAAATTGAGACATCCATTGGTATTTCAAAGACCTCAATCCAAACAATTCTACATTATGAAGTCGGCTCGCGTTAATTGTTGCCGAAAAACTTATTAAATAGCCTCGTGAGTAGCGATGAATCATGGATTTATTCCTATGACTCCGAAAGTAAACCTCAACCGCTGTTTGAGTGCTTCAAGATCTCGTGCTCTGAGAAACCAATCCACAATGACGAATCATCAGCCCGAAAGACAATTGAGTTTCTGGAGCAGCAAGATATCGAATTATTAGATCACCCTCCGTATAGTCCCGACCTAAGTCCCAATGATTTCTTTACGTTCCCAAAGATCTAGAATGGAATGCGTGGTCGACGATTTCAGTCGCCGGAAGAAGCAGCAGTAGATGCCTTCAAAACGGCAATTTTGACTGTTAACTTAAGACCGAAATAACTGCTTTAGCAATTGGTTTAAAAGAATGCAGAAGTGTATACATTTTTTTTTGAAAATATTTTGTAAAGCAATAAAGCACTTCCGAGTCGAAAGGTTTAAAGACATAAGATTTACTAGCCAGCGTATACAGTAAGTATAGGTTTATACATATTTAATTTTCAACTTTTCTTTAAACAGCTAACGTGCTTTATTATATCGGTTGCCACGACAACATGGTACTCAAAGTAATAGGTATCTAGTGTTTGAAAAGAATCGAGATATTGCATATTATATTATTAAGCAAAATTACTATCTATTATTTGGTGTATGCAGAATATTTCTGTTGGTTCCCGTTGCTTATTTTTATGCACATTTTGTTTAGATTATAGCTATTACAAGTATATATTTGCTTTTTAAAATTAATAATATATTAACAGCAATCTTCAAAACCCTTGAAAATATTAAAAATAACATCTTTATAATAAATACAACCATATTCAAAATATATTATCAATCTTAACAAATAATTAGTACCTCTTTTACAATTAAATACAAATTCATTTACAACGTAATTGGAAATGTTTATAAACATCGCTGAGTACATCCCGGCGTATTTGTGTTTGATTTTCTCGGCCACCTGATTTCGCCAGCGTTAACAATGGACAACGGCTATTGTATTGGGAGAACTTAGTCATGTGGTAAGAATGTCCGTTCTCTAATAATAACTAAAGACGGCAGACTATGTGCCCGGTGCATGGTGACAAAAATCATTTCACCATGTGTACTAAATATTATTTTTCATACCTCTCGCTTTGTTACATATCGGAACAAAGAAAACATATATTTAGTAGTTCCCTAAATATTTCCATACATACATTTATCAAAGAGATAACAGAATTTGAACATATATTTTACAGTTCTAAATAAAAATTTAAAAAAAGACATTATTTTGTATTTCTAACAATGAACGAAACATTTATTCTAAAGAAAAAGTGGTATTAGTGGCAATAACAGATGCACCTTCAAAACATATTTATATTATAGTATCCAAAATAATATTTAGTACACATGGTGAAATGATTCTTGTCACCCGGGCACATAGTCTGCCGTCTTTAAATTAATCACATTCAGAATCTTTACTCAAGAACAAAGGTGTTCATTTTATAAACTGTAAGAAAAGCGCTATACCATTTGCAAGACCTACGATTTGGCCTGAACAAACGGACCTCTCGATTGATTGCTATTTTTGCTGCACGAGTTTTCCAACAAAAATAATACAAATATAAGTTATGCTAATCTGCCGTTTGCTACTCGTCCAGTACCTCATTCGGAAGCCTTGCCACACCAAGACCCATAGGTGTTTCCAGTGATGAATATGATGTTACAGAACTAGAAGAAGCAAGTTTCAACTTATCGACCTGCGATAATAAATATTTGCTATTTGAAGAGAACAGACTAGACCTAATAAATCAGTTAGAACTAAATGATCTTATTCGATACTTGAATTTGTCAAAAACTAAAGTAAAAATATTAGGATCTAAACTCCAAGGATGGAAACTGTTAGCTCCAGGCACACATATTTCTGTATATCGTAATCGTCAGAAACAACTATCACAGTATTTGCCAACCGAAGAGTGTCTTTCATACTGCAATAATGTCGACGATTTGATGTTGACATTAGGTAGAGTGAAAACATTTAGAGACTAGCACATACGTCATCACAAAGCTGCGCGAACAAAAAGTGCCAGGGGCGTAGGTGATTTCGAGAGCAGAGGTATTAGGGGTGATTTTTGAAAAACAATAATTGGGAAAATTATGTTTTTTCATAAAAATACAATATTTCTAATGAATTTAATTTATATTGGAGAAGCAAATTATTATTTACAGAAGTATTAATGTGTATCTTTAAATGTACCTCGTTATAAATATTGCTGCTAGTATAATTTAAAGAAAATAAACTCAATAAATTTTTCGCTTCATAAACTTTCTTATTTTAGAGAATTATTTTGAACTCAGCGTAGCAGTTAAAGTTTATTTTGCATTTGTCAAATCAGAATTATTATAATTTGAAATAGATTTGGCTTATTCCAAGCTACAATAAAGATACATATAAATATTTCATGTTATCTAGAGAGTATATTGTTATAATTAATCCAAGTTAACATCTGTAAAATGAAATTATTTAAAAAATTTATAGTTGCCAAGTAATATTACAATACATAAGCAATGAAAACAATAACAGTGTATATGTGGTATAATAAAGTAACAAATTGTTCTATTTTTTAAATTTGAAGTTAAAAAGAACATAAACACCAATATAATTTAATCGTAAGCGGCACGTAATTGTTATACAAACATCCCTAAACTGGATCAGATGGCATGTAATGAGCTCGACCAACCCTAATATGTTCATAGCGCATTATGACGTATGTGCTATTCTCTAAATATTTTCACTATAACCGACACCATCCCGAAGAATGGCGTCTTTTTACTAATGTTTCGAAATTGAGTTTGAACGCTGTCCTTCTTCATATAGGAAACGTTTATCCATCCATCCCCGTTGGCCATGCGATCCACTTAAAAGAAACGTATGCACATATGATTTTTCTTCTAGGCATAATTAATTACAAAATATATTATTTTTTTTGAGACCCAGAAAATTATCTTGCTCGGTAATTTACCACGTAGGGTTTATAGGGTAAATATCATTTTAATTTTATTTATTATATTCATATATCCGGTAAATAGTATTTTGGATTGTCGCGTCATCAATATCAATTACGGGTTTTCTTCGTAGACGTTTTTCTTATGGGAATGTAGTTCTTCGTTATTTTTTAGAGACTTCCATATAGAGGTGACAGTTGCAATGCTAATATTAGCAATAGCAGCAACACGCTAGAATTGTGTAAAAATATTTTATAAATGTTATGTAATTAATTGTCATAGTATTTATATTACCTCTCTTACAGAATTAATTTATGTGAGTGACGTTTCAGCATTGCGTTCTTGTTCACAAAACTGAATCAAAGAAGCTATGTACTGCTTCTTTCGTTTGTCGATACAGCAGTTTCGGCATCTTCCTTGCGTAAACAGATAAACACCACTAAGTAAATGTTTCTTCTGAAAGTTTTCGAACGCGATTGATAACACAAACGAAGTACGAGGTGCATTCAAGTTCTAAGGCCTCCGATTTTTTTTCTCCAGACTGGAAAGAGATAGAAGCATGTGCATTGTTTTAAAATGAGCGTGCGTTCGTTGTCAATACGTCACAGAGATGGCAGCACTGTACGGCAGATGGAATTGTAGCGGCAGCGTCGAGAATGAGAACTGTTTTAGATACTTAAAATGGCTACGTTTTCCTTACTTGAACAGCGTGCAATCATTCGTTTTCTGAATTTGCTTGGTGTGACACCAATTGAAATTCATCGGCAGTTGAAGGAGACATGTGGTGATGGAGTTATGGATGTGTCGAAAGTGCGTTCGTGGGTGCGACAGTTTAATGAAGGCAGAACATCGTGTGACAACAAACCGAAACAACCTCGGGCTCGCACAAGCCGGTCTGACGACATGATCGAGAAAGTGGAGAGACTTGTTTTAGGGGATCGCCGAATAACAGTTGAACAGATCGCCTCTAGTGTTAGCATTTCCGTGGGTTCTGTGCACACAATCCTGTATGACGACCTGAAAATGCGAAAAGTGTCCTCCAGGTGGTGCCACGAATGCTGACGGACGACCACAAGGCTGCTCGTGTGGCATGTTAATGCGCAACCAAGGCATGAATGGGACTTTCTTTTCGTCGATTGTGACAATGGATGAGACATGGATGCCATTTTTGAATCCAGAAACAAAGCGCCAGTCAGCTCAATGGAAGCACACAGATTCACCGCCACCAAAAAAATTTCGGGTAACCGCCAGTGCTGAAAAAATGATGGTGTCCATGTTCTGGGACAGTGAGGACGTAATCCTTACCCATTGTGTTCCAAAGGGCACTACGGTGACAGGTGCATCCTACGAAAATGTTTTGAAGAACAAGTTCCTTCCTGCACTGCAACAAAAACGTCCGGGAAAGGCTGCGCGTGTGCTGTTTCACCAAGACAACGCACCCGCACATCGGGCTAACGTTACGCAACAGTTTCTTCGTGAAAACAACTTTGAAGTGATTTCTCATGCTCCCTACTCACCTGACCTGGCTCTTAGTGACTTTTGGCTGTTTCCAACAATGAAAGACACTGTCCGTGGCCGCACATTCACCAGCCGTACAGCTATTGCTTCAGCGATTTTTCAGTGGTCGAAACAGACTCCTAAAGAAGCCTTCTCCGCGGCCATGGAATCATGGCGTCGACGTTGTGAAAAATGTGTACGTCTGCAGGGAGATTACGTCGACAAGTAACACCAGTTTCATAGTTTTCGCGTGAGTAGTTAGTTAGAAAAAAAATCGGAGGCCTTAGAACTTGAATGCACCTCGTATATCACAGACAATAATACAAATCTGAAAGCACGCTACAGTTAACCTCAATATCGAAATGACAAATAAAACTAGCTATATTCATATATGAAAACGACAACGTGGGAATTATGTGTAACGTAATATAGTAAAAATCGCTAAATACGACTACTATAATGTGTACACTTCCGTAGTTACTTATGTGGATGGCAGAACATTGCGTCACAATTTTTGTTTATATGACGTAAGGCGAAACTTACAGGAAAAATACTTTAATATCTTTAATGTTCTGAAACAGACAGACAATAAAAATCCATAACTACAATATAAAATAGTAAACTCTACATTCGTATTTTGACAACTAAGTTGCCATCTTCAGTGGAATAGTCTGTAAAATAGTGTTAAACGTCGCGTTTTTAGGCTAAGGTACAACGTTCGAAGATATGCTCTTCACCAAATAACCAATGGGATAACACTATATTTCTAAAATTAAAGCAAACCTCTGAACGTAGCGTAAAAATTAAAGAACCATAGAGCATGAAAAACATGAACCGTAACAATAATTACTAGAGTGACAATAAAGCAGGCAAACTAGACTAAGGAAGTTTTCCATTGTCATAATTCATTAAATTACTCTTATTTATATGTATAAAAATACTTTTGTAGCTATCTAATTCTCTATAATTATTTACAGTTTTAAATAATCTAAGACTATTTGGAGGCATAAAGTGGACCTATGTCCTAAATATGTCGGGCAACGCAAAATTTTTCAGGCTTATTAAATCTAAAAATGGAAAATACTCGTATGTTCCTTGTAGCAAGTTGAAATTGGACATTTAGTTTGTCTGATATATCTTTGGTAACAATCGTTACAATTTATTTCATTAACACCAGACTTTTGTCCTACTTCAATTTTATCCTTGGCGTTCCCTACAAGTGATTTTAGTGAGTTGGACGTTTTACATGTGATTTGCACAGAATGGTTAGTGATAGTTTTTGAAGATTCTCCGCAAATCGCGTTTAAATCATCCAATTTATTAAAAGCACTTGTAGGTAGGGCCAAGGATAAAATTGAAGTAAGACAAAAGTCTGGTAATAAAGGTTCAATTTTAATTCGCTGCAAGGAACATATTTGGGACACAAGCCAAATAGTCTTAGGCTAATTAAAACAATAAATAATTATAGAGAACTAGATAGGTACTATGATGTCAGTCATTCAACACGCCAGGCGAGCGGTATCGCGCCGAATACATCATCAAGTCTCCCGTACCTCCTAGAAAAGAGCTTCTGGAAGGCCCTAGAATAAGCTATACTATATAAGAACTTGAAATGGAGGGAGACGATTCATTCAACGAGTAATCGCCGTCGTGTGATATATAAATGTAAATGTAAATACTCATACTTATATAAATACATATTGTGCAATAAATGCTCTTATTATTGAAACTAACACGATTTTTGCCGCTGCAAAAAAATCCTTGCAAAAATGAATTGCTTCCAAATGTGCATCAGTTAACTGCTAAAAGTGCATTTTTTTATGATACTTGAGAATTGAAAAAGTCTGCTCACACAAATATGTACTTCCGAACATTGCTATTTGTTGAGCAAAATTTTTCAATTCCCTGTAAGTCTGAGAAGGCAAACTTCCGTAAAAATCCACCAATTTCGTGGTTTCCTTAAAAGCCGTTTTAGGTGTGGTATTACTTTGCAAATCAACCATATTTTTTCGCAAATTGCTCGGTACCATATCTATATCCACTGCAAAAGGATTTTCGAAATTATCCATTTTACAGGACATTTTATTTTGAAAAACAGGTTTTTAAACTTATCTTGAAGTTGTAATTAACACACTTTTAATTTTAATATTTTGCCATTCAAAATTCACCCCAGCTTCTTCCAGAACTTTCTTGCAGTTCAGAAAATGATCGAACTTCCTTTCACCTGTATTCTTGATAAACAGTTTTAGTTTTATCTCGAATGACTTCACGTTGCATATCAAATAGTTTTTTTTTCCCGTAAGCTTGTGTTGAGCAGATTCAGTTCGGCAGTCAAATCAGTCAAAAATTCAAGATCTACAATCCACTGGTAGAAAACGCGTCTATTTGCCTTTCCTGTCATTTCCATGAAGTTACAAATTTCTTACCTCAATTCGAAAAATCGTTTGGTGTGCACCTAAACAAAAACAGTCTAGTAGTTTTGAGATTTTTATATAGAATATCCGGAATGTGCTTGCTTGGTTGCCGACCGCTGAATTATACGAGGGGGTATTGATAGTTGGCCATTTTCCTTGAACAAAAAATCTTATTATAATGACAAGAAATAATGACATTTTAAAAGTGTCAGTGTAAACTCTTAGTCAAGAAGTTGAAGTACTGCTGTGCAGTAAATTTTGAAAGAAATCATGTCGAATGCAAGTGTGAAAATCGATAAATTGGAGTATCGAGGCATAATCAAATACTTGTATTTGAAGAGTTTAAGTGGTAAGGAAATTTACGAGGATATGCTTAACACACTTGGCAATCAATGCCCGCCATTGCGACTGTCAAAAATTGAATTGCGTCATTCAGAAGAGGAAAACTTTCCGTTTAAGATGAAAAGCGACCAGGAAGACCGATTTCGTCCTATGACGTTCATTCAACAATTGTAATTCAATAAAGTTGATTTAGGTGTTCACCCCTGAAAATATTGACGTAGTTCATGATATGATATTATCAGATCGTCGAATTGAACTGAAACATATAGTTGTGACACTAAAGATTTCATATTAGCGCGTCCATTATATAGTTCACGTTGATTTAGGTATGAAAAAATATTTGCAAAATGGATTCATAAATGCTTGAACGTCGAACACAAACGAGCAATAGTGAAAGAATCAAGGTCAATCTGCGCCCGCTTTTTTGAAAGAAATCCAGATTTTCTTGAACCGTCTTGTAACTATGGATGAAACATGGGTGCATTTTTACGACCCAGAAACGAAACAGCAATCGATCGAGTGGAAGCATCATGGTTCTCCAAGGCCTAAGAAGTTTCGAGTTCAAAATTACGCTGGAGAAGTTCTTGCTTCAGTTTTTTTGGGATATTTGTGGAATAATTATGATCGATTACCTAAAAACGGTCAGACCTTCACTGGAGATTCTGATTCTAAATTATTTACCACCCTGAGAAAGAAAATTACGGAAACAAGACGTGGCATGTTGGCGAAAGGTGTGTTATTTCTGCAGCACAATGCCCCTGCATACAAATCCCGCATTACTATGAATACAATTCGGAATCTAAAGTTCGAATTACTGGAATACCCGCCCAATTCTCCAAACTTAGCCCCATCAGACTATTATCTGTTCCCTCGATTGAAAAAAAAGTTTAAAAGGACGTTAGCTTGTAACGAAAAGGTAATAGAAGCTGTGGAGGGCTGGTTTGCAGACCAAGAAGAATCTTTTTTTAGAAGGGTTAAAGGCGTTGCAGGATCGCTGTATTAAGTGTATTAATTTAAGAGGAGACTATGTTGAATAATAAAATATTCTAATAAAAATAAAATATTCTAAGTTTCGATAGTAGGCTGATAATAATATATCAATACCTCCTCGTAACTCATTATATTGTTTGTTTTTATTAGACAAATAAGTTCAAGGATTACAGTATCAATTATTCATTCTATATATTCCTAGTATAACAAAAATTATAGAATATTTTTCAACTATAAAAATATTTTTATCATTTTCGACATGACTTGTTTTACATAACTGCACATATTTAAGACTAGGTCTGTCTTTGCACTGCAGACTGTAATGCTTGTCTATAATTAGATTGATAACCGTTTTGTAGCTTTGACTGTATATATGAGCGGGGAAGTATAATTTTAACATGTATATAGTAATTAGATCTTCACTATTTCGTCATAAAAATTAGCGTAGAATTATTGTATATTTGGATTTGTTTTATATTTATAACTTCGAAACTATACGATACGCAGTATGTTTCACGAAAACATGTTTCATACAGACTTTTTGTATTTAATATGTGTGTGTGCACATTTGTGTACGAAGTACAGAGATATACTTAAATTGTCCTGGGTACTGTCCTTGACATTTTATGTCTAAGTTTCCATTCGCAAGTTTAAAGAACTGACGATATCTTATTTTTATTATTAAGACTCGTCGAACATTACAATATATTCGGAGGATATCAAGTTTATTACCTATTATCAGCGGCAAGGAATGATAAATTCTGGCCTCAGTAAGTTTTGTTTACTTCTCATAAAATACTTGAGTTATTTCCGTGTTTGTTACAGCATAATGAATATATACAAATACATTTGCCGAAATTAATTTTATGATTTTGCATATTTTCTTAGATAGTACGAGCTATTGAAAGTGGATTTAAAAAATATATACTCAGAGCCCTAGCCACACACTTTACACAAACAAAGCAGATATTACCAACGTATTAATACAATGATGTTTGTTCTTTATTGATGTAAAGTTATATTGTGGTAAAGGTTTTTTAAATCAAATTTTACTAAATAAACCGCAGTCTCCGATTAATTCAGATGGACATGCTTATTATACAGTGTGTCTAAGCCAAATGGAATAAATTCATTATTTCGGTTACTGTACATATTTATAAAAAATCCCGAAACATGTCATATTTAATTTATAAATTAACATTCTTCAACGTGAAAATGCGATCCCTACCTTCAACCCCCTTCGAATGACAGGTACAATCCCCATTTTTTTAAATGGGAAGTATAGGCTTGTGATATATCGTTGTAAAGGTCTCTTTATTCTCTATTCAAAAATGTTATAATTTTCATGTTTGTTGCAACAATTAAGATAGAATAAAATAAAATCATGTTGTTATCGAAATTCGCTACAATATACTAACAAAAAATAAAATTTAATGCAAAATGTAAAGAAAAATTTAAAACGCCAAAAAAAAATATGAATGTCAATGAAGTAGATGTTCAAAATGTTCACCATGAACGTCTTGGCAACATCCTAATCTTAAATAAAACTGTCTTCTAACATTATTTAACATATCAGGCGTGATCGACCTAATCGCAAGCTTTATTCGTTCTCTTAAGTCATTTAAATCCAAAGGTTTAGTTTTGTACACAATGCTCTTCAAATATCCCCATAAAAAAAATCAAGTAAGGTCAGATCAGGTGATCGCGCTGGCCATTCTATCGATCCTCGCCTTCCTATCCACCGATTGGGAAATATTGCATCGAGGTACTGCCGGACATTGCGTTGGTAATGTGGTGGTGCTCCATCCTGCTGAAACCATATCGTATTCATTGGAACTTGAGGCGGGTTACTTCTTGTTGTGTTCGGGTTCTATCTCCGTAACCAATCATTTGTATGACTGTTATTTTATGCATTTCCGTTAATCTAACCATTTCCCAGAATTGTATTTTACGAAATTCAAACTAAAATTATCAAACTGTCAATTTAAATGACAACTTTTAAATACAAAACAATTTACTAAGGCGTTTTAAACAAACTAATGTTGCCACGGAAACTTTTTAAAGTATTTTTAATGGATACCATCTAAAAAGCACATTGGTATGGTTTTTACTCGCTTTCTTATTATGAAGACCTAAACGGGAAGTAAGTAATGCAATGGTGCCTTTGATGTATGTATTAAATCTTTATAAACGCAAATGAGCATCTACTTCATTGACATTCATATTTTTTTCTGGCGTTTTAAATTTTTCTTTACATTTTGCATTAAATTTTATTTTTTGAGTATATTGTAGCGAATTTAGATAACAACATGATTTTATTTTATTAATTTCTTAATTGTCGCAACAAACATGAAAATTATAACATTTTTGAATAGAGAATAAACAGACCTTTACAACGATATATCACAAGCCTATACTTCCCATTTAAAAAAATGGGGGTTGTACCTGTCATTCGAAGGGGGTTGAAGGTAGGGATCGCATTTTCACGTTGAAGAATGTTAATTTATAAATTAAATATGACATGTTTCGGGATTTTTTATAAATATGTACAGTAACCGAAATAATGAATTTATTCCATTTGGCTTATACACACTGTATATGTATATATATTAGTAGTCTTTTTAGTCGAAATGCTAAGCAACGAACGTACGAGCAGCAATTTAAGTGATGTCATTATGCGTTTAACGTCGAAACGCTAAAATGAGCATTTTTATTTAATATAATTTTACTGTCAATAAAAACAGAATTTGGGTCAATGTATCAAATAAAATGATTTATTGCTACGTAACGTTTCGAATTTCTTTCTTCATCAGACCTGATAAATTAATAACAAATTAGCCATACACAATACAATATGCAAATACAAAATAATACAAATCTGTATAAAAACAAATTTGTATCTGTATATGCATGGACACACAGTACGTATTTACCAGCTTTTGCTTCAACTACCAGACGCATGCGTTTCTGTGTAACCACTTTGTCAATGATAGATTTACGAAGCAAAAGACTGTTATATGAGTCCTCTTGATTTTGTTCGGTGGTCGGAGTTGCCTCCATTTCCACTCCAATTTCATTACCCGGGGTTGTGTATGTTTTGTGTTATTATGTGTAGTTGTGTGTTTGTGTGTTACGTTTGTTTATCCTATATGGAATGCTGTGTGTTTTGCTACATTTTTATGTGTTTGTGTTGACCTCTGTTTATCTGTTAATTTTTGATTTTTTTCGCGGCTATTTGGATATCGTTATCCTCTGCGCGTCTTTTAATTTGCTTAAGTCCGTCTTTTTTAATTAGTCTCCGTTTTGGATTTATTATTTTTCTTATTGTGGGGTTTTCGTGTGACTTTATTGTTTCTATTGTTTTTAGTGTTCGTTTGCATATTATTGTTTCCAGTGTTTCGAGTTTCGTCTCTTTATGTATCTGCGCGTTTGTCATGTATCGCGGTGCATTTATCGCGAGTCTTATTACCTTGTTTATTTTCCCTTGTACCGATTGTCTTTGCTTTTCGCTGGCTTGATGCCATATTTCTCCGGCATATGTTGCGCCCGCGAGTATTATCGTTTTTATTATTAATATTTTATTTTCCAGTGTTAGTTTGCTTTTGCCGTTTAGTATCGGGTACAGTGCGTGTGTTGTGAACCCTATTTTTCGTTTTAATTCTTTAATATGTGCAGTGTATGTTAGTTGTGAGTCCATTGTGACCCCGAGGTATTTAACTTTTTCCTGCCAGTGTATTGTGTGGCCTTCGAGTTTGACTTCGTCCGGCCTTTTGTGTCGTTTTCTGTGTTGGAAGTAAATTGCCGCGGTTTTTAGTGGGTTAATTTTAATTTTCCATTTGTCGTACCAGTCCTTTAGGAGGACTAGATTGGTTTGTAACTGCTTGTGTATGTACGATGTTCGTCTGCTGCTTATGTATATAGCGGTGTCGTCTGCGTATTGTGCGATATTACATTTTTCTATTGTGGGAATATCCGAAGTGTATATGTTATACAGGAGCGGTCCGAGAACGGATCCTTGTGGTACTCCTGCTGCTATGTGTTCGATTGTCGATTTTTCGTTTCCGATTGTGACATTAAATGTACGGTTCTTTAGGTAATTGTCGGTTATTTTTATTAATGTGTTTGATATTTTGTGACGTTTCATTTTGTGTATGAGGCCGGCGTGCCAAACCCGGTCGAAGGCCTTTTCAATGTCGAGAAAGATTGCGCCCGTTGATGTCGATATGTTCATTTTTTCGGTTATGTGTTCTGTTAGTCTTAGTGCCTGTTGTGTGGTAGAGTGATTTTTCCGGAAACCGTATTGAAAATTTGGGATTATGTTTTTGTTTTCGACTTCGTTTTCAAGTCTTGTCTGTATTACGCGTTCTGCCAGCTTACTTATTGACGGAAGTAAGCTTATTGGCCGGTAATCTGCGGTTGTTTTTGTTGTTTTTCTAGGTTTGTGGATCATTATTATCTGCGCGTGTTTCCAAATCGCGGGATAGTGTCCGTGTTTTATTATTCCATTTATTATGTCGGTTATAATTTGTATACCGGTTTTTGGTAGGTTTTTTATTGCAATGTTAGTTATCCCGTCCGCTCCCGGAGCTTTTCGGTTTTTAAGGTTTTTAATTATTTTTTCCACTTCGTCGGTATTTGTGGCGTCGATTTCTCCATCTGTTATATCGATTTTTGTATTTCGTTGCCGTTCAATTTGGTTTGTGAATGTGTTATGCTTCGGTATTGTTGGGTTCGTTTCAAATTGTTTCTTTAACGCGTTCGCGAATTCGTCTGCTTTTTCTTTATCAGTTATTGCCGGTCCGTTTGCTGTTTTTAGCGGTGGAATTTTGTTTTTTTTTGTTTGTTAGGGCTTTTGTCATCTGCCAGAGTGTTTGATCTTGCGTGTTAAGGGATTCAATTTTGTTATTCCAGTTTTTATTAAAGTGTTCGATCATGTCAGATTTTATTTCATTTGTTATCGCGTTTAATTTTGTTTTTATTACCGGATTTAGCGTTCTTTTATATTCTTTAAATATGTTTTTTTTGAGTCGTAATTTTATTTTTAGTTCAGTCGGGATGTTAAGTTTTGTGTCGATGGTTTTAGTTTTTGTCGTTTGTGCTATTGCATTTTTTATGTCATTTTCCAGTGTGATCACTGCTTGATCGATGTCTTTCGCGTTGTGAATTTTTACTGTTCTGAGTACTAGGGATTCTTTAAATTTCTCCCAGTCTGTCTTATTAAATGTTTTTTTCGTTCTAGTTGTGTCCATGTCAAGCGTTAATATCACTGGAAAATGATCTGAGGAGAGGTCGTTTATAGTTTCTATTGTATGTGTTGTGGTTATGTTTTTAAGTATTGCTATGTCTAAAACGTCAGTAGTGCCCGTTGGTATGTGTATGTGTGTGGGTTCTACAGGCCCGATTACATTGAGGTTGTTGTCTTGTGCTATTTTCTTTAGTTTTTTACCGTTTTTATTGGCTACTTTCGAGTTCCAGTTTTGGGGTGTTTCGCGTTAAAATCTCCCGCAAATATTGTAGGTGTGTTTTGATTGAAGATCGTTTGTATGTCTGATTCTACTATGTCTAATCCGGAGGGAAGATAACTTGCGTAAAGGTTTATCGGTCCCCTTTTTGTGTTTATTTGTATGCCTGTGTTTTCGATTTTATCGAGTGTTTTGTATTCAAGTTCGCTGTGTTTTATTGTTTCGTGTACGAGTATAGCGGTTCCGCCGCCTTTTTGTACCGGCCTATCGTGTCTGTATGTTTTGTATTTTTGTATTTTTAATGAGTGACTTGGTTTTAGATGTGTTTCATTTAGCAGCATTACGTCTATTTGGTGTTCGTCTAAAAATACGTGTAATTCATGTTTTTTGTGTGTTATGCTTTGTGCATTCCAATAGGCTATTTTAATGTTGTGTTTGTGATTCATTGTCTGCGTGCGTGGAAAAGTTTTGTAAGTTCGTTTGTTTGTTCGAAAGTGTTTGTTCGTTTGTTTGTTGGAGTGTAGGGTTTGTCGAGCTAAATGTTAGGAATAGTTTCCCAATCATGAGTGCAATTGTGTCGTCAGCTTTTTCGTGTGAGTTAAGTGTTGGTTTTGGTGTATTTTCCCGGGTTGTGGGTGTGGGTGTGGTTGCGGTGATGTTATTTGTCTGTTGTCTTTGAGTCCACGCGTTGTGTTTTGGTAGTGGTGCTTCTATGAGTTTGCGTGGTTGTATTGGTGTGTTTATTAGGTTATTTGGATTCTTTTTGCATGATAAGCTGAACGAGAGGTGAGCTCCGCCACAGTTTGCGCATTTAGGGGGGTGTGGTTGACGGCTTTGTGCATTCATGCGTCGAGTGTGACTCTCCGCACTTCATGCACGCGAAATTCACGTTGCAAATACGCTGTTGATGACCGAATTTCTGACATCTGTGACACTGTACGATGTCTGTTCTAAGTCTGAGGCACTCTACTTTTACTTCTAATCCGCAAACTGTGTGGATGTCGAAAATTGACTTGTATTCTTTGTCTATTTCTATTAAAATAAGGGGGGCTGGAAGGCGGTCTTTACCGTTCATCCTAGTGATTTTTGCGATCGGATAGTTTCTAGAATCTAGATCGGCTTTGATGTCTTCGTCGGTTAGGAATTGGGGTACGCCTCTGATGACGATTTTTAATTTTTTCTCGCTACGGAGTTGGTATGTGAAAGATTGAATGGCTTTTTCGTTGAGAATTCGGTTGAGATTGCGATAGTCTTGTTCTGTTGATGGAGTGATTTGGACTCCGGCCGGGACGGACCTATTTTGTGTGTATTGAATGTTGTGTGTTTTCATTAGATCTCGGACTCGATACCATTGTGTTGGGTCAGTGATTGTAATTGGGGAGATAGAAGGCATTTTGGGTAATTGGATTGTGTTGTTTGCTGTTTTTGTGTTTGTTTTGTGCTGTTTGTGTGTGTTTGTGTGTTTTGTGATGTTGGTACTTACCCCGGGTTTCTCTGCGGAGGTGGAGGCTGTCGGTTCTTCTTCGCTGCTGTCCATTGGCGTCGTTTCTTCTTTCTTCGTGTCTTCGTCGATCGTGCGGAGTGCTTCGTACATGTTGCTCGTTTCTATATCCGGTGATTCTGTCGTTTGTTGGATTTTCGTGGTGGTTTTTCGTTCTTCTTAAGCTCGTTCATTTTGTTTTCGAAGACGTTGTGCATCGTCTTGACAAAGTTCTCGATTGTATTCTGAAGTTCTTCGTACGTGTTGATATTCTTTATGTCCAGTGTTAAACTTTGGGCGTTGTCGTTGGAGCCAGCCATTTCTTCTGGTTTCGCTGTGTTGTCGGTAAAATATATTATAATATAATATATCGGTCGTATTTATTCTATTACTACCGATGTGCTCAGAGCCATCGATAGCGTGCGAATGCAAAAGACTGTAGTACACTTGCGGTCATGTAGTAAGTTTTGTCCTATCCGAAGACAACAGATAACCTCTTGCCATCTGACGGACAAAACCGATCACGCCGGTGCAAAGTGTTCTTCTCGAATAGCGAAGCTATTACTGATAAAGAAGAAAAATACGCATATTACTGTGAGTCCATTACTCGTCGCCAGGTGGCGTAGTATAGCAAAAAATAGATTGCATGTCGATGCGATAATTCACATCAAGCTTTGATACAAAATAATACAAATCTGTATAAAAACAAATTTGTATCTGTATATGCATGGACACACAGTACGTATTTACCAGCTTTTGCTTCAACTACCAGACGCATGCGTTTCTGTGTAACCACTTTGTCAATGATAGATTTACGAAGCAAAAGACTGTAGTACACTTGCGGTCATGTAGTAAGTTTTGTCCTATCCGAAGACAACAGATAACCTCTTGCCATCTGACGGACAAAACCGACCACGCCGGTGCAAAGTGTTCTTCTCGAATAGCGAAGCTATTACTGATAAAGAAGAAAATACGCATATTACTGTGAGTCCATTAACTCGTCGCCAGGTGGCGTAGTATAGCAAAAAATAGATTGCATGTCGATGCGATAATTCACATCAAGCTTTGACCGCATGCGTCTGGTAGTTGAAGCAAAAGCTGGTAAATACGTACTGTGTGTCCAAGCATATACAGATACAAATTTGTTTTTATACAGATTTGTATTATTTTGTATCAAAGCTTGATGTGAATTATCGCATCGACATGCAATCTATTTTTTGCTATACTACGCCACCTGGCGACGAGTTAATGGACTCACAGTAATATGCGTATTTTCTTCTTTATCAGTAATAGCTTCGCTATTCGAGAAGAACACTTTGCACCGGCGTGGTCGGTTTTGTCCGTCAGATGGCAAGAGGTTATCTGTTGTCTTCGGATAGGACAAAACTTACTACATGACCGCAAGTGTACTACAGTCTTTTGCTTCGTAAATCTATCATTGATAAAGTGGTTACACAGAAACGCATGCGTCTGGTAGTTGAAGCAAAAGCTGGTAAATACGTACTGTGTGTCCATGCATATACAGATACAAATTTGTTTTTATACAGATTTGTATTATTTTGTATCAAAGCTTGATGTGAATTATCGCATCGACATGCAATCTATTTTTTGCAATATGCAAATGTTGCCACATTATATATATATAGGCTAAAATAAATTAAAAGCGGGCAAGCGGTCTGTCAATTAAAAACTCATTTATTAATTACCTCTATATTTCGCAACAACTTTGTTGCTTCTTCCGATAAAAATATAGAGTTCAAAAAAATAATATTATTTGTTATTTTATATTTATATTTCTAATACGCGCAATATAAATGTACAAATTAACTAATCAACTTTATTGCATTACAATTACAATTGTTGTATGAACGTTATAGGAAAACTGATATTTTTTATTTCAGGTAAATTGCATGCAAACGAGTTTGTTTCAACTTATTTTAGTTTGACTAAATAGTATGTACCATTATAGCATCCCCTGGTGTAAGAGTACGATAAGTTAACAATAATGTAAATGACATTCAGGAGCTCTGGGCCGTAGATTTATATAGCTCCTGAATCTCATTTACATTATTGTTAACTTATCGTACTCTTACGCCAGGGGATGCTATAATGGTACATACTATTTAGTCAAACTAAAATAAGTTGAAACAAACTCGTTTGCATGCAATTTACCTGAAATAAAAAATATCGATTTTCCTATAACGTTCATACAACAATTATAATTGTTATGCAATAAAGTTGATTAGTTAATTTGTACATTTATATTGCGCGTATTAGAAATATAAATATAAATGTTTACTTAAAGAATCATTATAAATAGTAAATATACCAACCAATTTGTATGTAATAATTCTGAGAATCTTAAAACCAAATATTTGGCTGCATAAGAAATTTCAGATAATTTATCTTCAAATTTATATTACTAAAACTATGTTTAAGTGTTGAATAAAGTGTAGCTTATATTACTTTATTTTTCATACGATTAATAACATTCTCTTATTAAAGTAAATTAGTTATACATCCGGTCTAAACCAGCAGTCATCTTCATTTATGGCTTTTAAACTATAATAAAATGCTTTAATATAAGAACGCCAATTTGTATCCTTGAAATGTTACATTGCAATAACAAACCTCCACATGGTATTTATTTGAAAAGTGGAAAAAGGTGACTGATTGTAGGTATGTAGGATATCTTAATTTTAAAATAAATTTAAGTTATTTTTTTTCAATTTTTCTTCAAAAAATTGAATTCAATAACTTGCATGTAAGTTATTAAATAAAAAATTACTTATTTTCAATTTGAAATAAATGCAATCAATTATCGATGAATTTAATATGTACTTTATTACTCAGCAAATAATATTTCGGAAATTAAAATTAAAAGAGATTACATATGGAATAATAGTAAATAATTTTTTCAATATATTTCATAGTAAGAAATAAGTTAGATTCTACACCTCAATAATACTAATGATCAGCAGCGAATCCGAATCTCAATAAACATCGGTTGAACTACAACAAAAATTAGAATAGATATTTATATAAAGGACATTTTTACAAGTGAAAACTTAGAGAAAAACAACTTAAGAGAAAATATCGTTACAGGTAAAGAAGATTCAGAACAATACAATTCCAATAAGGTTAATCGAAAGTACGAAATTCTAATAGATACTCAAAAGGAAATAAATTACTTTAACAATCCATTCATTCACACTGTCATTCAAATCTACCAATGTGACTTATAATCTAAATTAGGTCTAAATAATGTAATATTACATTTGCACTCTGGACATGTTTCCCTGAGGTTCTCTAAAGTAGTAGTTCTCAAACTTTTTTTCTGTTACCACTCATGTGTACTATGGATCAGCCGCCTACCACTAAATTATTAAACAATTTTATTAGGATAGCAATAGAACTATGTGTGGGAACTGTAAAGCAGTAAAAAGTAGCAATCGTTTTTTAAAGTGTCCATAATTTATTTATAAAAACGTTTCAAGTGTACTTAACTTAAAGTATGACTAAAAACTCAATGCGAAGTATCGTGCTGCATGCTCGATACAAGCGAGAACAATGGAATGCAAATGTATTGTGGTCGATTGGTTACAATCCCTTAAAATGACTAATTCCTAAGTTGATTGCCATCATAATGAATTATTACAACATGAATTAAAACGTTTAGATGATCTTCATCAAAGTCCGATGGTCTTCTTGAACGTTGCCAATCGTTTGTCTCAAAATGGCTCTTTTTATATCGAGAAAGCCATTTCGGTGTTACAGTCTACCAAATTATAGTTTCTCCCTAAACGGCACAAATGGTTCTAGCGGCTCCTCTATTGAACGCGAACAAATAAAAATATCGTTTTCTCCTCGTTACCTTTCCATTTCCATTTTCTTTTCTGAATAATTAATACACTCCTCGCACAAATTCAAAAACCATTGAAATAAACAATAATACGGCATCAAAATAACTTTGACATATTCCTAACAATTTTTCCAGGCACTCCCATCCTTAAATCCAAAAACGTAGTGTTTTTTGTTTCGAACTTAAGCTTCAACCTTGTTCGGGCAAAATAGATTGAATTTTGCATTTTTAGTTTTATTTAAATGTAGGTACATTTATGTTAATATATTTAATCCTAGTTTTAAATTGTAAATATTATATATTGTATATAGAAAAGGTCTTGGAGTTCAGATATATTTAATATTATTAATTACTTTAGGCCTGGTCAGGTATTACATTTTATTCATTGTCTTATTTTCTACAGTCATAAAAACTATTTATTTTATTACAGGCACAACCCTCTGGTTAATCCATCCATTATGTAAATGTATTTGACTAAGCATAAATATAATAGAATAAGTTTTATTGTACATATTTCCTCTTATATATTATTATAATAGGTTAAATAATTTGGTTCGATGCGATTCTGCGAACTATTAGGTTCTCTCTGTGCATTGTATATTTATTACTTTAAGAGGTATTTTATTTTCTATAATTAAGGGTTTCCAGCGTATATTGTTTATTTTAATACATTTATGACGTTGGAAACTACAGCATATACTTTTCTTGGAAAGGTAAAAATGGTTATATGGAAATTTCCGTATACTCAATTTCATTGTTTTCTCCCTCTCTTGTGACTGGCGGGGACAAAACTTTCTTGCCGAAAAATAAGGGAATGAAGATACAGTTCCAAATAAGATCTCTTAGAGCTCACTACAGTTACAAGTACGATCTCTTCGAGTTAAAGCTTAGGTCTCGGTGATCTAAATGACAGTTCCTAAGATCTCAGTGATCTAAATAGGAGCAAATATTATTTATTAGCCAGTTGTCTCGGTCTTTAGTATTAAGACCAGATACTGCATTTACATTAAGTTAACGGAACTCCAAGATTAAATTTATAAATATATTAGTGTTATACAAAATCATTGTATTATTTCAACTTATACTTCGGTCGATACATACCGAACTTCCTTCAAGGAAGAAACAAACCTAATAAATATCGATTAATTATTCAAATTTTTTGCACTGTCCAGCCTTATTCTATATAAATTTTCGTAATTAGGATTTTTACGAATGATACTAAGTGAATACGTTGCTTCAAATTTTATCCTATAGGAAAATATGTATAATGGCGATCGACTTATATTATTTCAATTCTTCAATTTGTCATCATTTAGGTGTAGGCAACACTTGGATTGCAACGATCAACTGAATAGTTCTAGAAATTTCGCTAAACAATACTAACAAGTGTTAATATAGTTGTCGCCGTAGTACATATTAGAATCTACTATTAAACGGCAGAAATAGGTACGAGGATCTTTCAAATAGTCTCATTGCATACATTGTGTAACTGTTTACACCTTTGTAAATAAAAGTTGCATTTATGCTAACTTCTTTTTTACAAACGTGTCCAACTTTACCTTGTTTATTTACATTTCAGTTTGCCTTGTTTATTTATAATAATTTATATTTATTTTATATATTTATATTTATATTTATATATTTATATTTATTTATAATAATAATAAATTTCATTAACGAAGACTTAATTATGTTATATGTAGACGATGTTCGACATGTAATGATTGAAAAGAATGTTTTTAGAATGTAGAAGTAAATCATGAATCACTTTGAATATTGTTTTTCTGGTAAATGTATTCTTTTTGAATATAATAGCGTTTTGATTAGCGATAGCACAAATTCTCTATATGCCATTCATATATTATTAATTTTTATGAAACTAAAGGGTTTTAATAAAGATTCTAGGTGTGGGAGGAAGTGATAATTCTATAATAGTTAAAATTAATAAATTAATGTCACCATACCGTGTTAATGGCCTACAATTAATGAAAAAGGCTCCGTAAGTGATTTTGGTGTCAAATTTGGCACCGAAATAACATTTAACTTGTATCTTTCCTTATATCCTTATATATCCTACCTTTATATTTATATCAATGTATACCTTACGCTGGAAAAACTGGTGAAAATGCCAAAAGAGAATTTGGTTTAGATGAAACAGTGGTCATCAATCTATTGAACGTATTAGAAAATAAGTCAACTCATAAGGTATACTTTGATAACTTTTTTACGAGCTACAAGCAATTAGTTCATCTGAAACGTCAAGGATACTTTGCTACTGGAACTGTACGTGAGAACAGAATGCTGAAATGCTCTTTAGAGACTTGTAAGTCTATAGGAAAAAAACCTCGTGGTACAATGGATTCTCGTTACGATCACGTAAATGAAATAAGCGTGGTCCGTTGGAATGACAATTCTGTGGTTACAGTAGCAACCAATTGTGAGTCTGCACTGCCTAATGTGTTTGTGAAGCAGTGCAATCGTAGAGAAAAAATAGACATCTCTATACCATAGCGAAATATGATTGCCAAATGTAACAAATATCTGGGAGGCGTTGATCTACACGATAACGTAGTTGCAAATTACCGAATAAATATTCGTGGAAAAAAATGGTGGTGGCCGTTATTTATAAATATGTTAGATTCTACTGTGGTGAATGCTTGGAAACTGCACAGACTTGTATACACAGAGAAACCCATTTCGCAGCTGGATTTCAGGTCTTAACTTGTACGAAGCCTCATTAGTGCTAATAAATGTAAAACACAATCTGTTCGAGGACGTGGTTCCAGTGCATCTGTATCATCCAGTGCACGTTTAGATAATGTGGGTCACCTAATTGAAAGAAATCGTGAAAATTGGGGGAGACGTAGAGTATGCAAAAGTACAACCGTATTTATGTATAATAAATGTGGCGTTCCATTACATTCACACTGCTTCAAAGACTACCATAATTAATAATTGTAATATTTTTTTGTGCATACAGTCCCATTGTTGCGTTAACGCAACGCAAAAAAAAATATAAGAATCAATGGTTTGTCCTTTTTTTTACTTTAAAGGATGTTTATAAATACCTAAATAAAAGTTTATTCCTTAAAGAATTTGCGTTTTCCTTGATTTGTCTAATAGTGGTCCTAAATGGGTTAATTTGTCAAATTTTAAATAAAGATTTCCTTTTAAAAATCTATTCGATCAACTTTAAGGTATCGTCTCTGATACTTTTTATAATCGCACAGTGGCGTAACAATTTTTTTTTATATATCTTCCATTTTTATCAATTTTTTTCTCGCTTATTAGAGGGAATTTTGGGAAAATATTTTGAATTTATATTCTGTATAATTGCATCCTTTCATTTTTCATACGTTGTCTTTTTATTTCAAGAATACCCTGCGTAACGAATCTTATCCACTTTGCATCTGCATACTGAAAACGCTGCTTTAAAAGGGAAGTATTCATTTAAATTTATTACCTGCTAGATCCTTTGCACTTTTTCGAAGCGCACGCTACTGACCGAACTTTCGCAGTGCCAGCTCCACTAATTAGTCTATCGTGGGTTAGCATTTTATTATTACACATACATTTTTTCTATGTATAATTTTTAAAAAGAAAATTGTCATTGCATTAGCAACATGTAGGCAGCCAGTCAAACATTATGTTTCGACGAGCGAGAACCATGTGCTTCTGGCAAAACCAGTGTTGCAAGTGCTACTACAAATCTATTTTAATGCAAATAACATAACTATTCTGTAAATCCGCTATTCTTAGTTCAAGGTATCTACTATTTTTTTTTTTTTATTGAAAAATTAAACTTTCCATGATACATGAAGTTTTTTAAATGTGTTACGAATCTTAAAATTTATCTCGAAAGAATAGTAGAATCTGGTTCGGCAATAATACTTGTATTAGCAACAGTGGGTAATACAGAGCAAACTTTTTAGAAAAGAAAGTGCAAAATCTCAGATTTTAATGAAGAAATTATTTTAATCTAACGATTAATTAAGACAAACAAAACAAAATAACAAGGTCAAAGTTTAATTTCATAGCAAGTTTTCGAAATATCCTCCTTGTCTTTCAAGGCAATGAGCAAAGCGATCTTGAAAGTATTCCGAATAAATTCTGGGTCTATTCCATTATACGCAGTACATATACGGTCTCTTAGTTCGTCCAAATTACGTATTTGCACTTTATTATAAATTCTACTTTTCAGGTAACCCCAAAGGAAGTAATTATTTGGAGATAAATCGCCTGCTCTTGGGGGCTATGGTATGGGGTCAAATCTGCTAATCCACCGTCTTTGAAATGCATTATTAAAAATATCCCTGACGATGTTAGTAGAATATGCCGGAACATCCGTTTCGAACTAAGATTCATCAACATTTAGCATCTCAATTAATGGAACGATGTGATCTCGAAATAGATTCAGATATTTTGCTGCAGTGAGGTTACCGTCAATAAAAAAATGGGCCAATAAGTCTATCGTTTATTATTCCATTCCAGACATTGACTTTTTGAGGGTACTGCGTTCGGGTTAGGTTTTGGGCATGAGGATTTGTACGAGACCAATACCTAATGGATTCATGGAAAGGAAATTTAGTATTTTTCAATGGATAAATGTAAGATATAAACCGGAAGTTCTGAGAGTTGACTTAACCTTTTACGGTAAATGTAGCTTCATTAGTAAAAATTATTTTATTCAAAATTTCTTCGTTTTCATTTAACATGATTTGATATCTTGTATGGCCTATATTTGAATTCTTTCAGGGGTTTGTACACCGAGCTGTACGATACTCCAAAATGCCTGGCAACATCTAAAAGCGATCCTACAGACCGTTCCTCTACATAACACAGGATATTCGGCTTCATGTATTCTGTTAACACGTGATTGGTTTGATTTTTTTGTAGGAATTTAGAAAACAACCATCTCCTTTGAATTTGATAAAAATATTTAAAATTCTTTTCGAACAAGATGTAGCCTGTCAGGCTAATTAACGGAAAACATGTCTCTGTCCTTAAACTATTATTCTTCTGGTACCACATTATCATTGCTATTTTCCATCTTTGTTGTACTTATTCATGATTTAAATAAATTATCTACTTTTCAGTAAAATGTATTTAGTTTAAGATTCATGTATGAATAAAAATTCAGAAATATTAGCCGTAACAAAATGTCTTTGTTCTCTCCATGACAATCTAATTTAAGAATTAAACAATAGGTAAATCCTTCACTGCTGTATAACTGGCTGCCTACTATGCCGCTATTGCATTGACTATTTTCTTTTTAAAGTTACACGTAAGAAAAATGTAGGTGTAACAATAAAAGAAGAACCCGATATATAAGTTTTCGTAAGCTTTTAATTAAATAACATAATTATTAAAAAATAACACATTTTTTGCAATATTTTAATTTACAATTTTATACTTCTTACTGACAGTGGCAACTCATTTATATTATCAAAGATTACTTGCATTCCCGACAATCCAAGCAATGGACGTGTTTTTATGGTATATATTCATATGTAGTTACATTCACATTAATAATCACAAACATATAAAATCGTGGTATGTCTATATTTATTATGAATGTATGTTTTATTTTTCAATCTAAACATCAACAAAATGCAGCCCATTAAACTTCGACTATATCAATACAATCAAGGCACAAAAACAAGCACCATCATAGTCCAATCACTATATGCCATCACGTGTTTATTATATTTGCCTTTGTAATTGTCATACAATTGATCTTAAATCTCATTAGTCTCATTACAATTCGAAATCATTGTTAAGTAAATAAGATTTAGTTAGTTGAACACGTGAGTTAAATCGTTATTATTTACCGGCAAAATTTCCATCTCAAGCATTGTGTATATTTTTATGTATTTTTCTCGCTTGTGGAAACAATTACAAATTATATAGTCATAAAAACCATTTTATTATTTTTCTTAAACATGTCGCATGTTCATCAAAATATAGATATAGGAGGACGATTCGTAAAGTAAATTCCGTTTCCGCCTAGTGAGCAGAGGGATGTGAATATCGGCGCGATCGCAACGCTGTAGTGTAGTCTGGTCAGTGGCGGCTAGCGCATAAGCGCTGCAGTGCTGCAGAGCTCCAAAAAATTGGGCGGGCGAACCTGTATTAATTATAACTAGTTTTCTTTTACATAATTTTTCCGACATTTCTGTTGTTTATAAAAGCGTAACATATTGTTATGAAAATTCTCCCCCTGTATATCAAAAAATTTGCATATTTTTCTACATCACCTGTAGAGGACATCAAACCCTACAATTTGACACCTCAATCATCAAAATCCGACAAGTAGAAGCCGAGATATTCGCTTCCGAAATTCCAAATAATATTCAATAGGCGACCAGTGGAATAACCAACCTAATTCGCGCGATCGCTCACTTGTTCCTTATCTGGTCCACACGAGCGTGCGCTCAGAGCTCTGTCAAACACCCGCGCGCACCCCGCTACCCCCGCGAGTGTCCATAACCAATGCGTCATTTTAGCAGGCCTGGTCGCTGCATTAAATGCAGCGAAATGCAGTGCATTTATTCCAGCGCGGAAGGCGATATGATTCGGTATACGATAGGTCCAACTCGCAACGGGCCATAGGCAACAATATACGTATGGAACGTAATGCGATGTGGCAACGTGTGTACGATGCCTATATTGAGTGACTTTCTTAAAATTTAAATTTATTTTGCAGAATTATTGATTTTTTTACTTTTATCTTTTAGAAAACGTTATTGTTTTTTTATTACTTAAAATTACTTTATATGAAAAATAGTATACCATAAAAGTGTAAACAAAGACAGTATACATCGAAACGAATATTCATTCAATTGTATTGTCATGAATAGAGCTGGGGATGTTTGCGGTGTGCCAGGATAGTATTCAGTTAAACGCACGAATATAATGACATTGTTTCGATCGGTGATGCATGCGTGATTTTATTGCTTTACATGCATTCGCTATTTATATCACTTAGGTATGTCAGTTATGTGTACTGTATATAAATAACACACTTACCTTATTTACGATTATTATAGCATAGCGCCAAGTGGATAAGACTTGCAGTAAGTGTGTAGCATTAGATACGTTTCCATATTTGTAGCGGTGAGCGATGTACGCCGTGATGAATAAATTTTTTTATAGTTTGAGAAAGACCGCTCGACATCTACGGATGTAACACACGCACAATTAAAATAATCTTTATAGATAGAAACCGAATCTACACTTGCACCATTACTAATTTGTTTTAATCTGGTAAAATCAAAATCATTGTTTATCACACTCTCGAAGTTTTCTATTACATTAACATTTTTGTTGTCATTTACTGCGCATAGCTGGGCGTGTACATCGTCCAGTATTTGCAGTGACTCCGCTAACGATAATGCAGTATTTTGAAATTTCTCGATTGCGTTAAACAATCCTATATGATTGTTATAAATAGTTTGTAAATTTGCATCAAGGGAAGGGTTTTGAAAGAGTCTCTGGCTTTCCTTAATGGCTACAGCTTCGGCAGGATTGAATTGTAGAACCACAGATTTTATTTGTTGGAAATACTTGGCATAATAAAATGCCGCCTTTAACCAACTTCCCCAACGTGTAAGGATTGGCTCTGGTGGTTCGGGAATACCAGGGCACCGACTGTGAAACTCTCGAATTCGTTTGGGAGATTTTAGAAACACTTTTTTTGTGGTTGCTATTAATGCATCCACCTCTGGATAACATTGCCGAATAGTTTGTGCCACAAGGTGTAAAGCATGAACTTTACATGTCACATGCAAAAGTCTCTCACAATCTGCTTTAAGAGAACGGCCTACAGAACGCATTGTCGCAGCACCATCGCTCATAAACATCAGGAGTTGATTAGTTGAAACTTGAAATTTTTGTAGCGTATCGAGCACTACCTTCGTAATTACTTCGCTAGTGCACTTTTCCAATCTTTTGCTGGCTAATAAAATGGGAAATGTTGATTTGACAGGATCTAGTACACGCACTATAATATTCACAATAGAATGTTTTTTTCGATCTGTGGCTTCGTCGACACATACCCATAACTGTTTATCATTTACTACTGCTTTTATTCTGTTTTCAATGTCCTCACGCACAATTGGTAAATAGGTGAGTAACGTTCTCCGTGACGGTAGCTTTTTGTTGGAATTGTATTTATTCCAAAAGTCGTGAAAGGCTTTTTTATCTAGCAGTTGAACTGGCACATCGCAGACGAGTAGCATTGTCAATAAATCGAAAATGAATTGCGTTTTAGACAGCACATTATTTTTTTTGTCTTTGTGGTGTATACTTTCAACATGTCTTTTACAGTCGTATTTGTCCCAGCAAAGTAACTGTTTATCGCATAATTTACAAACCACTTTTGCTCCATTATAATACAAATCGGGAAAGTCTCGGATAAATTTCTTCACGTCGTTATACAATGGGCGCTTTCTTGGCTTGGGCACGTCCGTCATACTTATTAAATAGAGCTCAAGACAACACACGATCACGTTGCCAGTTCACGACTAACTAAAGTGTTTCGCTGCATCGTGTTTATACGCTGGTGGGGATGCACTACATACGGTCCTGCCGTACCGCAAACATCCTCAGCTCTAGTCATGAAATTGAATTTGTCAATCGTTGTTAAATTTGTTAGAATGAATAGATATTTATATTTATCGGAAAATACTAATACTTAAAGCAAACAAATAAGGTGTAGTGTTTTGTTATAGGAATGAGGAATGTATAGTATCCATTTCTTCCTGCATATTGATTATGCAGCTGATGCTTTCGTAATATGCTCATATTTGTATTTCTACTATTATCGTGATGTTATTATAATACAGATACCAAAATCTCACGTAATATTTCCATCAGCCTTTTATTAACAATAAACAAGTAAAGTACAACTTCGTAGGTCGACAAACGCTCCAGTCTTCATTATCACTGTATTATACATGAACTGTAGGATTAGTTTTTCGTAGAAATTGAAGTACGTGTCTGTTCCTTTGTAAAATTAGAATAAGGGCAGGGGTTAATTTTATTCTGGCATTTTTAAAAATGCAGAGATCAGTTTTGCGACAGCATTCAGCTAATTACAATCTAAAATAAGCAACATTGTAACGTATTTTGGAATTGTGAATATCCGTAGGTAATAAAAAAAAAGGAAGTATAGTTTAATTACAACTGTAGCTTCCTCCTGGTTTGAAGGAAGTCGGTATGTATCGACCGAAGTATAAGTTGAAATAATACAAATATGAGCATATTACGAAAGCATCAGCTGCATAATCAATATGCAGGAAGAAATGGATATTATACATTAACACTACACCTTATTTGTTTGCTTTAAGTATTAGTATTTTCCGATAAATATAAATATCTATTCATTCTAACAAATTTAACAACGATTGACAAATTCAATTTCATGACAATACAATTGAATGAATATTCGTTTCAATGTATACTGTCTTTGTTTACACTTTTATGGTATACTATTTTTCATATAAAGTAATTTTAAGTAATAAAAAAACAATAACGTTTTCTAAAAGATAAAAGTAAAAAAATCAATAATTCTGCAAAATAAATTTAAATTTTAAGAAAGTCACTCAATATAGGCATCGTACACACGTTGCCGCACCGCATTACGTTCCATACGTATATTGTTGCCTATGGCCCGTTGCGAGTTGGACCTATCGGTATTTAATATTTCCGCGACTATTTTTACGGTGCGGCGAGTTTAACGTAAAAACAATAACATTAGAGACTCTTATTTTTTTGTGTGACAATTGACAATCGTTCCAGAAATCCATTACTTCAGTGCGGAAGGCGAAGAAAGCACGATAAGATCGATGGGAGACAACCTCTTACTGCCCGTGCAAGGTAATTTTTTTTGTAAAACTTGCAGAACACCTTAAAATTTTTAGCACGAGCCGCCACTGAGTCTGGTACAGTGTGAGTCTAGGAGCGCTAGTGAAAGAATCCATGGCATATTCTTTCGTGCTATTTTGGTCGTTTAAAATGGCTGCTGCAATTGAATCCCGGTAACTGTGGATTGCGTGCTGTTATCCAATTTCTGTGTGCAAGGAACATGAAGGCTGCCGTGAACTTTATTCTGTTTATGGTGAAAATGTCATGAGTGACAGTACGGTTAGAAGAGGCTGCCGTATTTTAAAAATTTTCAAATTTCTAGTTATATTTCCAAAAATTTCAACTAAATTCTTTTTATGTCTTGTTATTCTGTTTGTTTTTATTTATTGAGCCCCTCTTTATTAATTTAAACCTATTATTGTTTTGTTTGATTTGCTTTTAGGTGAAAATATTCCTTCAGTCGGTTAGTAGAATCCCGATGTCTATAATTCTGTTCGGATGTCATGCTAATTGGCTGGCTAGTTGGTATTTTGGTTCCTAGATTGGCTTTTAACTGTTTGTGCTTCTTTCAGTTGCAGATATGGATATTATTTTATTTAAATTAAGTTGGAATTATGATATTACGATGGTTTTTCTTTAATAAAATGTAATTTTATTATCTTTGGTGTACCCTTTTTTAATAGTATTTTAGGTTTAACATTAAGTAAAGAGAATTTTGCTAACTAAAATCCTGAAATGTTCTCGCTTAAGGTAACCACTGGCCAATTTTTCTTTCATCTCGGAGACCTTTCCCTCGGTTTCACCAATTTTAGGTTTAAAAATTTTATATTACGTTTGTTTATTATCTATAACGTGTCAATATAATACCGAAATGCTGGTGCTTTAGACACGTTGATCACACATTTGTTATCTGGCAGCATGGATGTAATTTCTTAAGCAAATTGCATAAGTTCCATAATCCTTCCTAAACGTCTTAGAGAGTTGTCATACTTATGCTTCATGTGTGTCACAAACCTATGCATATCTATATAAATATCTTAACGCCTCACTATTACCTAAAAGGTATCATCGTGAACTCCTTAGTTCAAATAGCTTTCTATATATCTGAACCTAATTCCCTATCTTAAGAAATTACCTTGTTATCAATATTGTGTATTAAAAACATCTATCTCTGGGTTGCCCATGAAGTTTTCTAGTATGTCCTAACTCAATTACAAAATTTTACTGTTGTCAAGTAGCTGTCTGTCACTTTTATTTATACTAATCTAATTACCATTTCTTTGTTAGAATAGTGGATAGTTCTCACCATTTTAAGGTAAATTATTAAACACTTATTATTAAATGTTATAGTCTGATTGTAATTTAAGTTTTTAGGTTTTGCATTCAAAATATTGGGAACGAGAAAACAGTACCTATAGTGTTGTAAATCACAATACATTTCATAAAGGAAAATAAAACAGTGCTTTTTTAGTACAAATTTATTTATAAAAGATGTTTAAAATGATTACCTTGCCTATCGAGACATTTTCTGATTCTATATTGAACACTATTAAATACATTTTATAAAATATGTGGATTAATATTAATTTCATTGTTCAATCATTCTTTTTTTGATGTCATTTAAATTAAATTTTGCACAGCTGTTTTAAAAATATCATCTGAAGGTAATACCACAAAAATAAATCGCAGGGTATTAGATGGCATGATCTTGTGGGCCAATGATTGCGCATATGCGCATATTTCTACTGATTATTCGGCCATGAAAGTACTCAGAAGTTCTGTCAAGTGTTTCACGTGTACAATGAGATGATGCACCATCTTGTTGGAGATATCCTAATTGGAATTCGTCGTCATGCAGCAAAATTTCTTCATGGTTCCTCTTCGCATTAATATTTCCTAAAATAAATATAAAATTTGTTATTTTCGAATAACGTCTTCTTGACACAACTTCAAAAATTGCGGATATAATAGTGATTCAATAAATGTATGGGGATTTTTATCAGACCGCATACACATTTTTATAAATTAATGTATCCGGAAACATGAAACCACGATTCCTAAGGAAACGTTTTCGATAAAATACCAATCAAGAGAACTTCTCCCACTCAATCAATTGGCAGAAGTTCTGGAACATATGTTATTTTATATGATCGTAGATGCAGATATTTTTGCACAGCTGCATGAGAAATTCCAGTGCAGAGTTGAGTTTGTCGTGCTAAGGAACATAGTGAGGTTTTTACTTCATTGGCATTTATTTGTTGTATATTTTTAATTGCTCCCTCTGTGCGTTTTCTAGGTCATTCACTGCCTCCAAAGTCACACAGAAATTTAGAGTTTTACGGAACTGATCTTATTCAGCAGCAACTTGCAGCGAAATTACGGTTAACTAGAAGCCGTTTTTTTCTTCTTGAACGCATGACACCTACCTAATCAACAACTATTCTAAGCAGGATACAACCAAAGTCCAACATCTTAACCCAAGACCGTTATGGGTAGTATTCAATTTCAAATTCAGCTAAACATTAATCCATCGAATAAGACAAAATTCCATCGACCCTATGACCATTTAGAAAGTACGATTCAATAGTAAAACTTCTGTTTTTGAAGTAATGACATCGTTAGCGACCAATATTAACACTATGTATGAAGAAGAACAAATTTTTTCAACTTTCGATTAATATTCGCGGTAAATAAACAAGATAAGACAGAAACTAAATACCGCCTGATTCTGAGCAAACGCAACGATCCGAACGTATGAATATTTCTCCCGCTTTGAATACAATTCCCCTGAACGCGTTTAGCCAATCACAAACCAGTCTGTCGCGCAACCATTTAACAACTAATGTCACAAATTAGTGTCACCACTGTCACCCTATACGGAGTCTCTTAAGCGTTTGAATAGTGAAAATAAGAAAAGAAAATAGACATTACTGGTTCTGTACAAAATTTAAAGCCATTATTCCCAAATCGCAGAGTTCCTAATGATACGTTCATTTTAGTATGCGCTGCAATAGAACTAAATTCAAATTTGACAGTTAGCGATATTTCCAACGATTTAGGCATATGCTGCTCTTCCGTTAACCGCATACTAAAATTAAATGGTTTTCGTAATTATAAATATTCCAAACATCATCAATTATTTTACGGCGATGAGTTTAAACGGATGAATTTCCGTTATTATATAATTAATTTCTCATTATGAACAATTTATTTTATTATCTGTAAGAGTAAATTTTTCTTAACATTACTAGAATTTAATTTAGTTTTTATTTATTTCTGAAGTTTATTTAGTTTACTATGAACAGTTTTTGTGACCTTTATTATTAAAATTTAATTTATTAAATCTCTTGATGCCTTATTTGCAATTTTCTTAACCGCTTATTAATAATTTCATTACGCTTTGTAGAATAACGTATTGCAATTTACTCATTACCATAACACAGGACTAAACAATTTATAGTCCTTTAATAGTAATTTGGTAATCAGATAATTTTTCTTGCGCGGCTCCATAATATGTACGTATGTATGATATATAACATTGATGTTGACACGCCTACAGCATTCAGGGGAATTGTATTCGAAGCTGGAGAAATATTCGTACATTCAGGCCGTTGCGTTTGCTCAGAATTAGGCGGTATATAAACGACAACTAAATGCAATGACATTATAGAGGCTAATTTGTCGAATTAAGTTCAGACATACTGCCTGACTTGACAGCGAAATTACGGTTAACTAGAAGCCGTTTTTTTCATCTTGAACGCATGACACCTACCTAATCAACAACTATTCTAAGCAGGATACAACCACAGTCCAACATCTTAATCCAAGACCGTCGTGTTACATTTCTCAACACACGTCTGCCATTTCAAAAGCCCATTTATATATAAGAATTACCGAGTGTATCAGCAAACTCCTTCTCAACTATAATATCAAAACGATCTATTACCCCGCATCTAGAAGCTTCTAGTGTTTACAGGATTTCATGCTTGTGCGGCAATGTGTGTATATTGGCGAAGCAAAGCGGTCGGCGAGCACTCGTGTTGTTGAAGATGAGCGTTACTTTAGGGCATTACGCATGACCAGATCTGCAAATTCAATTTGAGTCAGCCCAAATTCTATCGCTTCCATGGAAGTCATAACACGTCCCAGTAATCAACCGCGATTACGGATATACTTCACTCAATGCCTGGCAAAACTTTATTTAAATTCATTCGTAACCGTATTGCTCCAATGAACAGCTCCCATGTAGCCCTGTCCCAAACTAACAGACATTTAATTTCAGTGCAAACGGTAGTAACGGCCCTAAGAATGTTCCTTCCAAGAGCATACGAAACATAGGCACAAGAAGAAGCATTGCAAAGTACGCGGTTTCAACGCGGAAGCCTAAAAGAAAGTATGCAGAACGACAGCGGAAGTATACTAGCCTCACGTCTTTGAGTTTTGTGTTTATTTAGATGTTGTACGGTTACCATATGATATTAATATTTCATTATATGTTACTTATCGCTCTGGAGGATATTCAGGATGGCTTCTTTATGAAATGCGCAGAATATGCATTTAATCGACCCGGTTTATTTCTGTGAGGAAGTTTATTGCATACTTTTCATACTGACTATGGCACGACAATGACGTAATACTGTAGCATGATAAACATTTAATCTGTTTGGGATTAAGTTTGACTTCGATTTTCACTTTCACTTAAATGTCATTGTCGGTCAAAGTGGATAAATGTTTTTACCATCAGAATCTCTCTCAAATCACTAATCTTCTTGAACCAACCTTGTAGATATATAGACTCTTTTTATGCTACGAATTGCAATTACAAAGCACTGTTTCCAAGTTAAAATTCATGTCTCATTAATATGCATATTTTACTGATTCTCACGATGTGTAATTAAACAAAAAACTAACTGACTCCTTTTCATTGTTCCCTTTTATCGCAAATGTATACTAATTCTGAACAAATGGAAAAACCATCATTTTATGTATTACATGGATCTATTATGAAATACCAAAACCATATTACAAATTCAATGTAAAATACCAAAACCATATTACAAATTCAATGTAAACATGCACGTCAAAATTTAATAATTTTTGAGACTTTTGAGGTGTGTACAGTGCTCCTTTTAAAAGATATAAATGCTTTTTGTAATTGGCGTGAAGCTAATTAGGGTTGCTAAGGCATAAATTATTATTATCGTTATTATTAACGGCCCAAGTAGCAAACGGGATTTAGGGCCCCGTTGGCTGAGAAATCGGTATTTTATTCAACTTAACATGCTTCAAGCTTAAGAAATCGGCTGTTACACATACGTCACAAATGTTATTTTTATTTATCACACATTTTTATATCACAATTCCATCTATCTTGAATTCGTCTGTTTTTTTTTTTAATTTCTTATTAATCAGTATTAAAATACTTCTCATTTGCTAATTAATCTCAAAACAGTCGCTATAATGAAGATGACAGTGGTGTGGACTTAACTTGTATCAATAAAACTCTTATTTCTACTTCATCCATACATAAAAAAATAACTACTGTGAAATATCACTTGCAAAATGTAGTTTTCGTGCCAGTCGTGGTCGTGCAAAATTTCAATTGCCAATTGTTCTGAGTATTCTCTGGCGGGTTTTCGCGTCAATTTGCAAAACCCTAATAGAGCCGCAGGGCTGACGATCGATATACTTAGCTGACTGATGACTGACGAGGGAGCACGAAGGTCAAAAACACTTACATGGGCGTCTTTCTCTGCGAAATGTCTATTCATTCATCTCGACATATACATCATCGCGTATAATTCTTCTCATATTATATATTGAAAAGTTTTGCCGAGAGGACGACGATCAATGTAAATTACAAGACAATCTTTCTACAAGCGTTTAATAAACTTAATATTTATAAATACTTGTATAATTATGAAATAGGTTAATTACAAAGGTTAGATTTGAAATTGAGTAGAATAAATTATTTGTATTCGTAAACGGCTTTTATAGTTTTCGTATACAATTACTAAGCTATGTATAGCAAACGCCAATTAAGTTGGCGCGTGGAGAGGGTGCGCAGAAGACGTTTTTTAAAACGTCCACCCCCACTACCCAAGTAATTGTCAGAATACATTTGTCATTGACGTTTGACGGAACATAATGTCTTTGCTAGGGGATCATAAAGTGATACACGCTCAGAGGTTAGAATTATCTGACATTTGATGTAAAACCAAATACAAATCTCCCCACTACTTCTAATCCTGCGCGATCTTACCCCTCCTCGCGCCAACTTAATTGGCGTTTGCTATACGTAATTCATTTTATAACCCTATAACCCATCATTTATTTAATTTATATAAAAATTTCTGAATGTTGTCTGTCGATGTCTGCAATTTGGAAAGAGAAATTAAGACTTATGCAAGTGCTAAGCAAGTTTATTGAAAGCCAAATGAGATAAGATGAGACCATAATTTCGGCACTGCACTACTCATATAAATAAATTCAAGAATAATAGACAATCCTATTGAAAATATAATTTCCGAATGCTAGTTTCCAAATAATAAAACTTGTTCGGATGATGATTAATTATAATATACAAAGGTCAAGAATAGAAAGAAATAACTATATATATATATATATATATAATTTAAACTAAATCAATTTTACTCTACATTTTTATCTCCGGAAGAAGCAACAAAGTTGTTGCGAAATGTAGGGATAATTAATAAATGAGTTTTTAATTGACGGACCGCTTGCCCGCTTTTAATTTATTTTATTCTATATATATATATATAAAGATAATTAATTCGTGACCTTTGTATGTTATGGTGAATTCAATTTGTTGGTGATTTAAGGTCTGGTTTTACTTCAAAATATATATATTTAAAACAACCCTACATGTTTCGGCAAATGATGCCTTTATCAAGGAATATAAAATATAAATCTTATATTTTATATTCCTTGATAAAGGCATCATTTGCCGAAACATTACGGTTGTTTTAAATATATATATTTTGAAATAAAACCAAACCTTAAATCGCCAACAAATTGAATTTACTATATATATATATATATATATATATATATATATATATATATATATATATATATGTATATATATATATATATATGTATATATATATATATGTATATATATATATATATATGTATATATATATATATAAAGATGAATATTTCTTGACCTTTGTATATTATAGTAGATTTAGATATTTGGCGATTTAAAGTCTGTTTTACTAGTATGAATATATTTAAAATAATGTCGTACATGTTTCGATAAATATAACCTTTATCAAAGAATTATAAATGACAGTATATTTAATATAATTTATGGAATTTGTACTTTTTTTAATGTGGATGCTCTCTAATATATTTCTTGCTTTGTTATGTTTCTCAAATATAATTATAGAAGTTTTTCGAAATTGAAAAATTTGTTGGTTTGGTTGATATATTTTTTAGGCCTGTACTATTGTTTGAAAATTTGTATCCATTTAATCGTTCTTATAAGTATTGCCTGATGTATACATCCTTGCAGTCGTTGCCTGAAATTTCATATATAACGTGTTTTCTTTAATGTAAATTTACTGAATGTAAGTTGTTAATATTATTGGAGTTTTTGTGAGCTACTTCTATGTTATATGGTGCTAAGATTGTGTTTATTTTTTTTTGATAGGTTGGGTTGGCACCGCCGCACTATGGTAGGTGACGCAGACAATTTCAATGCAATTTTTGAAATGTGCAATCGCAGTGAATTTTGGCGACATTATAGAACTGTAGACAAAACATGGATCCATCACTTCACGCCAGAAACGAACTAACTTCAACAAGGCAAAAGTGTGGCTTCATTTGCCGGAAAGGTTATAGCTACGATGTCTTAGGATTCGCACAGCATAATCTATACCGATTATTTTGAAAAGGTTAGACCGATAACAGGACCATATTATACTAATTTATGGGACCATTTTAATAGTATATTTAAAAGAACCACCGTAAAAAAGTGTTGTTTTACCATGATAATTATAAACTTTTTTGGTGCCAACAATAGGTTTTCATATAAAAACCACGTTTCCGTCAAATATACCTGGGTTATGATAGATTGATTACATGTTTTTGTAAGTAGATAAATACCACAACCCACTTAGTATTGCACAGGCTAATATTTCTACCAAAAAAGCTAATAGAAAAAATAAACATAGCCAAAGTAACAAACTAATTAAACTAATAATGTAGTCTGCGTTATTTTTAAGAATTGGCCTCACATCGATTTCCCATACTTGTGATCAAATTTTCCATATAATTTGTAGGCAATCATTTTTAATTGGGTTGGCGACTGGGGACTGCGAAGACCAATCCATTGATGTAATAGCATTTGCAGGCTTCCATTTTCCACATAGTTTTCTTTAGATGTTTCGCACCGTTGTTTTCTTCTAAAATTCGGTGTACGAGGTGCATTCAAGTTCTAAGGCCTCCGATTTTTTTTCTCCAGACTGGAAAGAGATAGAAGCATGTGCATTGTTTTAAAATGAGCGTGCGTTCGTTGTCAATAGGTCACAGAGATGGCAGCACTGTACGGCAGATGGAATTGTAGCGACAGCGTCGAGAATGAGAACTGTTTTAGATACTTAAAATGGCTACGTTTTCCTTACTTGAACAGCGTGCAATCATTCGTTTTCTGAATTTTCGTGGTGTGACACCAATTGAAATTCATCGACACTTGAAGGAGACATGTGGTGATGGAGTTATGGATGTGTCGAAAGTGCGTTCGTGGGTGCGACAGTTTAATGAAGGCTGAACATCGTGTGACAACAAACCGAAACAACCTCGGACTCACACAAGCCGGTCTGACGACATGATCGAGAAAGTGGGGAGACTTGTTTTGGGGGATCGCCGAATGACAGTTGAACGGATCGCCTTCAATGTTAGCATTTCCGTGGGTTCTGTGCACACAATCCTGCATGACGACCTGAAAATGCGAAAAGTGTCCTCCAGGTGGGTGCCACGAATGCTGACGGACGACCACAAGGCTGCTCGTGTGGCATGTTGCCAAGCAATGTTGACGCGCAACCAATGCATGAATGGGACTTTCTTTTCGTTGATTGTGACAATGGATGAGACGTGGATGCCATTTTTCAATCCAGAAACAAAGCGCCAGTCAGCTCAATAGAAGCACACAGATTCACCGCCACCAAAAAAATTTCGGGTTACCGCCAGTGCTGAAAAAATGATGGTGTCCATGTTCTGGGACAGTGAGGGCGTGATCCTTACCCATTGTGTTCCAAAGGGCACTACGGTGACAGGTGCATCCTACGAAAATGTTTCGAAGAACAAGTTCCTTCCTGCACTGCAACAAAAACGTCCGGGAAAGGCTGCGCGGGGTGCTGTTTCACCAAGACAACGCACCCGCACATCGAGCTAACGTTACGCAACAGTTTCTTAGTGAAAACAACTTTGAAGTGATTTCTCATGCTCCCTACTCACCTGACCTGGCTTCTAGTGACTTTTGGCTGTTTCCAACAATGAAAGACACTGTCCGTGGCCGCACATTCGCCAGCCGTGCTGCTATTGCTTCAGCGATTTTCCAGTGGTCGAAACAGACTCCTAAAGAAGCCTTTGCCGCGGGCATGGAATCATGGCGTCGACGTTGTGAAAAATGTGTACATCTGCAGGGAGATTACGTCGAGAGGTAACACCAGTTTCATAGTTTTCGGGTGAGTAGTTAGTTAGAGAAAAATGGGAGGCCTTAGAACTTGAATGCACCTCGTCCACTGTCATTTTTAAATTACACTTTTATAGATCCTTAGAAGTGGTTCTGCACAATTTTACTATTCGTTTCGCATTTAAAAGCAACTCCTGACATGAACCTTCATGGAGTGTTTTACAGTGCGTTGTGTAATAATTCTTTGTCGGATAATCATAACCATGCAGTTAACTAGGCCTAGAAAGATTATTCATCTGTAAACACAACGTCAGACCAATCTCTGCTAGAATTTTTTTGTGCCTAGATTATGCGCACCTGTTTATCGGACAACAACGGTTTGATAATCGTGCTTCAATCAATAAGCGATAATAATTGTCATTAAACTTATACTTATGTTCTTTTTGGCTAGCTCAAATTGCCCTTGACGAAGTATTAATTGCGTTTTTTCCTTAAATGAACTTATAATAGCCTTATATTGCCGCATTGTTGTAGTGTGGCTTTTTCCGCTTTCTAGCTGTACCTAGTTGCCACTGCAGTTGTTATTTCAGAACCTTTCCTGTGTTTACACAAAAAAACTGATTCGAAGCATATTGCAAGCGCTGTCCTCATTGCAACAAAAACTGTTACCTGTGTCGTATACAATTGATAGAACGTAAAAAAGTGATTAGGCGCATCTACTTTGTTAGTCCCACCCTCATTAGTTTTTACTTCATGGGATATTGGCCTGGGTTTTTTATTATACAATGTGTCCAAAAAAAAAGTGCTCAGAGTTATACCTCGTGTAGATAAAACAATTTCATCGAAAAAAAAACCCAAAAGGTGCTAGTCAAAAATGTTTAGTTTTTTTTGTAATTGAAATTGAAGTTTTTTCCCCTACGCTCAGACTTCATAACGAAAATAATAGATATTTTCTCAACTAGTGTGTCAATTAAAAAAATAAAAACAGATTTAGAAAGGATAATGACCAGATTTATTGTATTGTATTGTGTTGTAGGAATATCACGTGATGAGGATCGCTGCCTTGTTCTCGTGTCCCCACACCGCATCCTTCCTTCAGTCGATATGTAGGTTTGTCTAAGTGATGTTCGGTGTACCTTGTTTCGTTTTACATTCTGTTATGTTAACTATTGCCGTGTATACTGCACTTTTAGATTTGTTTCTCGCTTTGGACTATTGTTATTAAGGACTGAAATGGCGCGTCTTTCAATGTTTGAAAATAATCATATTGCTGATATGCATTATTATTATGGCATGCACCATGGAGTGGCTCGAGTTGCTTGTCGAGCGTACCTAGCAGCCTTCCCGAATAGGCAGCCAGTTCCAACATACCGGACATTTATTACAATTCACCGATTGTTCAGCGAGAACGGACTAGGAAGGAGAAATATGGGAGGACAAGGCAGAGCTGCAGGAATACAGAAGAAGATATCTTGGACGAGGTTTTCCGCAATCCATCCATTAGCCTCAGACGGTTAGCGCTTATGTTTAATGTATCGAAATCTACAGTGGGTGTGATTTTAAAAGCGAATGGACTTAGGCCATATCATTATCGAAGAGTACAGAATATTAATGAAGGAGACTATGTACAGCGTTGTATTTTTTCAACATGGATTTTGATACAGACGAGAAGAAATCCAGAATTTTTCAACAAAATTCTTTGGACGGACGAAGCAAAATTTACATGAATTGGAATAACAAATTTTCGAAATTTACACGCATGGTCCGATGAAAATCCACACTTAGCAAGGCCTGCCTCATTCCAGGAACAGTTTTCTGTCAATGTCTGGGCCGCATTGATAGGAAATTAATTAATTGGACCTATTTTTCTTCCTCGAATTTTAAATGGTGAAAGATTTTTGGAATTATTGCAAAATGAACTACCAGAGTTGCTGGATGACGTGCCATTGAATATTCGTCTAAACATGTGGCTGCAGTTGGACGGCGCTCCGCCACATTTCGCTAGGGCAGTAAGATTATTTCTAAATGAAAATTATCACCGATGGGTCGGACGAGGTGGCACAGTTGCGTGGCCGCCAAGGTCGCCAGACATGACTCCCCTGGATTATTTTTTGTGGGGCACAATGAAGCAAGAGGTGTACAGTAGCCCGGTGAACACACTAGAAGAATTAGAAAATAGGATAAGGAATTGTGCAGAGCGATTAAAACAAAACCCTGATATGATTCAACGTGCTACGAGACAAATAACGTTCAGGGCTATTGCGTGTCTCGAATGTGAAGGAGGCCATTTTGAAAACATAATTAATTAATATAGTATTGATTAAAAACTATTTTTGGTTGTTTTATTCATAATCTTAATTAATCATAATCTTATGTAGTAAGTTATACTACTTTTTTTACCATACCTACTTATACGTAAATTACAATAAAAAATAAACATTTTGGGTTTTTTTTTCGATGAAATTGTTTTATCTACACGAGGTATAACTCTTGAGCACTTTTTTTTGGACACATTGTATAGATTGTAGATACAACAGGTGAGAACTTTTGAAACACTAGCCTCTGGTGTATCTATTGGATTCTCGACATTACACTGTCGTACCTCATATAGTATATCCAACAACAGTCTTCAAATGTACAGAAATAATTAGTAAAGTTACTATTCATATTATAAAAGTTGATATACCATTTGAAATACTCATAAAGTATTATTAAGAAAATATAATGAAGATTTTAAACGAAAGGTATAAAAATTAAGAGTTGACCTATGTAGTTGACTCTAGTTACTACTATAATAATAACCGTAACTTTATTGATACTGCAACAATACAACAGATACCAAAGCGAGATAATATTATCAAGTTACCAAGGATAACGTACGAAAGATATTCGTTGTGAGTACATCAAGTGACTGTACTATAAATAAATATTAATGGAGTAATTACAGAATGTTTTCGATTATATTGTTTATATAAGTAGAAACAAAACGAGCTGTTATTATTTTATTAAGGATATCAATATAGACAACTTAAAACAAGAATTAGTCATTTGTTTAATATGACGGATCACAATAATTACATTTAAATAACTGCTATATTATTGATAAAACATTTAATATTAGTCCCAATTTATAAGTCAAAAATTATTTTTTAAATGGAAGCTATAATAACGTTGGCTTAAATAAGGAATTAGTAGAATGTTTTAAATGAACACCTTCGATTCAAAAAGTGATTCTTTAAATGTGAATGAAGCTAGATGAACGTCAATAAAATATTGATTGTTCCATAAATTTTGTTACTCCCCAAGAATTCATTATTTACGTTAATACTAAAGTTTAGAAAAAATTACTGTAAATCCCTCGTACTTAACTGTTGACCAATATCTCTTTATGTTTCGCAATGAGATTGTTTTCGTAATTAAAAATTAAAACCAAAAACATGTAATCAATCTATCATATCCCAGGTATATTTGACGGAAACGTGGCTTTTATATGAAAACCTATTGTTGGCACCAAAAAAGTTTATAATTATCATGGTAAAACAACACTTTTTTACGCTGGTTCTTTTAACCTTTATGTGACTGGAAGGGTACCCGGGTGCTTTTTCAGATTTAAATATTAATATTTTTTGTGTTTGAACTTGCTGAGCTTGGAAATTCTGTGACATCTCTAAACTTGTTTTATATTACATTTTATTATATATACTTCGTTATTTAGATTTAATTTTTAACGAAAAAATGGCATCCGAAATTATTACAACCTCTAAGACCGGTATGGGTACCCGGGTACCTCCATTTAAAATTACATATAGATGGATGTGAAAGAACAAAAGTAGCATTTTTACATTTTTTTATTTATATATGTTATAAAAAAGATGTATAAAAAGAAAGAAAATAAATAATAATAGGATTAAACTGCCTGTTGGTTACAGGTATCGCATACGGCCTTTGTAACAGAATGCTCATTATAAACTAGTTTTGAACAAGAATTACATGCTTTTCGCGTTTTTCTTTGTCTGTGATTCAATTCCCGGTAAATGTAACATTTTCCAACTACCAAAATACGCCCAGAAGTATCTCGAGATGATTGATCTGACTGCTGTAACGACTGGTTGTGTAATTTGGCGTCCTAGAACCATTTCTAGTGATGTACGTGTAAAATGATTGCCAAAAGCTCTTGGAATACTGCTTCAAGTTAGTACAGCAGACATGCATAACTCGTTTGCAAGATCTTTCAAAAATCTCCGTCGTCGGTCGGTTGATGTAAGCCTAGGATTGTGCTCCGTGTAAATTATGTATTCACTCAGTGCAGCAAGGTCGACCATATTGTAAAAAAATGCTAGGAGCCAACGATTTGTTTTACGCTTTACTGTATACTCTGATAACATTTTATCCATCGTGTCGACGCCGCCTTTGGTTTTATTATAATATTTAATAATTTCGGGTTTTGCAGTACCAGTATGTTCTACTTTGCCTGTTGTATGTATTGATGATAATAGGATGACAGATTTGTTCTTTTTTGGGAACATACGAATATTCCATGTATGCGGCAAGCGCTGCCGCATACATAGAAACCGCTCCTAGCTCACCGACAGATAAAAACACAACCAAATCCCGACAGATCGCAACCCCTACACAGACACACGGACCGACCAGGGAACTTACAGGCACTCGGACCAATTACACGAAGCCGCGCACGCATGACGTCAATAGTAGGACGCCCACTCCCGACACAGCAGCATATAACAAGAGGTAGTGCTAGGTGCACATCATTCTCACTGCGTCGTCTGTGCGAGCAGTACACCAGCTGAGAGAACATACGATTTTATACCGTAAATACGAAGCCGGAAGCAATAGCCGGCCGAATTGTTACTTTAACAAAGTTAATTCTTAATCCGAACACCACGATCCTCTGGTCACAGGAATTAAAAGAAGAGACACTCGAGATAATCGACAGAGCATTTAATGAACGAGATATCCAGCACATCCTACGGACATCGCCAAACATATTTATGGTAGATCCAAACCAGCCAAAAATACAAGTCAGGATTCCTGAAAAAAGCACCGAACCGCTCAAAGAAGAAAAAAAACAACACCGAACACAGAACAAGGTGCAAACTGAAATCATATCCGCAGAAGACTTCATCTACCCGAAATTCACGAAGAAACCAAAAATAGACGAAACAATCACACCGATCGAAACTAAAAATTCTTACGACGCCCTCGACAACAAAACCGACGAAAAGATGGAAGAAGAAACTGCCGAATCCACTCCACAGCCTTCAACATCAGCCAGCTCGCCCAGGGTAAGTGACAAAACCACCACACATAACACAAAAACACAAAAAACACACAAAATCGCACCAATTATCATAATCGAAAAAGACAAATGGACATACATACGACAATTACTTAAATCAAACAGCATTAACACAGTAGAAAACAAAATGGTGAAACCAGGAATACACATCGAGCCGACAACCGACGAAGACTATCGAAAACTAAAACACACACTAGACAACGAACAAATTCAATATTACACATTTCAATTGAGAAGTGAAAAGACACTAAAGGTGGTGATGCGTGGCATTCCCACCTTTATAACAGACACCGACATCACAGACGACTTGACGGACCAAGGATACCCGACTTTAAAAATTAAACGCATGAACGGCAAACACGGAATACCAGCACCACTTGTACTAATCGAACTGACGAGACAATACAAGTCAATCTTCAACTTACGCGACTGCTGCGGACTTACAATCAAAATAGAACAACTCAACAAACGGACTGACATTATACAATGCCACAAGTGCCAGACTTTCGGACATCACCAACGGAATTGCAACATAAACTACAAATGTATGAAATGCGGAGACGGACATTCGACACATCTATGTACTAAGACAAAAACAACCCCACCAAAGTGTGCAAACTGCGGTGGTCCTCATCTATCCACTTTCATAAACTGTCCCAACAATCCGAACAATCCTACAAACAAAACCACACCTCAACCTAAATACATACCAGCACCACCCCCAACAACAAGTCCATGGACACAAAGACAAAAAGACACGACACTTAACACAAATGACGAACTAGCACTTGCCTTAGGCAATATGATAATAACACTACACTCGACAAACGCCACAAAAGAACAAATACAATACTTCGTAACACAAACACAGACAATAATAACACTCTACAATAACAAACACTAAACACACACTCAACTGAAACGCAAAAAAAAAAAAAACGAACACATTTGACTTAAACGCAAAAAAAAAAAAAAAGAGCGACTGACACACAGACTTTACACAAATACAACACACACAGGACCACACAAAAAACACAACATCCAACGATTACATCAGACTCAAACACGTCACAACCCTGGGAAATACGAAACAACGGAGTGGAAGTGGAGGCAACTTCGACCACAGAACAAAACTCAAAGACCCATGAAAAAAGGTGCACATCAGACGATCTCCGGCTCTAACCAGCGACAGACCGACTAGCTCCTGAAGATGACGAGTGCGATCTCGTTGAAACGTAGAGTAAATAGTCCTTTTCAGGACAAAACTCACACGCGGCCAAGAACCCGAGAAACTACACCTTTATCATACGTCCGCGAGAACATCAAGAGTAACATATATATATATATATATATATATATATATATATATATATGAACTTCATGTGTATGAGAATTAATAATTATTAAATCTCCTTTTACATGCGATTGTCGCTATAATTCGTTGCATAGCGACAATCGCATGTAAAATGAGATTTAATAATTATTAATTCTCATACACATGAAGTTCATTACAGTTCGTATATATACACGTAGTATAGAAGTGAATATCATGTCTGTCTTCGGTAAGGTGCACTGATGATCTGTAAAAAACAGTGAAATATCGATATATGCACATTCCGCGCAGATAAGTTTTTCACAAAATTTTTCATATATATATATATATATATATATAGTAAATTCAATTTGTAAGGTTTAGATTATTTTCGGACACTTATGTATTATCTTTATATATATATATATATATGAAGGTGTAGTTTCTCGGGTTTTTGGCCGCGTGTGAGTTTTGTCCTGAAAAGGACAATTTACTCTACGTTTCAACGAGATCGCACTCGTCATCTTCAGGAGCTAGTCGGTCTGTCGCTGGTTAGGGCTGGAGAGCGTCTAATTTGCGCCTAGCTCTTGTTATATGCTGCTGTGTCGGGAGGGGGCGTCCCACTATTGACGTCATGTGTGCGCGGCTTCGTGTAATTGGTCCGAGTACTTGTAAGTTCCCTGGTCGGTCCGTGTGTCTGCGTAGGGGTTGCGATCTGTCGGGATTTGGTTGTGTTTTTATCTGTCGGTGAACTAGGAGCGGTTTCCATGTATACGGCAAGCGCTGGCCGTCGTCACGTTTATTTAAGCACTTAGGACGCTTTTCTATTTCTATCGCTTCTCTTGTAATTCTCGTCGTTAGGTTTTCACTTTTGGCTAGGATCTTCGTATTTTCAAAGTCGATAGAGTGCCCTGTCAGAAGTTTATGTTGTGCTAACGATGACGTTACTTCTTTCTTGACGACCGCGTTTCGGTGTTCTTCTCTTCTCACGCTAACTCGCCTGTTTGTCTGCCCCACATATGATTGATCACACACTGAACATGGTATTTCGTAAACGCCCTGATCTTCTAGAGGAATTCTGTCTTTCGCATTACCTATTTCATCGGCTATTTTTCTGTGTGTTGTGAAAACGGTGTCGATGTTGTGTCTTCTTAATAATCTACTGATTTTGTCTGTAGTTCCCTTTATATATGGAAGGAAAGCTTTGGACGCGAACTCTTGTTTTTCTGTTGACGTTAATTCTGGCTTTATTGTTTATTTAAAAATGACAGTGTACACCGAATTTTAGAAGAGAACAACGATGCGAAACATCTAAACAAAACTATGTGGAAAATGGAAGGCTGCAAATGCTATTACATCAATAGATTGGTCTTCGCAGTCCCCAGTCGCCAACCCAATTAAAAATGATTGCCTACAAATTATATGGAAAATTTGATCACAAGTATGGGAAATCGATGTGAGGCTAATTCTTAAAAATAACGCAGATTACATTATTAGTTTAATTAGTTTGTTACTTTGTCTATGTTTATTTTTTCTATTAGCTTTTTTGGTAGAAATACTAGCCTGCGCATTACTAAGTGGGTTGTGGTATTTATCAACTTACTGTGTTAGTTTATTTTATATTATTTTTTTTGCTTTAAATTTAACGCCAACTCTTAAAAGTTTAGTTTGATCAGTTCTATGTATGTAATAAATAATGAAATAAAATTAGAAATAGATGATTTTTTTTTCTATCCGGACGAAAATTATTGTTGAAGGTTTCTGGGCTCTAAACACTGAACTTCTCTAAAGGTTTTAAGCTTCCGTCGACTTTTTGACCGATTTTAATGAGAATCCAGATTCGTACAATGTTTTATCGTGACATATGTGGAATTCATTGACTCGAATTTTTCGTTTGGTATAATCCCTGAGAATGCAACAAAATTACATTGCGCTCTTCTAACTCTTAATTCACGTTGTTTTAGCATATTATCACAATTCACAATACAGTACAATGGAACACCGTGTATAGTTCATTTAATAAATATTATATAATGTCATTATATTAATCTTTAGAATCACAGAAATCTTCAAAGTGAGACTAATTACACTAAATCGCACTGTAAGTTTAAACTACTATATATATATATATATATATATATATATATATATATATATATATATATATATATATATGTATATGGTAAATTCAATCAGTCGGCGATTAAAGGTCTGGTTTACTTCAAAGTATATATATTTAAAACAATCCTACATGTTTCGGCAATGATGCCTTTATCAAGGATATAAAATATAAATGACAGAATACAAATGTCATACAGAAATTATAATTTCTGTATGACATTTGTATTCTGTCATTTATATTTTATATCCTTAATAAAGGCATGATTGCCGAAACATGTAGGGTTGTTTTAAATATATTTACTTTGAAGTAAACCAGACCTTTAATCGCCGACTGATTGAATTTACCATTTACCAAATCATACCAAGGTCACGAAAATATTATATATATATATATATATATATATATATATATATATATAAATATAATAACTTCGTGACCTTGGTATGATATGGTAAACCTAATCAGTAGGCGATTAAAGGTCTGTATATTACTTCAAAATATATGTATTTAAAAAACTCTACATGTTTCGGCTGTATACGCCTTTTTCAAGAGAATACAAAATATGAATTCATATTTTGTATTCTCTTGAAAAAGGCGTATACAGCCGAAACATGTAGAGTTTTTTAAATACATATATTTTGAAGTAATATACAGACCTTTAATCGCCTACTGATTAGGTTTACCATATATATATATATATATATATATATATATATATATATATATATATATATATTTATATATATTTATATATTTATAAGAATTTGTTGTAATTTGTAATTTGTTGTTAATTATGAATTAATAAAAATCTGTTTGCTATAAAATTAATGGTGTAGGCAATATTGGACTGTTCTGAGGGTGTTTTAGACTAATCGTCAAAGCTGTATATACCATATTTACTACTTAATCTCATCCTACATATCAATAATGACAGTTATTCCACTGAAGAATCAAATTTGCACTTTTTATTTTAAGCCACGACAAATTGTCATGATAATTTAACAAAATGTAATGGTAGATTATAAGTTTTCTCCCTAGCGACAAACTGATGAAATATAATGTTACAAGGCCGTGAAACGCTTAATATACAATTTATTTAATCGTAACTTGCGCAATCTTGGCTTCAATTATGAACAAATTTAGCCATGCACTACAAAAGAAAAAGGCAGCTTGACGAATAGAAATAAATGAAATTATTAAAACATCAATTTATACCTCCTAGAGAGAACTACAATCTGCCCAAGGGCAATAAGCGTTTGGCATGACGTAGGTAAAATGACATTTAGAATATCACTCCAGTAAGTGATCTCATTTAAATATACATATTTAATCTTTAAATCTAGATTATTTTATTATTAACTAATACGTCTTAGAACCGGTGGCAGTAGACGTTTCAGCTTACTTCATTTGTACCAGTCACATTTAGCTGGTTGGCTGGCACATTAGGGTTCACTGTTACATGTTCCGAGAGGTATGTCAAATTGAATAATCTCGCTGGAGACGTAGTAAGGCCCATCAACGATGGCTCTCAGGACTTTATTTTGAAACCGTTAGACGATTGCTATGAAATTACTTGCAGTGCCTCATAGTTGGATATCGTATGTCCAAACAGGTTTTAAGATTGTTTTGTAGAGCAGTACTTTGTTGTCTAGTGTTAACTTGGATCTACGGCCAATGAGCCAGTACATTTGGCTTAGTTTAAGACCAAATTCTTTCTGCTTGGTGAATATATGTTTTTTCCACATGAGACGTCGGTCCAGATGCATGCCGAGGTATTTAGCATCTCCTGCTTGCGGTAATTAACAGTTATAAATGCTAACTGAAGGGCAGGTTTCTCGGCACAATTTAAATGTCACATGTCACGTCAGTATAAATATTTAAATCAACTGCAAAATCATTTAAAAAGGAAATAAGGCGTGAAAATTATTATCACCAAAATGAAAGAAGCTTTAATTTCTCACAAAATAAGATTTATTGAAATCCATGCATACATGTGCCATAAATGAATCTAACGTTAGTCCTTTCATGAGCTTACTATGTTCAATTAAATAATAATCATGTTATACAGGATATAGCTGGTGAAAATATACCTGACTTTAATTTGGAAATTCCGCATATAATCATGCAAATGATATTGCATTGAAAATTACAAATTGAAATTACTGGAAGCGAAAATCAGGCAACGGTGTTATGCATACTAAACGCAGTATAGCCTTTTGTTGTTTGGATATTGCTCACAAATTACAAAAAATAACTAATTAAAATTTATTAAATTAATTAGTACTCGAAGAAATACTTACGTGTTTGAGCTTTATATTTTATATTTATGTTCAAAGAAAGAATAAAAGAGCCAGTACATAAATAACCAGACAGGATAAGGAAAAAGTAGAATATAAATTTAAAAGTGAATTTCAATTTTTCAAAATATGTGTCTCTTTCTACGTGTGGAAAAAGTCTGTGCACGTCAAATTATTAATATATCGTTAACATTTGACTCGTCATATTGAATAATTTCTTTTTATACATTTGTACCAAATCTGATACAGTTAAATATTGAAATGCACGAAATGTTCGGCCCGCAAATATTTTTCACGATTTTGTAAAGTTCATGATGAGAATACGAGTCAAGCAATGTTATGTGAGAAGGTAGTGCATCCGAATGCCCAGTCATTTTCCACAAATGTGACATAATTGTTCCACAAAATTGTAAACAGATAAATTGTATTATCCCAAATTGTGCGCAAAATAGACACCTAAAATGCGTACTGGGGAACACAAGGCAAGACGCATAGCAGTAGCAATAGCATTTTTTGGAGGGCTACAACATTGTTGATGTCGAATTTTTGGATTATATTGTGAAGGGCGATGAAACCAGGGTTATCATGGCATCCTTGGGACAGTTGAAAAATTTTGTCTACGCTGGGACTTGAACCCAAGTCTACGGTTTGCCGAACCGTTGCTTTACCAATTAAGATAAATAAACGTATACAAAATTTTTCAATTAAAATTTCGTATGATTTGCGTTGTAATTTGTAGATAACAATGTTTACATTCACATTTACTTCGCAGTTACATACTAATTTGATAATATTTGTAAATATTTCATATAAAAGCCGAAAAACTCTAAGAATTTATCAATTGATATATTAAATGAACGGCTAAGAAATTATCTGTCTATATATCAGATAAAGAATAAGTGTTTCTGGAGAATGGCGGCCAAGTAATTAAAACAATATTTAATTTTGTTTACCTTTAGGTTCTATATATAGAGCCTTTTTCACAATTGAAAGGCAAAAAATATATTAGAAAGCATCCATATACAAAAAACAAGAACTCCATTACTGACAGAACAGATATAAACAACCCCTCGACAATATATCTGCCCATTATATAAACACAACATGAACACACAAAAATGAATAAATAAAAAAAAGAAATTTCCAAGAACAGATTAAACTAACTCCTCGCACGTGGGAGACTACCTACATACTACCCGTCAAAAAACTATAATAAACAGACGTTTCCAAACACGGTCACCAAGAGCTTTAGTTTTATTTTGAAATGAAAACTAGACAGTAAGTATAACACAGTTAGTCATAGTTGAAATGTAATCAAACAATACAATATAATGTAAGTATATTTAATATAACACTACTTTCACCTTTCTAAAATTTAAATAAATATTTCAGTTGTGAAGAAGGCTCTATATATAGAACCGAAACGTAAACAAAATTAAATATTGTTTTAATTACCTGGCCACCATTCCCAAGAAACACTTATTGGTATTATAACCACTGCCAAGAAAATACGAAATTCCTTCAATATAGAATTTATCAATTGATATACATATATATATATATATATAAATATATATATATATATATATATATATATTGTGGTAGGGCATACCCATGTACATAAGAGGCCTAAAATGAAAATACAGAAGAATTTACAAACTCATAATGTTAATTTAGAATATAAGATACTGTTGGAACTGCATTTTTCACGTGCCATATCAATAAAGTTAATTCCGCTTTTTTAATTGCTCAAATTTGAATCACATAATTATTTATTTTCTTGTAATCATTTACTTAAGTCATTTTCATCAACATTATTATTTTACCGAAGATATTTAACTTAATTGATTGGAAATATTTGTGACACATATTATGGTTATAGCTGTACCTTGTTTGAATTGTATAAGGCGGGAAATATCCCAATTGTAAACAGGTATTTAGCGAAATATTGAACAGTTAAAATACACTTTTGTCTATTATAAAATTAAAACTATAATTTTTGTGAAATATCTAAACGATTAGTCATAGTGATTTATTTCATTTATGTAAATTTTATTAACGAGATTAAATAAATACAAACAAGTATTACAAATAAGACGCCAGGATATTGAAGAGAAACAATGGAGAGTTAGCTTGCAGAATTAAAAAAATTTTGCACGCGCCGACATATTTAAAAAGTGTGTTCCTGAAACTAAGTGATAAAATAGTAAATAAATCATTATAATCTTACCATAAATCATATCCTACGAATCTCCTACCTACCAGACATCGATCGACGAAGTTTACACAACCTTAAACCTTCCTGATCGTTGGTAAAACGAAATTCCATTTTCCGAGGGACGCTGCCTAAAAATATCTACCCACGCCAAGAAACGATACCAGTATATCTCCACAACCAGAGCCTTTTATCCTGAGCATAGGAATCCAAACACCCTTCGCACATCCAGTATCCACCGTAAAACCAAATTGAGTACATATTTATTTACATCTCCTAAAATATAAAAATTTTTATTTAAATTTTAAAATAATCGTTGATATTTTTATATGAATACCATCAATTTTAGTATTAAATTAGAATACCTTTTAAACGGAAGTATACGGTTCCCTTGTGTTATACTTATAGTTACATAGATCAAATTTTAAAGCATTTATCATTTTATAATCACGTGACTACACATATTGCAGTGGAATGTGCTTTTGATTGCTTATTAATTTTTTTCTTCACACTACAACTTATGCTACCGGCTGTTCAGTCTGGTAGATTTCCTTGAGCTTATGTCACTCGGGTCGATCCTCTCGGATTCAGGTTATATCATAAAATAAAACACAAGGTGTCAGATAAATTATACACACATTTTCCCTTTACATTTGTATAATAAAAAAAAAATCAACTTTACCAAGTGTAACGTTGAACTGCTAAAGGCACAGTACTGAGGGCAAAAAGATTTGGATATCATATGAAGATACAAATCATTAAAAACCTCTATCTGACTATCCACGATCAAAATTATAAATTTTTAATATACAAGAAAATTTATTAAACAACAATAAAATATATATCCAAAGCTAAAACGTCAAAGTAAAGAATTGTTTACTCTGCGCGCGAAATCAAATCTGAACTGTCATGAATGCAATCACATGACCTTGCAAACTCGTCCCCACCTTCCAACGTATTGAAATATTCAAAGTGACTAAAAACAACTAACCTCCACAAAAAATCTTTTCAAATAAATTTTCCAGATATTATTCTGAATACATATAAAAAATTTAACCAAATTTTTACAAGTTAATTATAGCGCTTTTATCAATATATATTAATAATTATAAAGATACCTACATTAATTAAAGTAAGTCACAATTAAATATGAGAGATTCCTTTCTCCAGATAGGTGTATCATTTAAATAAAATTACAAATATAAAAGATTTGTAAATTCACGAAAATTTACGTTTAAATCACAAACGACGCACCAAAAACTATAAACGAATTTATTCAAAATTTCATTAATATTAGACAAAATTAAGTCGTGTCCAATATACTTATACACACCTATCCACAAGGACTTTCAAATAATCTCTAAATGCAGTTCCAACATCCGCACGGATATCCCCACCAACTATAAAATCAAAAATATACAGAAAAATATACGTCTTATTTCAATATAATATCCGGGATGGCGGCAGCTTTGAACATCTGACCAACCTAAATATACGAGGATGAATCAAAATTTCAAATATAATAAAATTCATCACTTAAAATTAAATATATTTATAATGATCCCCGTCTGAAATAAAATAAACATCAAAATGAAATACATAAGTTTAATAAATGTACTACACAAAAAAGTTTAATATATAGTTCTATTATTTTCCTTTCTTCTCCATGGAAAAATCCATGACAATATGTTAATATATCTCATTATCATGTTTAAAAACTTACCTTTTTGAATTGATTTTCTTATTAAACCAGTGATTTTTACCTTTCATTCTCTTGTTTTATTTATTAAATAATTCATTTGGAAGCGTCACACATTGAATAACTTGTTTTAAACACATATGTATATTCTATTGAGTACCGAACTCGCAGTAATTTTAATATTTACATCTAAGTGTAAAATCACCATAATAAACAGCTAGCCGGTACTTAGATTAAGATACACATAAAGTTTAAAAAGGTATATAACCCCTTACCACAAATTGATAGTCGTATCCTAAATACGTATTTCGACAACTAAGTTGTCATCATCAGTAGGTAAAAACTACTAATTAAAGTCACACGGGGCACAATAAAGTAAGATAAACGCTTACGCACAACTACTATACACTGCAACCCTGTAAAGACTAGTCCAGTCTTTACAGGGTTGCAGTGTATAGTAGTTGTGCGTAAGCGTTTATCTTACTTTATTGTGCCCCGTGTGACTTTAATTAGTAGTTTTTACCTACTGATGATGACAACTTAGTTGTCGAAATACGTATTTAGGATACGACTATCAATTTGTGGTAAGGGGTTATATACCTTTTTAAATTATTATTTAACCACAGTCTCCATTGAAAGAATTTACACATAAAGTATTTAACAAAAAGTTTTGCACTGGAAGGAGGCCTATTAAAGTTAAGTATTAATTGTTTATATACATTTATTTATGTTCCGAATATTATACATGTGACAACAGTAATATTTAAACTTAAGTCCATCTATAGGTCAGATTTATAACTACACTTGTGAATTTTCAAATTATTTTATTTTTCTGGGCAAATTAATTAATCATTTTTACATTTATTCCTCGTATCAACCTAGGGGCCTTCAGCCTTTTAACAATATTTATGTATATATAAAGATAATTATTTCGTGACCTTTGTATGTTATGGTAGATTTAATTAGTTGGCGATTTAAGGTCTGGTTTTACTCAAAAATGCATATATTTAAAACAAGCTTACATGTTTCGGCAAGTGATGCCAGACCTTAAATCGCCAACTAATTAAGAATATAAAATATAAATAATTTATATTTTATATTATTTGAGAAAGACATCACTTGCCGAAACATGTAAGATTGTTTAATATATATGCATTTTTGAGTAAAACCAGACCTTAAATCGCCATTAAATCTACTATATATATATATACAGGCTGATTCAAATTAAATGCGCACTATTGCTATCTCTGTTATTATTGATTCTATAAAGTAGGTTAAATTAGCAAAGTGTTAGTGTTTTTAACATTGATTAGCATGCAGTTCATGAAAAAAAAAATTGAATAACGCATTTTCGAAAAATTTTGAAATTTATAATTTTTTTAAATGGAACAGCCTGTATATTTTTTAAAATTCTGAATGATAATGTTCTTTGTAATATAAAAGTTTCAATACACTATTGCCCTAAAACGAATAATAAAGTATTTACGGTGGAATTTAGTTGATGTCAAAGATACTCTTTCATTCTGTAAAATCAGTAGAAGGCTTCTTTCACTTTAAACAGAACAAATAGTATGCCCTTTGTAAATGTCAATAACGTACTGAATATAAATCTTTCGCTACTAAGGAATTGGCATTAAGTTATTCATCAGTTCAAAGAATTTTGAAAAAGCATAAGTATATCCCCTTTAAGTTCAGAATCTCTCAAACATTACAGCCAGGAGATTAGCTTTCTGTCATTGGTTTGTTAGTTTTTGTGATGAAAATTTGAATGGAGCACAGTGTATTTTATGGAGTGACGAAACAAATTTTTCAAATAGAGGCATGTTTAATAAGAAAAATAGTCACTACTGGTCTCAAGAAAATTTATTAATAGTTCGTCCACATGCTGCACAAGTTCGATTTAGTTTTAACGTTTGGTGCGAATAGCGCCATGGTGTATAAGCAACAATATGCCTCTTAATCTTGGTAAATGCCATATTATCAGTTTTTCAAAGAAAAATAATACTTATGTCTTTAATTACATGTTGCAAGGTTGAAAAGAGTTGAATACGTTACATACTTGGGTGTTGTTTTTTATGGTAATTTATCATTTACTTTACATATAGATCATATTATAAATAAATCCTAGCAGTTATGCTGCTTCATTACACGAGTATGTAGTGACTTCACAAACATCATCTATATTATACAAATTTATAACGCCCCGGTCAGGTCTACACTCGAGTATTATTAGGTGTGGTATGGTCTCCTTATCATAGGGTTCATATAGATCGGATTGAGCGAATTCAGCGTGAAATGGCTAACTTTATACTCTTAAAATTAAAAATTGATAAAAACTATCATCAATATCACTTCTGTTGTTAATCAATTTTTTTTTCCTGTTTAATATTCATAATTTCTTTAATTTCTCTTTTCACTATAAAAAATCTAAGCAGTATATATTATAACCTAATAATGTAACGTCTGCTATTTACCATCATATAATATGTTGCTGTTATATAATTATATCAAATGTTATTTAAATATCTGTACATTTGCTTATCATGCTGACAGTTCCGTGTTTAGATCCCTGACTGGCTGTCCGAGTAGGTTTAATAGTTTTAAATACCTTCCACATGCCTTGAATATCTGTGTTGTCTGCTATTTCCTGTACATTTGCTAGTTTTTTATTTATTTCTTCATAACTGTTTGTCAATATTTTGTCTTGTAGCTTGTAAGATTTTATCACTTCGGTATACATTTTTTTCTTATTACCTTCTTTTGTCTTTTTTTGTGCTACTACGATATAATGATCATTATGTATTTCGTAGCCTCTTTTAACTCTAACATCATGTATTATGGACCTGTTTTCTCGTCCTGCAATTATATAATCAGTATAATCGATCTCTCATATCTACTTGTTTGTACTCTTGTGAATTTGTGAATGTTTTTCTACGACCACTTTCTGTTCATAGAAAGTGTTCATTAATTACATACTATGCCAAAATCCAGGAACCTCTCTCTCCAGCAATAAAAGTAGTTGTTTCTACTGTCGCATTTAAGTCATCGCAAAACGTGTCTTTATGTTCAACCCTCTCATCTTCGTCAGGACCATACAGAGCTAAACCATAATTTTGTGAATAAATTTTCAAATTCAAAGATTTAAAGAAGATATATTTTGTCTAAATATATTTCATGCATATATTTTTTCCTTTTGGAATGAATAAATCATTTAAAAAATTAAAAATATTTTTTTTTATTTATAGAATTACTTTTGCCAGTTGGTACTAGGACACGTTTTGACAGAATTTATGTACTAAATGGTCCTCATCTAAAGTTTGATCTCTGCATATTCCAATATAACGTCTGAATACATCTTCGTACAACTGAAACTTATTTGCATAGAGAATATTACATTTCCATAAACGGCATCCTCTTATCTTTTATCCTTAAATGGCTACATTTTCACGTTAAAGTGGGCAGATTAATTTTACCCCTGCGCCGTAAAACATTCTGTAATACCCCCAGTATTATAATATGTATCAGAAGGGAAAAAAACACAAGATAATAAATTTCAAAGCAACTGTTTGAAATATTTACTATACATAACACATGCATGCAAATAGATAGGAATTCTCATTATAGAAATAATACATTGTTACCCAAAACACAAGAACTTTTGTATTTGAATATTTGGACGATTAAAACATATTCGGTTGTTCGACATGACTGTGATTCTCTCGCTACTAGTAGATTTGTAGGGGATGGTATTATAATGGCTTTTTGAAATGATGTTACTTATGACGTTATTGATATTTCTATATCTAGCACGGCATCAATTTTTTTACAGATTACTGTGGAGGTTCAGTGTTATTAATACTTAGTTCAGGTTTATATTCTTACAGACTTCGATTCCTCAGAATATTTTCTTGACTTGCTTGGAGTTTTCATTTTGGATAAGTGGGTGATTATCGTCGGTGATTTGAATTTGCCCAATTTTCCATCTGAGTTTCGGTTTTATGATCTAAAACGAATTTATTTTTACCTTTTATGGAATACTCAAGTCTGCGTAAATTTAATTGTATCCTTAATACCAATAATAGAACAGTTGACTTGATTCTGTCCAACTTTGCGAATGACATTGAGGTTTTACACGATTCGTTACCACTTATTTCCGAAGATATTCATCATCCTTATAGATGCAACATTAGATACAATTTTCGCAAAGCAGATTATCGTGAACTTTACTTTTTTCTACATGTTGGTCATTTCCTGAAATCTAGAATGGTAGCGTTAATACGGCTATGCAGAATTTTTATAGCAAAATGTATTCTACCTTGAATTATGCTATTCCTACATTTCGTTTAAGCCATAAACGTCATTATAACAACTGGTTTTCTTCTACTATCAAAATAAAAAATTAAAACCTTATTACTATAAAAAATGGCATTCCACTCGGTTCCAATTATTACAAACATGAATTCCAAAGATTCGGAAAGCTGACACCTTTTTTGACAGCTTTTCATTCATATATTGAATTAGACCTTGCCATTGATCGACCGTTCTTCTGGCACTTTGTTCATTCAGTGTTAAAATTCCCGGCACACTTCATGATTCTATCAGTGAGTACAGCGATCCAGCTTGTAATCGTCAACGCTTTTGCTATAAATTTTTCTGATTTTTACCAGAATCTACAGATTCTGGGTGACTTAACATCTAATTTACCACCTTTATGTTTACTATCTGTTTCACCGAGTGAGGTTGGCCATAATATTAAGGGACTGAAAAGCGCATTAACTGCTGGTGATGATGCTATTCCTAATTTTTTAGTGAAGGATTGTGCTCACATGTTTACTGATCCCTTATAAGATTTTGAACTTGGCTATTCGAACGTCTATGTTGCCTGACTCTTGGAAGATTGCTAGAATATCACAAATTTTTAAGAAGGGTGCCAATATTCGCAATTATAGTTCATCTGCTGCCTCGCGAAATTTTTTGAAATGTTTGTATATAAACATATCTTTTATGTTACTAGACCGCATCTTTCTATTACACAACTTGTATTTATGTCACAAAAGTCTACAACCAATTTAGCACTCATATCTCAGAAAATAGCTTATACCGTTGATACTGGTCACCAGATGGATATTATTTACATGGACTTTTCCCGTGAATTTGGCTTAATTGATCATGCATTTTATTGGAAAAGTTAAGCTCCTTTGATATTGATAGATTGTAGCTGAGATTATTTTAGTCTTATCTTTCCAGTAGAATGAATTATGTTTATTATTGTGGGTTCAAATCTCAACTTTTGTGTTCCACTTTGGGTATAGCGCAGAGGTTAAAGCTCAGCCCACTTTTATTCAACATCTTCATCGTAAACTTTAATTAATCTATCAACTGTTCTCTATATTGGAATTGGCTTATACTGATAAAATTAAGATTTACTGTAAGGTTAACTTTTTGGCTAACATCAGCCAAAAAGTTAACATAGTTGCAAATAAATGCTGACAAAATTTATGGCTGGTGTTTTTGCAATAATTTCAAATTGAACGCAGATAAGTGCTTTCTAGTATCTTATTCTAGAAGAATTTCTAGAATTGAATCTCGCTACACAATTAATAATGCTGAGATTTCTTGTCAGTCCAAGTCTTGAGTGTGGGCATATGACGAAAAATTTGCATTTTCGGATCATATTTTTAGTGTCACAATTGCTGTATCCAGGTCCTTCGATTCATTATTCGTACATGCAGATATTTCAATAATAATGGTAATATTGAGACTCTTTTGCTTGCTTTATTCCTAACCTCCAATAAGCATACATATCCTGATATCCGTTCTATGGTGCTCAGATTAATCTCTTATAGCGAATCCAGCGTAAATTTTTGAAATACCTTTCTTTCAAATGTGATGGACGCTACCCGTGCTTGAAATTAATTACGAGTTAGTTGAGCGACATGATATTTTCTCATTCATTGTTGTTATTGGTGAGGTTAATTCACCTGATTTCCTGTCCAAAATCTATTTTCTTGTGCCATCTTTGGAATCAAGATCAACTCAATTGCTTCATATCTCCACAACAAGGATAAGTATATTATTAAAGATGTCTATGGTACATTCGCCACAAAATTTAGGTCTACTGCGAATAGATTCACCTTGATTTCGCATATTTTTCTCATTATTTTTAATATGATTATACCGTGAGTTTTTCTTATCTCTATAAATAGCCTATGTTCAGTTTCAAAAAGAACGACTCAATGCATGGGAATGTTATGCAACCAATATCGTTCAATTATGTGTTTCCACAAATGTCAGAATCAATGTCAGTAATGTGCATAAACGCAATAATATTTTAAATATTCTGGCATTTGACATTTGTATTCACCTAATTAAAAAAATATATATACAAATGCGGGATCTGTTTTCTATTAAATATCTTGACAAGCCCATACCCATCTATCGCAAAAGTCAGGCGATTACTAGAAAATTTAATTCTGATGGCTGCTTAATAAATACACAGAAAGAAAATTAAAACCCCCCACATTCTTTCAGAAGACCTAAAATTAAAGGTATGTGTTACACTGAAAAATGCCTCATAACACCATTAAGTAAAATAGCACAACAATTTAATATTTCTAAGACGTGTGTATTTAAAGTTTTCAGACAGTACAAATACAAATCTTACAAGTTTTCTAATTACCGACAATTATTTCGTGAAGATAGAATAAGACGTGTTGATTTTTGCGAAACACTATTTAATTTATTAAATGAAAATTATATGTTGAAGAAAATACTTTTCACTGATGAAGCGTCTTTTTCTTCGAACACGTATTGTTCCTCGATTTGAAAATTTAGTCATTGAAGATTCTTGGTTTCAAATAGATTGTGCCGCAATTCATTCAACTGCAGCAATTACAAATTTTCTAAATTCAAGAAATAAGTTACAATAACAAGAACATTTAAGATCATATTCTAAGAGGTGACAGAGATGTAAACAAATATTATTGAAGAAATAACAATTTATGTATTTTTACATTTAAGTACAGAATTGATAAATATTAATTATAAATACTACAACAGAAACATTCTCAAACAAATTTATATAATTATGAAATATAAATTTTTAAAAATTATAATGAATATGAAAAAATAACTCCAAAAAATATATGACGTTAAGAGACTTCCATTCAATGATTGGATTTGGAGGAAACTGGCCTAGCCAATGGATTTCTTGGACATTAATTAAGAGAAAATATATTTTTCTACTAATCTGAGATTTACATATTTTACAAAATGTTAAAAATATACCCACCTAGATTTAATATTTAATCAATTTATAATAAAATCGGTCCCACCGATATCTTATTAAAAGCACCCCTTAGGGTGATGCCTTTCTCAAAGAAAGGCAACACTTGCCGAAACATGTAAAATTGTTTTAAATATATGTATTTTTGAGAAAACCCAGACCTTAAATCGCCAACTAATTAAATCTACCATATATATATATATCAAATATTCTTCGAAAAAATAGTAGCCAATAATTTTTCTACTAAAATCCCTTACATCCTCTTACTAAATCTTTGTTTTTTGTATTAATTCCAAAATTTGGATTTTCTTCTGACGAGTATCTGCAACTTTGAGATAATACTGTCCGTTTGTAGTAAAAGTGACATTATCCGAAAAAAATTAGATGTGCGACAGAAAAGTCGATTGTCCATATCACTTCCTCCAACGCATAAGCAAAATTTTAATCGAAACGCATATCTTAAAAATCCAAAGTATTAAATAAATTTAGATTTGTAAAAACATTTTTATCCTGTAAATTTTTTGTGTCAAACATTGACTAGCACCAAGCTCAGCAACTCTTTTACGTAGTGACGCCAACATAGTTAATATATCATGTCCTCATTATATATATATATATATATATATATATATATATATATATATATATATACATATATGTATATTTGGATTCATTTAGAATCCAAATGGGATGAAATTAGTCCACACACATCACTAAATAAAAACGAATTTATTAGAGGTATACACTTCTGTCTCGACAACACATATTTTCAGTACAAAAATTCTTTTTATAGTCAAACATTTGGTATTACCATGGGCTCTCCTTTAGCTGCTCCTGTTGCAAATCTGGTAATGGAACATTTAGAACAAAACGTTATCAATTCATTAGGCTTCCACCCCATTGTCTTCAAAAGATATGTTGATGATATCATAACATGTATTCCGACTCCGACTAATAAAATAAACTATATTTTAAATAAATTCAACAATTTTCACAACAAATTAAAATTCACTATTGAAGAAGAAATTAATAACAGTATTAATTTTCTTGATATTTCTTTAAGCTATGATAGACAGGGTACTATTCATACCGATTGGTATAATAAACCCACAGCTTCTTTTCGATATATGAATTACCACTCAAATGCTCCTACAGTATTCAATAAAATGATTATAAATAATCTGACTGATAGAGCAGTAAAACTATCACATACTCAATACAGAAAAGATAACATCAAGAAAATTAAAACAATCTTAACAGATAATAATTATCCACCACAACTTATAGATCAAACAATTAAAAAAAGAATACACCAAATATACAACACTGCAGACACCAATAACAATTTAAACAATGACACAACATATATCACGATTTCATATGTTCCACAACTATCAGAAAAAACTAAATACACTTTAAAAAAATATGATATAGCTACAACATATAAACTTAGTAATACTAATAAACATTTATTTTCAAAACTTAAACCTAAAATAGAAAAAATCGAGAAACACATGTCATCTATAAAATACCATGTCGCGATAGCGATAGTTACTACATAGGCCAAACTAAACAATATTTATACAAAAGAATACAAGCCCACAAATACCCTAAAACAGACAAAACTGCTTTATCTACACACAAACTACAACGAGATCACCATTTCGATTTTGAAAACACACAGATAATTGATAAAGAACAACACACAATGAAAAGGGAAATTAAGGAAATGATTAGTATTAAACAAGAAAAAAATTCAATTAACAACAGAAGTGATATAAAAAATTTAAGCAGTATATACTATAACTTAATTATGTAACGATCTGCAATTTACCATCATAATATATGTTGCTGTTATATATATAATTATATATCTTAAGTTATTTAAATATCTATACATTTGCTTATCATGCTGACAGTTCCGTGTTTTGATTCCTGTCTGGTTGTCCGAGTAGGTTTTCGTGGTTTTCCTTCTCCTTTAAGGCGAATGCCGACAGCTTTACATCTTAAGACGCTCCACGGGCGCATACATAATAATAACTCATGTCTTGCGTTTCCCTGTTTTTGTTGTCTTTCTATTTTAGAATACTAAGGCATGATTTATTATTATTCAATTGGATTGTATCTTTGAATAATTTTATCCATAGCAACTCAAACGTATTACACTAATATACTGTCATTTATATTTTATATTCCTTGATAAATCATCAAGGACAATAAAATTGATTGAATCAATTTTATTGTTTGGTACGTCAATTTTATTATTTTTCCAACTCTACATTTTTATCTCCGGAAGAAGCAACAAAGTTGTTGCGAAATATAAGGATACTTGATAAATGAGTTTTTTAATTGACAGGCCGCTTGCCCGCTTTTAATTTATTTTATTCTATATATATATATATATATATATATATATATATATATATATATTATTTTCCTCTTTCTAACTGCATAACCAGATTTGTCGTATCTTTGGATTATGTTCTTAAATTTATTAATTATAAAATGGATGCCAGGATATTTTCTATTTTTTTATTTTGGTACATAATTTCTTCAATTCCGTAACATTTTGCTAAATATATCCGCTGGTGCAATAAGCACATAATTAATAAATTGAATGAATCACAGTGAAATTTCCGGGTAATACGAAAAGTGTAAATGTAATTTGAACCAATTCTAAATTTAATGTCGTAAATGACGCCGTAAATGTTTCTGTTATTTTTGTAAGCTTTAATGCTAGCAAAAACTTTTTTAAGGAATACATTTTTTCCGATAAGGTAAAATAATTTTAAATTTCACTCATCAAATTCAAGATATCATATGGAGCACCAACTTAATATAAATTACATACCTGCCAACCAAAAACATCATATAATTACATGTACTAGATGATTATACAAAGTTAAGAATTAGGTAATGCTACCACATGGAACCGCAAACTATTTGTTGTAATAAAAAAATATCATTCTAAGAACGAAAGTTATTTTACATCAGATCCATGACAGTATTTTAATGTAATACATAAATAATATCCGTAATTGATTGTAGTATAAACATAAATTGGATAAGCCCGTCTTATACAAGACAAGTAATTTGTCTCTTCTAATACAAAGAGTATGTGCATAAATTTAATAAACAATACGGTCCACGTAGAAAGCGAATTTTTGAACTACATCAATGTGTTTCGCTGTTTTGTTCATAGGGTGTGACAGATACAATACATAGGCAAAAACATATCAGTGCGATTATGTTAATGGAATGAAAGTTAGTTTCGGTGGGCCGCGATAGTGTAAGATCTTTAAGGGTGCGCTATCAACTCAGATCATATGTGGAGAAATTTTAAAATACGTATTGTATTATCAAAGGAGGAGGCTGGGTCTCTTAATTTGCTTATTATTGCGTCACTATTGTAAAACCAAAGAATAGTTTTATTTATATATATATGTATATGTTTCATTGTTGAGTAACACTTGTGTGTGATTTTCTAACAGAAGAAAACATGTATTGCGTAACTTAATATCTGTTGCATCTAATGCGATATTTAAAATAGTGCCATAGAAATTGCAACTACGATTTTTTGTTTCATTAATATACAGAAGTAAAAAGTTCTATATACCAAAACTTTAATTGATCAAAACGTGTAATTCTAAATATTATTTCTACGACAAACGAAAGAATACAAAAATCTTAAAATGAAAATGTTTAATATTTGTTAAAATATCTATGGAATTATCGTGAGTCCTGATTGTGTCTTTATAAACAATTTATTATCGAACATTAAAACTTTTTTCGTAATCTAATATCTTAATTATTCGTATATTACTATACATAGATAGAAAAGATTATAATCATCTTCTAAAAAGTTTCTTATTTTTATAAAAATGCTCCTAAACTGCGCTGCGCGCCTTTGGTATTGAAAAGGTTAAAGAGGGTGTACACATCTTGCAAGTTAAGTTTAAATAAACATTTACTCTTGATACATATATTATATTTCTACTTTTATATATTTCTGACATTACAAGCAATTGTAAATTGTCACGTACGTTATAGCAAGAGTAGTAATGTAATGCAATAATTACAATTAGAAATAGACGATACAATGTAATTTTGTTAGATAAAAGATAAAGTTAAGGGATAAATGTGGCTGAAAATAAATAAATGTAATTTATAATAAAATTGTAAGAAATACGGCGACCCATAAATTCCTGGAATTTGAATGTGACGTGCGAAAGGATAGTAGTACAGCTCTATAGCGCTAGATGGTGTGAGCTACGTCTATAATAAGCAGCCTGTCAAACGGTACTTTCCTAAGTTGTGACAAACAGCTTTTGTGTTTATTTTTGTTGCGTTGTGTTTGGGTTATTCTGCGACACTACAATGTCTGATGTGAAAGAGCAAAGAACTTGTATAAAAGTTTGCTTCAAATTTGATAAAACGGCAACGGAAATTCTGAAAATGTTTAAACAAACGTTTGGTGAGGATGCTTTAAGACAAGGCAGATACAAACTTGTGAGTGGTACAACCCTTTTAAAAATGGACGTGTGTCGGTTAATGATGATGATCGTTCTGGTCGTCCAAGAAGGTCCTCGTGACTCAGTTGGTTAGAGCGACGGTCCGGCAAACCATAGACTTGAATTCAAGTGCCAACGTGGACGAAAATTTTTCAAATAAAATATAATTTGCGTTGTAATTTGTACACGGCAATGTTTATATTCACATTTACTTCGCAAAATAACATACTAAATTGAAAATATTTAAATATTTGACATTTGCTTTAAAAAAACTAGCATTGCTTTCGAAACTGACATCTGCTTTCAATAACTGACATCTGCCTTCAACAACTGACATTTGCTATCAAAACTGACTTCTACTTTCAAAACTGACATCTACTTTCAATAACTGACATCTAAATCACTAACATTGTCACCTTATATTGCGTTTCTAATTAGCTTGAACCAAGGTCCATCGTGGCTTAATTGGTTAAAGCGACGGTCCGGCAAACCGTAGACTTGGGTTCAAGTCCCAACGTGGACAAAATTTTTCAATTAAATTTCGTATGACGCGTTGTAATTGGTAGACAGCAATGTTTACATTCACATTTACTTCACAATTACATACTAATTTGATAATATTTATAAATATTTCATATAAAAGCCAAAAAATTCCAACAATTTATCAATTGATATATTAAATGAACAGCTAAGAAATTATCTAAATAATCATATGGCTATGGAGTAATAATTAGCAATTTCAAACCTTCAAAACTGATATCTGCTTTCAAGACTGACATCTGCTTTCAAAACTGACATTTGCTTTAAAAAAACTTGCATTGCTTTCGAAACTGACATCTGCTTTCAACAACTGACATTTGCTATCAAAACTGACTTCTACTTTCGAAACTGACATCTACTTTCAATAACTGACATCTGAATCACTAACATTGTCACCTTATATTGCGTTTCTAATTAGCTTGAACCAAGGTCCATCGTGGCTTAATTGGTTAAAGGGACGGTCCGGCAAACCGTAGAGTTGGGTTCAAGTCACAACGTAGACAAAAATTTTCAATTAAATTTCGTATGACTTGCACTATAATTTGTAGACAACAATGTTTACTTAATGTATAATTTGATAATATTTATAAACATTTTATATAAAAGCCGAAAAACTCCAAGAATTTATCAATTGATATATTAAATGAACGGCTAAGAAATTATCTAAATAATTATACATATATATATATAGTAAACTTAATAAGTCGGCGATTAAAGGTCTGGTTTATTACTTCAAAGTATATATATTTAAAACAACCCTACATGTTTCGGCAATGATGCCTTTGTCAATGATATAAAAAATATAAATAATAGAATATAAATGTCAAATAATTGAGTTGCTATGGTTTAAATTATTCAAAGCTACATTCCAGTAATAATAATAAAACATGCCTTAGTATTCCAAAAAATAGATAGCAAGGTGTGAACATTTGTGTTGATCGCTGCTAGCAGCTTGTGTCTCTTTCTGGGTATGAATTTGTGTATTGATTGCTGCTGGCAGCTTGCGTCTCTCTCTGGGTGTGTGGTTTTGTATTTGTGTAGCGTTGTATTTGTAGGAGCGCGTAAGTGTAGGGTTTTGTATGTTGGTGCGCTCGTGCGTGTGTTTAGTGACCGGTCGCAATGCACACACCACTAGGACCTGTCCTGGGCGGCAACCTGGCTAGGCTGCCGTTAACAGCACACACACGTTCGACGTGTGTGCATTGCCCCCGCTTTTGCGGAAATCGTTAAGATGGCACAAAGTGTGACCGTCGTCGACTGAGGTAGCCGCTAAGAGTGTTCCCTCGGTTGGCGATGAGCAACCCCGTGCAGGGTGCGCTTCGCTGGTCTGCGCCTTACCTCGTTGGGGCGGGGATCGGGCCGTCGAAGTACTGCACGGAAAAGTAAAGAAGTTGCCGGGAAAGGGTTGGCGGCCCTACGCAACGGCTGGTTATCCGATCTCTCTAAATTTACGCGACCGGTCACTAAACACACGCACGAGCGCACCAACATAGAAAACCCTACACTTACGCGCTCCTACAAATACACACATATTCATACCCAGAAAGAGACACAAGCTGCTAGCAGCGAGCAACACATATGTTCACACCTTGCTATCTATTTTTTGGAATACTAAGGCATGTTTTATTATTATTATTGGAATGTATCTTTGAATAATTTAAACCATAGCAACTCAATTATTTGACATTTATATTCTGTCATTTATATTTTTTATATCCTTGACAAAGGCATCATTGCCGAAACATGTAGCGTTGTTTTAAATATATATACTTTGAAGTAATAAACCAGACCTTTAATCGCCGACTTATTAAGTTTACCATATCATACCAAGGTCACGAAAATATTATATATATATATATATATAAAGATAATAATTTCTTGACCTTAGTATGTTATGGTAGATTCAATTACTTGGTGATTTAAGGTCAGGTTTTACTTCAAAATGTATATATTTAAATCAATCTTACATGTTTCGGCATATGATGCCTATTTCAAAGAAATTTGAAATATAAGTGACAGTATATTAATGTCATACAATATATCTGTAGTTGTCATGGATAAAATATTCAATGATACATTCAAGTTCAATAATAATAAATCATGCCTTGCCATTCTCTAAACAGTAAGGCAACAAAAACGGGGAATGGCAAGCTATGAGTTATTATTATGCCCGCGCCCGTGGACCGGCTTAAGATGTCAAGCTGTCTGGCATTTGCCTTAAACGAGAAGGAAAACCACGAAAACCTACTCGAACAGCCAATCAGGGATCCGACACGGATCTAACACGGAACTACCAGCATGATAAGCAAATGTACACATATTTAAATAACATATGATATATATTTATATAATAGCAACATATATTATGTTGGTAAATTGCAGATCGTTACATTATTAGGTTATAATATATATTGCTTAGATTTTTTATATCACTGTTATTTGATTTTTTTTCTGTTTATTATTAATATTAATCATTTCTTTAATTTCCCTTTTCATTGTGTGTTCTTTATCGATTATCTTTGTGTTTTCAAAATCGAAATGGTGATCGCGTTGTAGTTTGTGTAAATAAAGCAGTTTTGTCTGTTTTAGAGTATTTGTGAACTTATAATATTATTTTGTATAAATATTGTTTAGTTTAGCCTATGTAGTGCCTATGTATTATCGCAATCGCGACATGGTATTTTAAAGATGACATGTGTTTCTCGACTTTTTTCTATTTTGGGTTTTAGTTTTGAAAATAGAAGTTTATTAGTATTATTAAGTTTATATGTATAACATATGAAACCGTGATATATGTTATTTCATAGTTTAAATTGTTATTGATGTATATTTGGTGGATTCTCTTTTTAATTTGTTTGGTCTATAAGTTGTGGTGGATAGTTATTATCTGTTGAGATCGTTTTAATTTTCTTGATGTTATCTTTTCTGTATTGAGTATGTGATAGTTTTACTGCTCTATCAGTCAGATTATTTATAATCATTTTATTGCATACTGTAGGTGCATTTGAGTGGTAATTCATATATCGAAAAGAAGCTGTGGGTTTATTACACCAATTTGTATGAATAGTACCCTGTCTATCATAGCTTAAAGAAATATCAAGAAAATTAATACTGTTATTAATTTCTTCTTCAATAGTGAATTTTAATTTGTTGTAAAAATTGTTGAATTTTATACATGTTATAAGGTCACCTACATATCTTTTGAAGAAAATGGGGTGGACGTCTAATGAAGTCATAGCGTTTTGTTCCAAATATTCCATTACCATATTTGCAATAGGAGCAGCTAAAGAAGAGCCCATGGCAATACCAAATGTTTGACTATAAAAATAATTTTTGTATTGAAAATATGTATTATCAAGACAGAAATGTATACCTCTAATAAATTCGTTCTCATTTAGTGATGTGTGTGGACTAATTTCATCCCATTTGGATTCTATTATATTTATAGCTAGATTTGTAGAAATGTAAGTGTATAATGATTCAGCATCAAGTGATATAATTTTGTGATCTGTTGGTACTTTTTCTTCCTTAATGAAATTTTGAAATTGCCATGAGTCTTGGGTATGATATTCTGTTTTTTCTAACATCTTAGATATGCTATCAACTAGGAATTTTGTTATATTATAAGTAGGGGCTTGTATGTTTGATACTATCGGTCTTAAAGGGATATTATTTTTGTGGATTTTTAGTAAATCATATATATATTGATGGATGTTGGGATTTCAAAATGCGAAGTTTGGTTGTAGTGTTGAAATCTATTAGGTTTTGTCTATGCCATTTTGCTATTGTTAAGTGTTATTTAGTGTTCTTTTTATTATTAACTACCGTATGTTTTATTAAATCAAAACCGTAAAGAAGATTAATCACAATAGGATAAACTCATGTATAATTGAAAAGAATTATCAGAACAGTAAAGATGTTTATGTTGGAGAAAATCGTTAATGTGTGAGCAAACCAATAAGTAAAAAAGTGGTATTTTGTTTGTACTAGCCTAATGCTAACTCGGTATTGGCTCACGATGATATGGAACCTTCTTGAATGCACTCTTTATCAAACACATCCAGAATCATTGAAATCGGTGAACCCGTTGGGTAGTTATGCGCGAACAAACATAAAAAATATATACTTAACGAACCTTAGTTTAGATGTGACGTAGATTTCTACACGACATGTAAACTAAGGTGTAACATAGTGATCAACCCTCGTACATAAAAACAAATTAGATATTTTTATATTGCGATTAAAATTAGAATTTCTAGCACGCTTTGCCTTGTGATCATTTTCTGACCTTGTCAGTAGTGAGGAACCATCAAATAATGAATGATAAATAATAAAATTAGATAAGTAGTGTACGTGCAGGTACATATATATACAAGTAATTTGTATTGTTAATCGACAGATAATTAGTTCTAGTAAAGTCAGTTTTGATAACGTATATACTGGAAAGCGGCTAAAATATCATAATGTATAATTTTTTCTATTCATTTTTTGATACATCACTGATGTCATAAGAATAAGTATGTGTATATCCAAGGGAATTACGAGTATATTTGGATGCAACGCGTTAGGCATCAAAAACTATATTTTGTGGTATTTAATTCGGTAAAGTAAAATATGATAATTATAAATCTAATTAAATAATATTTTTTAATTTTAGAAAGATTGATTTGAACAGAGAAATATATAGAATTCCTACAATATACAGAGTGTCCTTGAAATAAAGAGACAACGTATGAAAAATGGAAAGCTAAAATTATATAGAATATATATCCAAAAAATACTCAATTACGGCACGAATCCTAAAATTAAGAACACCCTGAAAATTAAATTACGTGGCGGCTATGTATCGGAATGTCTATTAGATTTTACAGATGCGCTGCAATGTTCATATTTATAAAAACTAACACATAACATTGTTTAGACGGTTGTCGACGTTATAAAAACCCTTCAGTGGTGCAGATTTGTCTACTTAGAGTTGAGTTCAGAGTTTAACTTCAATACGATTCATTTTTTCTTTGCAAGTTCAGAATTCAACTTCAATACGATTACGTATGAATTTATCTGCTTGTAAATCATTTGTGGACGAAAACTTTTCGAAATCACCTTCCTTTTCTTGTGTATTACGTGAATGTTTTTTTTTTGTTACGAGAAGTAGCAAAATAAAATATTAATATGGATATAAAAAAGACCGCTATTGTAAACACACATTGCAATGTTTATGTTCATAAAAACGCTAGAAAATAACATTGTGCATAAAATTGTTATGATAAAGATTCGATAATCTCTCGTACGAAAGTCTGCTGTTAAAAATTGTAAATTTTTAACGATATATTAAAAGAACATAAAAGGTCTGCACTAAGGACATTTAACTCCTATTTTATAACAATATATCTTTAATCGAAGATGTAAATGTAAATTGTATCGAACGTACGGAACGATCGACAACTAAATGAAACTTAAAGCGAAATGGACAATTACAAGACTATTCTTATTGCTACTATCGGTCAAATTTAACATATCGTCTTTTATAATATAATCCATCACACGGTGCGTGACAAAATTTTTTTAAATATTTTGAAGAATACGTATAAATGTCTAACTAGAAATCAAAAAACAATTTATTTATAAGTCAACAAAAATTTCCATATTTTTAAGGCCAAAATGTAGTTAAACTCGGTCCATATCTTTGCTTATCCTATATTTATCAAAATACACCTGTAATTCAAGTTTATTGACCTGCAAAAATATCTATGAAATTCATAGACATGGGTTGGACGATACGTTTAACATAAACTCCTATTCACAAGAATAATGAATGTTGATATTTTCATACCAAAACATTTATGCCCGCACATATGTTGTTTTTATTGTGAAATTTCTTTTGTGAATATCACTAATAACTGGAGAACGCATGCAATTTCCATAAAACGCAATCGGCAATTGGAATTGTGTATAACGTCGCTCAGTACATCCCGGCGTAATTCAATGAAGTATTTGTTTGACTTACTCGGCCACCTGGTCTCGCAGCGATAACAATGGACAACCCAGCTATTGTATTCGGAGAATATAGTGTTTTCAGTGGTGTCGTGTACGTAGATAAAATAAATAAGTTTATCGTATTTCGTAAGAGAAATAGCACGTACATTCCTTTTCTTTTCATTTAAGCAACATCTTCCAATTATTTTCACGTAAGTGTGCATAAAATTTCGTTATTTAATTTTAATTATTGTGAAGTATGTGAAACGTTATTGATAAATTGCAATAAATCAACCGTAAAACGTCACGTAGGATCGTTAAAGTACGAAAAAAAAATGAACCCGTTGGAATCTGACAATTTTATCGAAGAACTCTGTGAAACTTTTATGGCAGCTAATATTCCATTATTTAATTTGAACAATCCAATTTTGAAGACATTTCTGAAAAAATATACTGGTCGAAATGTTCCTGATGAACCAACTTTACGCAAATATTATGTTTCTAGGTGCTATACGAGAACAGTAGAACGCATTAGAAGCCATCTTTTAAATCAATACATATGGATAAGCGCCGACGAAACGGTGGATATGTTAGGACGCTGTGTGGTAAATGTTGTAGCTGGTGTACTACATCCAACTATTCCCTATAACTCATATGTAATAGCAACAAGTGTTATAAATAGAGTTGATGCGGAAACAGTTGCTGAAACCATTAAGGAGAATATGCAAAAAATGCTTCATTCGGACGCCACGTACAAAGAAAAAATACTTTTATTTGTCAGTCATAGTGCTGTGTATATGTTAAAAACAGGCAGACTATTGAAGAAAACATATCCTAATATGCTGCATATTACTTGTGTAGCACATGCTCTCCACAGAATCTGTGAATATATCAGAGACACTTTTCCGGAAGTTGATAGACTTGTATCAGCTTTTAAAAAAGTTTTCAGAAAAGCACCATTGAGAGTAGCTCTTTTCAGGGAAAAATTTCCATCTCTGTCACTGCCTCCCACTCCAGTAATAACTAGATGGGGAACATGTCTGGAAGCTACTAGTTATTATGCTGAGAATTTCGATAGTCTAAAACATTTCGTAATACTGCTAAAGGTGGATGCTAGAAGTATTGGTGAGTGCAAGGAGCTGACACAAATCCCAAATTTAAAAAATCAGTTGTACTTTCTTCACGAACACTTTGGAAAATTGCCAAAACTAATCACTTATTTTGAAAATCGAAATCTCAAATTAAATGACGGATTAACCACATTAGATGTGGCTGTTAATAATTTGAAAAGTATTCCAAGTGACTTCGGATGTGGCCTTCGGCAAAAGTTTGAAGCAGTTCTTAATAGAAATCCAGATTTAATTACATTGCAGCAATTATGTATGGAGACAATTCCACAAAATCTAACGGCTAAATATGAAGAAATAAAAGAATATTTCCAGTATGCACCTATAACCAGTTGCGATGTAGAAAGGACGTTTTCTATTTATAAGGATGTACTTAATTCAAAGAGAACAAATTTGACAGAAGAAAACCTTGAGAAACTATTGCTAGTCAATATTAATACTCCTTTACTCAACTTGAACGACAAAATGAACAAATAAAAATGTTCCAATTATAGAAATAAAATTAAAAACTTTAAAAATACAACTTTTCAACAAATACATATTGCAGTGGAATGTGCTTTTGATTGCTTATTAATTAATTTTTTATTCTCACTACAACTTATGCTGCCGGCTGTACAGTCTAGTAGATTCCACGAACTCCCATCTCACGGATCGTTCTTCTCAGAATAGGGCCAGGTTATGTTAGAAGTAAAACAATAAATGTCAATAAAAGTCACGGTTAGCTAATTTACAATTTTTAATCAAAAAAAAAAAATCAAAAAAAAATCCCTTTACCGAATGTATAGGGTGCTAAAGCAACATTAACAGTAGCATTAGGAGGAAATACTCTTTGTGAATATGACTCGCACACAGAGAAAAACCCCTGTGACTCTCGAACAAATCTAAAATTAATAAATAATGGAGAAATTTGTCAAGTTTGACCTCTACTTTAACCCCTACAATATCAAATGTCAAAAACAACAAAGTTTTCAAAACCCGCGTAACTTGGCTTACAGTCATGCGCAAAATAAAACACGACAAAGTCAACCCACAACAAAAAAATCCAACCTGAATTTAAAACGTTCTAGACTATTATCTTTAAGAAAAAACTCCACTAAAAAAAAAAACATGACAATTTTCTCTAATACTCATATACGATTTTAAATATGAAAATTATCACACATAATACATAAAATATAATAATAAAAAATAAACGTAGTATCAATTATATAAATTAAATATTTTTATCGAACTTACATAGATCTATGCACTGATAACACAAAAAAACTACGTGAGAGATATCATACTTATTAGATCACACCAAGATCACAAACTCTCGCAACAAACGAAATAACATTACATGCACCTGAATAAAATGCATAAACAAAAATAAAACCCGATATTACTAAAACAGATAATAAAAATGAACTTCTTATCCTCTAGCAACCCGGTCACTTTAGAAGTTTAGATATCTCTGCTCAATTTACCGCGAAAAATCCCTACATCTACTTCAATAGTACACAACTGTCCACGTCCATACGTTTAAACTAATAAACATACAGAGTCAGTCAAAAATATAATTACAAATATAATAAATATTAATAAACTTCAATTATTGTACATAATTTAAATCTTCCCTCTTTTCTCTCTCTCTGGATAGAAAAATCCATCACAATATGTATTTCGTAATTTTATAGATCACCACCCGTATGTTTTCCAATTATATAAATAAAATTAAAAACTTTATAAATACAACTTTTCAACAAATAAATATGTATTTCGTAATTTTATAGATCACCACCCGTTCGTTTTCCAATTATATAAATAAAATTAAATATTTTAGAAATACAGCCTTTCGCCAGTACTGCACTGGGCTTTGCGTCATGTGGTAAGCGTGTCCGTTCTCTAATAATAACCTTTACGTTGAATATGTTAACAAGCATATGGCGCATTTTAATTAGTGAAATTATAGTTAACTAGTTTGAGGGTTAAACTTCTTTTAAAATAAAATTATTGTGTTTATACTAAAACAAAAATCATCATAAAACAAAAAGCTTTATGTAGCGTGGCCAATGGGATAGATTTTTAATTATTTGTATGGAATTATTTACATATAATTTTTTTATTTAAATTTGTGTTGACACTGACAAATATCGATAGAATATAATTCGGCGGTGAAGAGAATTACTGATGAATTAGAGGTGAGAATAAGAAAAATTCGCTTGGAGCAAGATCATGAGAATAGGGCGGGTAGTGCAAATTTTCAAAGCCACATCGCTTTGAATCCTCAACCGCACCTCGTGATGAGTGTGCAGATGCATTGTCGAAAAGAAGATCATACGAAGCCGTTACATGAACAACAGAGCTTCGTGAAATTTGTTCAGCAATGTGGAGTAATAGACACTACTGATGGTCCGACCCTTCTCTAGATAATCTATTAAGACTCCACGACAGTCCCAAAAAGAGATAATAACTTTCTCTGCAGATTTCTGCACCTTAGCTTTCTTGACGGGAGATAAGTTGCGGTGCTTCCACTCCTTGCTCATCTCTTTGATCTCTGGATCACATTGAAGATCCAAGATCCGTGGTAACTGGATGGAAATCCATAGTTACCACGCCACTAAAAAATCAGCTTTGTCTTGCCCCAAATTATTCAACATCTCCCTTGACAGGTTGCGCCGTGTGCGCTTTTGAAAAGAAGTCAGTAATCGTAGAACCCAGCGTGCTGATACTTGTGATATGTTCAGTTCTTCGTAAATAATTATCCACACACTGCCGTAACTCAGATCAGGCTCGTTCATGATGATTTGGACAGTTGCTCTTTGGTCGAATACGATAAAGTCCTCCACTTTCTTCACTTCTTGGATTGTCTGCGAAGAACATATGGCCAGTTTGAAAATTCCTTTTCTACCTCACAACAGTGTCATATAACGGACTATCATTTCTGTAAACATCCATCATTGCATTGTGGATTTGCTGGACACTCTAGCCTTTCAAATGAAGGAACTTGATCACACTGCAAGCCTCTATCTTCTCCATACTGTTGGATTACTTCAATCTACGACTTCCTGAAATCAACATTAACAGCTGAACTTAAACATTGTGCACATAAGGATCAATTAACATTCAGAATATTTAGCCAGATATCTCGGTTATTTCTTAGTTATAATTAAAAATAAAACTTTACGATACCCTTTCGTACACGTCTATGACAAAAATGTCGATCTTTGTCTTACTTTGAGCTCTGATACTAAAACTATTTAAAAATTCTTTATTTAGGTATATTTGCAATTTAATACAAGACGAAAATGCACATCGCATCCCTTTATTAATTTTTATTAAAAATTATGTTATGTAATATAATATAATCTTTAATAAATATTAATACAAAGCTCATAGTGTTTGTAATATAATAAAACTTAACCTCAATAAACCCAAAAATATTTCAATAATTTATCCAAATTTAACTCGATTCAAACCTATAAACATGGCAAGCGTTATCGAATATAAAAATGCAATTTTTTATATTTCTTATTGGTAAAACGTCAAACGCACGTTTGAAATGCAGTAACTTTATGGAAATATACAAAACGAGTTTGCATATTTTTTTAAATCACTTACTCAATTAGTTTTATTTTGCAATTATCTTTTTAGTACTTGAAGAACAAAATTTCATGTAGTGATTTCAATTCAAATAATATTTAGAAACTGGTATATATTTCCAACATATTTTTCCAAAGTAGTGTAAAAAAATTAATAGTTAAATGTGATTCACCATTTACTCAAGTTGAATTTTTCTTTGTTACAGAAAGTATTTATTGGAACAAGGAACTGATATATCGGTAAGTTTATTTGTTTTATTTATCGCCTATTTCAATTAGGGTATCGTATTGTCTTCTTAGACAACTTTTCAAACATCAATAAATATCTGCAGTAAATATTTGTACTGCTTAATATACTACTCTGGTGCCCTCTGTGAAGTGTGTAACTAAACTATAAATGGCTGAAAGCATTCCAGCGTCCTCCTGTTCTTTATTTCATCTATTTTACACTAGGTGGCAGTACATGCAAGTTTTCCTCATTAAATCTAATAATGTTTTTCATAAGTATATTCATATACAATAAAATGTGAAAATATGCAATTTCACATGAATAAATAAATTGAAAATAATAACAAAGTAAAATAATATTATTATGTGAAGTTTTCGGAGATTCTAAATTAACATTTTCCCGTCACTGGCTAGTATATAGAAAGGCGTATGGCAAAAAGGAAAATTGAATGTATTTAACGAATTGTGTGAAAGTAAGCTTAGATCATAACCAGTCAACCATTAAAGCAATTTTTGAGAATATGTATGTTTTTATTAAATTTATAATATTTCTAAAAATTCTCATGGTATACATACTTACATATAGGTCTTTTATCGCTTGTGATATCATAAAATGTACCATTTTTCTATTACTTGCAAATGTAATAGTATACTTTTATACTTTAGAGAATTTTTCATTTTAGTTGATAATTACACTTTTATCGCAGATTGCCTAGTCTGCGTTGAAAAGTGTTAATCTACAGCGCCTAGCCAAAATATTAGTCCCACCTAAACATATCAGAGTTTTATTGTAGTATTTAAACAAATGGACAATTTATATGTAGAAATTTATTAGAAACTGCATACAAATGATATTTACATAGAATACAGCCAATACTTACTTTGCTCTTTTAGGCATACTGTGCAGCTCCTGATGCATTTTTTAATTTCGTCGTTATTTACTAATGCCTCTTAAGTCTTTACTATCAATTATTGTTTTGGCTTATTGTATTTCATATAACCAATATTTTTAGCACATTACACACATTTTATTGACGTAGTACCGATATGTCTACCGTTTTCCATGAATTATTATTATGCATAGAAGTATATGGGCCTCTATTAGATTCCAAATCCTTTATAGATGGCTAGAATATTTACCAAAATGTGCCTACGGGTATACGGGTAGTTAGTCCCTTCGATATTATGCATCTCCAAATCATGTGCAGCGGGTGAATGCTCCTTACAAATAAAGCCCTCGCTGTAACTGCCTCTATGCGTGACGAGACACTGAATATAACCTAAGAAGTAAAAAAGAATTAACGTTCATTGCATACATTAGAAATAAATAATTACCCTTCTACCCTACTCAAAACACGCTTTCGTCATTTGAGCAGTTTCCTGGTATAACATTCAACGAATTATCCGTTCGGATATTTTGACTCCTTTCAAAAAAATTCTTTTAATTGTTTTACTGGATAGCCTACGGTTTTCTGAAGCTCTTTTGGACATTCTAAGCGGTTGTTTTTATTTCTGTACTCGAACTTGACCTCCGTTTTTCAGTTTCAATAAGTTATCAACAATAAATACTTTACATGAGAAAGAATATTCGAAATTTGCGCAAGGCTAAAGGTTACAATATCCACAGTAAGTACCTAATGCAATTCAGGCTTTTAAAGAAACTCGTAATTTGAGGAACCTCAATCGTGTCTTGCTTATTTATGGAAATCGCCTCTATCGATAAAAAAAAATTAAATATAACACAAAATTAAATTTTTTTCTTGGTGCCGAGAAACTGACAACCGCTTTTGGATATATTTAATGTGCTGATTCCAAATATGCCTGACTTTTTTTCGTGGCAGCTTTAGTTTTTGAGATCCATTCCGTTTTAGTAACAAACAAAAATAATTAAATAATGGCATCTTTACCACAAAATATCCTTTTTTTTTTGTTTTCGGGGCAACAGAACTAAAGATCAGCACTGGGTTAACAAAAATTGACCCTTATGAAACGTCATGGTTCCAGGAAAAGAAAACGTAATTAACAAACCATTCGTTGGGAGATATAATGTCATATTTCCACCGTTGCATATCAAGTTGGTACTTATAAAGCAATTCGTGTAGGCCTTAAATCGATATGGACTTTGCTTTGGGTACTTAATACGTAAATTTCCTGAGCCTAGCCTGAACTGAAACTGAATAAAGATGCCCTCGAGCTTAGAAAAAATCACTTACCACAACAATAAACGAGAAGATTGAATCAAATGCTTGATAGTCACTTGTTCAAGTAGTACAAAATTTTCTTGGCAGTCATAAAGCAGCGAATTACACAGAATCAGTGGAATACATGCTTTCTAAATTTAATATTTTTAGTTGTAACATGAGCATAAAACTTCACTACATCCACAACCACTTAGATCAATTCCCACAAAACCTAGGTGATTACAGTGAAGAACAGGGTGAAAGTTTTCAATAGGACCTTCAGACGATGGAAGAACGATATCAAAGAAGATGTGATACCCACATGATGGCCGACTACTGTTGGAAGTCGGCAGCGAAACTGTCCTACTGAACTCCATGCTACAAGATTCTTTTTAGTAATAAGAAATTAATGCATATTTATATCTACTTTGTGAATTAAATACCTTACCTTTTATTATTTGTTTTTTATGAGACTTTGTCGAAGATGCTGGTACTTATAACCTGAAATGTACATGAAATAAAAAGATGATTTTTTTCTAAAAGAGGTTTATGTAGCGTACTTCATCAACTAGATCTGATGGACTAAATTTGACAGTTGTTTTGGATTCTACATCTAAAAATTACCTAGAAACAGTTAACAGGCACCAAAATGTGTGTTGGGCTGTGTAATCAATTAGTAAAAGGAATATGAAAATAATATAGTGAAAGTATGATTTAGAGAAAGTTTTTGCGATTTACATGATAGCCCGTCTATCCAAAATATACGACTGCAACGAGCCGTTATATACCAAAAATAGTTGATAAAACAGCATCAGATTTGCGATTAGATTTGAATGACAAATGTCTTGAATAGACTCATCCAAAAAGTATTACACAAGAATGGATTTTGATCATATAATATTCTTGCTTTAAAATATTATTCCTGAGAAATTGCATCATTCAACAAGGTGAGCTATTGATTTTCCTATATCTGAACACAATATTAACAATCGCACTACTCTTTGTTTTTATGTAGCGACAATGAATCCCTTAAGAAAACATAGATTCTTGATTATAAAGCAATTAATATTATAAAACAGTAATATTTTTCTATAATTTAAGCGATTCCACCGCCTTTCAAAATTAAAAAGCAGTGCTAAATATGAGGCTGGAGTGAAATATTCTCAACTTGACACATAGATGGCGGTCAGAGTATCAAATAGAGTTATTTTCTAAAACTACAATCTGGTACCATATGCTCTGGCAGTGTTTGTCATTTGTAAATACAAAAAAGTTTTCATCTGAGTTTACAGTAAACGACTCTAATACATTTATTAAAATGACAAAAATTTGTCTTCAACTGTAATTAAATATTTCGTTTGAAAGGTTCTTCACGCTGAAACAAACTGAAACAAAAACTTGAATGAAACCTATTCTTGATAATGCCGCTTTCTCATTCTCAACAATAAAAAAGTGAGCAGCAAAACTTAAACGTGGTGGTACATTGATTCAATATAGATAAGGCCAAAATAAGTGCAACTGATAATATCATTTTAAAACAAAAACTTTTTTAGTAATATAAAATATTATTCAAAAACGGGTGTGGAGAACACAATACAAGTTCATGTATTTGTGAAAATATCCCCAGAGACGCAGACACGTGATTCATCTTACTACAAAATCGTCAGTGCGCCACCACCGGAGAGATACGTTCACAATAGCTACGCCCTTGCTATATTACAGAAGTTATTAACCCAGAGCGTAGAAGAGCGTTCAGAACTGCTCATTGATCAACGCCAAAAGAACTATCACCTCCATAGGAAGTCCCAAATTAAGCCAGGAGCTTCCATCTGACGGATACAACCACAACTTGCAGAAGCTGTATGTAACGTGGTTTCACACTTTATCAGACAAACCGCGTATATAATAATATTTTATATTATTAAAAATGTTTTTGTTTTATACAAAATTGGTGAGATTTTGCCTACTCAAGTATGTTTCAAATTACTTTATTATATAATTTTAAAAGCTCACAATACAGTACTGAACAATCATCGTATCAAAGTGCAAAAAGTAGTGGACATTGTAAAGAGTTCATATGAACTGATAAGATATATTTTATATGAGCATTTACATATGAAAACGTTCTCGATCAGGCGGGTGCTAATTACTAACAATCGACCAAAAACGTCAAAGATTGCACATTTTAAAGCAGTTCAACGTAATTCCTCTGAATTTTTGGGTAGCTTCGTAACTATTGGCGAGACCTTCACACACCATCACTTCACATCCAGGGCAAAACAATAGTCTGGACAATGGCAGAAGTTTAATTGCTCCGAGGAAGGTAAAAAATAGCTTCATCGACTAGGAAGATATTAGCTACTGTTTTTTAAACGCATGCGGTGCGGTACCCACTCGTCAACAATTTTAATAAAATAAAAGTCATTACAGAAGGGTATTATGCTGCAATACTGTACAAGTTGGACTCTAAATTCAGAAGCATATTTGGCAAAAAGAAATCGTTTCATCATCACAGTGCACCAGCTCATTCCTCAATAATTGCACAAACAAAAATGATTCAACTAAGTTACTGGTTGCTCGCACACGCGCTTTAGACGCCGGACTTACTCTCCAGTGACTTCTTGTTTCTCAATTTGAAAAAAATTACCTGCTGGAAAGGGATTTGACTTACACGACAGTGTTATATCTGGAGCTGATGTCTATTTCGAACCTTCGAGCAATCGTACTGTACGGAAGGTTAAAGAAACTAGAGTTCTGCTAGACTAAGGGTATACAGGGTGTCCAGCAACTCTCCTGACAAACGAAGACCGGAGTTTCCTCAGATAATTTTAAGACAATTAAACCCAAATTCACCTAGTCCGAAAATGCTTCCTAAGGGAGCTAGAGTTCTTTGAAGATGGCGCCTTTACATTTTTTTTTTTTTTTAAATTCCTCCAGAACGCTTCTATTTAGAAAAACAAAAACTGGTATGCTTATTTATCCTCCAGAGATGAATCGATTCCATCAATTGCGAATTTCTAGTACCGGTCATAGGCGTCCGTTTTGGGTAGGTCAACGGTTATTTTAAGGCATAACTTTTTTGTCTTTAACTTTTAAGCATTTGTGACACTAGATTATTAAGTTTTCAGGTATTCCAGTACTAAAAGGTACTCTTACTTTAAGTCGGTAGGATACACCGTTTTCTAGAAAAATCGATTTATAAATTTTTCGTTTTTTCTTCATTAAAGTTCAATTTTTTATTTTTTGCAATAGTTAGCTCTGAACTGCCAACAGAAGTAAAACCTACGTTTTTCATTGTCAAATTGTTGTCAGTTCGCGAAGTTTATCTTTTCATTTTTTACTTTGTGTTATTCAAACACAACGATTTCAATTTAAAAAAAAATGGTTTTTACTAATGAGGAATACGCCGATATGCATTTAGTTTATGGCGAAATTAGGTGTAACGCTCGAGCGGCGCAACGTAGATACGCTGAAAAATTTCCCATTCGTCAGCATCCCACTCACTCAACATTTACAGCTCTTCGTCAACGATTAAGAGAAACAGGTTTACTGGTCCCAAAAAATAATGAAGCAGGGAGACATAATGATGTAACAGCAGAACATGAAGATGTTATTTTAATGGAAGTTGATGAAAATCCAGAAATTAGCGTTCGAAGACTATCTGCCATGTACCCCACAATTTAAAAATCTTCCGTAGAAATATCTTACACAAAGAAAATTTATATCCTTTTCATTTTACAAAGGTGCAAGCACTGCTAGAAGGAGATTTTCCTGCCCGCGTAGAATTCGCTAGATGGTTACAAAATCAGAAAAATCAAGATGAAGATTTCTTCAGGAACATTTTGTTTGGTGACGAAGCTACATTCTCAAAAAATGGAATTTTTAATGTACATAATGCACATTATTATTCGTACGTTGGTGACAATCCCCACGTTGTTCAAGAATTTAAGCATCAGCATAGATTTAGCATAAACGTCTGGATAGGAGTAGTTGACGATTATCTACTTGGACCTGTGGAATTACCTGCTCGTTTAAATGGTGCTGATTACTTACATTTCCTGCAAAATATTTTACCTGATTTGTTAGATGAGGTGCGTTTAAATATTCGGCAAAACTTATGGTTTCTACAGGACGGCTGTCCGGCCCACTTTAGCAGGAATGTACGAGACTTTCTAGATAATAACTACGAAGACCATTGGATTGGAAGAGGCGGTCCAGTTGCTTGGCCAGCAAGGTCGCCGGATTTGAATCCTTGCGATTATTGTGTTTGGGGATACATAAAAGCATTTGTTTATTCCGTTCCGATACAAAATCGCGCACAACTCTGGCTAAGGATACAAGATGCTTGCAACGAATTTTTGCAAGAATTCGGCGTTCTCTAAGCAAAAGGGTAAACTTATGCATAGAGACTAATGGTCATCACATCGAGCAACTTTTGTAACAATCTACCTTTGATACTTGTTCTTTTTTTTTGTTTCGTTCCATTGTAATAAATAATTTGTTTTTAATTTATTAAATTAATTTTCATCCATGCCTTGATAGTCCAAGCCAACTTCGTCGCTAAAAATAAGTAGGTACATAATAAATTGAACTTTAATGAAGAAAAAACGAAAAATTTACAAATCGATTTTTCTAGAAAACGGTGTATCCTACCGACATAAAGTAAGAGTACATTTTAGTACTGGAATACCTGAAAATTTAATAATCTAGTGTCACAAATGCTTAAAAGTTAAAGACAAAAAAGTTGTGCCTTAAAATAACCGTTGACCTACCCAAAACGGACGCCTATGACCGGTACTAGAAATTCGCAATTGATGGAATCGATTCATCTCTGGAGGATAAATAAGCATACCAGTTTTTGTTTTTCTAAATAGAAGCGTTCTGGAGGAATTTAAAAAAAAATAAATACAAGGCGCCATCTTCAAAGAACTCTAGCTCCCTTAGGAAGCATTTTCGGACTAGGTGAATTTGGGTTTAATTGTCTTAAAATTATCAGAGGAGTTTCCGGTCTTCGTTTGTCAGGAGAGTTTCTGGACACCTGTATAATTGGAATGCGAAACTTTGTAGAAAAATTAATACTTATTTAGAAATAAAATTGATTCTTTGGTCAGACTAAGGATATTTTATTCCACCCTTGTATTATTGAAAGGTAACGCAACCTTGATCAAGCAATTCGTTTAAAGATTTATAGCCGACTTTAGTTTGTACATCAATAATCCGATGTAATATTTTGATTTTTCCGGTACTTCAAATCATTTGAACGTTGGAATAAGTTCAGAGTAGCCTGAAAATATCGTTTATCGAATATCACGTTTATGCGAAATACTTTTACAAATAAAAATGTATTTTATTATTTTTATTTGAATTATAAATGAACCTTGAACTTCGAATATTTTTTTATTTCCTTCGTTTTAATTTTATTTATTAATATTGTTTGCGATTCATATTTTTTGCATGAAATACTATATGCGTATCACTTTCAAAGTACATTCTAACTACATAAAATCCCAACATCGCCTTGGAAAGGATACAATACGCTGACTCAGTACTTTTCTATCGATCTCGCCGCTCGTGAATGAACCTTGCTTCGGATAACCCTCCTGGAAACAACGCGAGAGACTGCCCGGAATACAGGGGTTGATTTTCGAGAGATGTTAAATTTTCAAAGCTTTTATTTTAAACTCCCCAGGCTGTTCGTAATCGACGTTTACAAATGAAACATCCCTTTCGCATCCCCTAGCTTCCACTAGAACTCATGTACGGCATTATAATTGCGAGTGTAATAGGAAAAATTCTGCTTTAGTTTTAGGATGAATCCATAGAAACAACTTTTCGAATTTTGTTAGTAAATTTAGCTAATAAACAGAATCAATTCTGATAATCAGAATATATTTATTATTAATTCTCGGTTAGTTATTGCTAGACTATTAAGTAATTCAGAATGTTTACATTATAGATTTACTATAAATTTTAAATGAAGTATAATGCAAATATACTTAATACTTCTTTGTATTCCTGCTAGATTTGAATTGTTTCTCAATTCAGTGGATCATATTTTTATATAGAAATATTTTAATAAGACAATTATTTATACATATTATCAAAATTTGGGATAAAAATATATAATACTCGTGTTGTAGTTTTTGTAAAAGTTTGTTCTTATCATACTTAAAGAGATAAAGAAACGCTCACGCCAATATGGGTATGATAAGTAATTTTGTCACAATTTAATCTAAAATAGCAATGTAAATTAGTACTGCAAAAAATAAGGCAAATATCTGAGCTTGCGTTTTATTTTTTTTTTAACTAAATAGAAATAGTAACTTATAATTCGTTAATACCAGAACATGAATGCGAACTTGTGGAATTTTTTTTGTGTATATACATGGTTACGGCTGAATAGCGACAAAGCTATGTGAATCTGAAGAATATATATAAATGTCTTAACTGAAGGTCAAAAAAGAAATTTATTTGTAATTCGTCAAAAATTTTCAAATTTTTAGGGCCAAAATGTAGTTAAAGTCGGTTCATATCTTTATTTATTCTATATTTACCAAAATACATCTGTAATTTAAGTTCATCTGAAAAAAAATCCATAAAATTCCTAGACATAACGTATAACAATAAGTTTCTATTCATAAGAATAGTGACTGTTTACCAAAACATTTACGCAATATAGTGAGCGGCACATATGGTCTTGTAAATCTCAGCGGTGAGTTCCCGTATTGCAGCCCGTATATTAATTGCGACAGGGGCGGCCTCGAACAAATACAAATTATTTTCTCGTTGCTACGTGAACATCAGACCGCGATTTTTTGTATGAAGCCATTACTCATATGTAGAGTGGACCAATTCGGAGCGAGAGCAGAGGCGGATTTTGTATCGGCACCAGTGGCTCTATCTTTATGTCTTGCGCTATGCACGTGGCGTTGCAAATTTGATTTTGTTAAATGGTTTATATATATAATTGAGTACAATAATACTTATTACCTAGATAGTTCTGATTCAAATGATAACAAAATAATACAAATGTTTTTAAACTTTGATACATAATATAAGACAAAATAGAAGATTCATCTTAAACAAAATAATATAAATAATGTTAATATACTACAATACACTATAAAGGAAATTTAAATATTTAAACCGTTACATATATTATAATGATTAGGCAACACATGTTACATAAATATTCTATAGGCTTATAATTTACTTTTATTTTTCTTTAAAAAAAAATTAAATAAACAAAATAAAATAAACAGAGGATTAACTATAACAATTAATCCAAAAATAATTTATTACAATTCTTTCCACAAATTATTTTTTATGAGGGAGAGAAGGTAAATATAATAAAAATGTTATTAAACTTATTGAAAACACTAGTATTAATTTGTTACATTTCTATTATTGGGATTTCCTAGAAGGTGTAAGTCTATTATATTTGTATTGTTGTCTTAATTTAGATTGTCAAATCTATAATTAAATTTAAAAAGTATATGACTTTCTTACATTTACCAAAATTATAGAACTATGTAAATTTAGTTAATTTTGTATACTATTGTTAATGTTTGGTAATGTCAAAGGTTATGTGTGAAGGAAAATTTAATTGTAAACCAATAAGTTCATAATATTAATCAAGGGTCAAAATTATAGTATAAATGTCAAATATTTTGGAAAATTATGTATAACTAAAGCGACCAATGAGCTTAAAAAGAGAAAAAGCTGCTGGGTAGCCATAGTGAGTTATTGAAACAATTTGAGAGAAGAATTTTTGCACTTGAATGAATTGGATGTGTTTTTGGAAAATACGAATTTTTAAAAAAAAATTATAAAGAAAACAAGTATAATTTATATTACCAAGATCTGAACTGTTTTCATCTTATACTCCGCTATCAATTAATGAGCCACAAAAGACGTGTACCAGCTTTAGATAAATATTGGGAAACATAGCAAGGCCTTATATTACCAGGATTGTGACCGTAAATTAGAAAAGCAGAACTTAGAAATTTAGAAATATATATAAACCATTTAACAAAATCAAATTTGCAACGCCACGTGCATGGCGCAAGACATAAAGATAGAGACACTGGTGCCGATACAAAATACGCCTCTGTTTTCGCGCCGAATTGGTCCACTCTACTCATATGTATCTTTCACTCTTTTTTTCTTTGTCGCTATATAAAACTAAGATTGTATTGCCGTCCAGTATCTTAAGGAAATTTCACATGAATATCATTTCAAACAGCTTTAATATTAATGTATGTGTGAATGTCGTATCATGTATGAAAATGTAATCAATCAATAACACTGATCATATAACCGCACTTAAAAATTTATACAAAAATAACTCTATAAATGTCTCGGTTTTTATTCAGTCATAGAGTAATGAACGATAATATTAGTCTACATGGCGGGTTTCTAGTAAATACACTAAATATATCGGTAAGTAGGTATATTTATTTATTTCTGTTATTTATTTTATTTAAAGGAAACAAAACTTGTATTGGTTTAGAATATATATAATATTATTCTGTAGTTGAAAACAAATTATATGAATAAATAGGTGCAATATGCAGACATGATTATCTTTTAAAATGTTCAAAAGATACTTCTTTAATATTGTAAGCAAATTTGTAATTTAATTAATCCTTTACTACTTCACAGGCATATTATTTTTAAATATAATAATAATAAAGGGCTTATTTGGCGGAGTCTAGCTAAGCTGTTCTACTCAACCACATATATATTCACAAAAATTTATTAAAGTTAACAATTGACTGTTACTAGTTTTTTTTCTTCTAATTTTACATATTAACTTCCAGATATTATTATATGATGTCTCCTCTTCAGGAATAAAGTATGCTCGAAGGGAATAATTATATAGATGAACTTGTTTTATATGGCTTCAAATAGCAATTAATCCAACTCGTACAACTTCGCAATACCATAAACTTCAGCCAGATATATAGATGAAGATCTCTAGATATAGCCTCGGATAGTTAGTCTTGCATAAACAGGAAAACAGAATTAAAGTCTTGACTTTCTCTTCGATTGTCTAAAATATAATTTTATATTCAAATTTTAATTTCTATTCATGTATATTGTATTTAGATATTACTTCAATATTAATATCTGTTTTCTCTTTAAATAATAGCTTTTTATATCACAACTTTTCTGTTTTCTTCACAGATCAAAAATTAATTCTCCCAATTTTTCAACCAACGTTGCTATAATTGCTTATATTTAAAAAAAAGTCAACCTAGAGAAGTTACTCGAAAAAATAATTTGAAATTTTAAAATATACAAATTTAAAAGCCTTTTTTAAAACGAAATTGAAAATATTTATCTGATAAATTATTTGCTAATTTAAATATTATATAAATTTAACTAAATCCCTAATACATAATATACAATTTGCAAGCAAGATTTAAATAAACCTATTGCCAGAAGTCTTTTAAATGATTCTGGTGTCGGCTGTCAAAAGTTCAAAAAATTTGACAGATAGGTTGTGTTCTATGCTCATTTAAAGAAAACTAATTTCGTTGTTGTATAAAAATAGAGAGAAAAGGATTCCGAGTGTTAATTAAATATTACTTTTTATATTGAAAAGCACTTAAAGAAACCGGGGAAGGGTTATCTAAATATTATCACGAATGTGCTCCGTCCAATGGAATGATTTGTAACTGGTTTTCTACTTTTAAAAGTGGCCATTTGAGCAGAACGTCCCGGCTCGTCATTTACTGTAACTATTCTAGAAATAATTTACTAAATAAAACACTTGGTATATTTGTTTCACAAAATGTATTTAAAATATCTCTGACATATGTTTCGACTTATTCATTCATTCTCGAAGAGTCATGTAAACTAAGTAAAAAGTATACTCCTACCAATATTTATGCGTTATTTTTTTTTTGAAAAGGTTTATTACAGCATCGATTGTGGGGGTGTTTGAAAAATCCAACTGCGTGTTTGTGACCTGTCTGTTGAGATTTATGGCTATTCTAGAAATGGTTACTAAAGTCCATGCAGTTGTACTATCTTGGCATTTAAATATTGGACACTAATTTGTTTGGTTTGAGTATGGCTTTTTAAAAGTAGATACATAGATATCTATTTGCTTCTGTTTACAGATCCGTCAGTGTCATATTCAGGTTTGTCAAAATATAAGGTTAATATGGCACATTTGAATGTTCAAACTAAAACTAATAAACTAAAACTAAATAATTACGTTACTAGAAGAAGCATTGTCAGTTAGAAGATTAGCGAATATATTTTGTGTGGGAAAGACTATCATTTCAGATAACAAAATTAAAAGGCAGCGATGGGGAGTTATTAATAGAAAACGAGACCGTATCCGTGTGTCAGCTCCCGAACAAGATGAAAATTTTATTAATTTTATAAGAAACGATCTTTTCGAAATAATAATAGCAAATGCAGTGACCGCAACACATTTCACCGGGTATCCACACAGGAAGAAAACGGCTGAGACAAATTCCATACTCGTGAAATCGGGCGTCTGTGAAAAAGACATGTCTTAATGCGCAGAATAAAGAACTAAGGATTGGTTTTGCGTTGGAATTTATGCTGAATAATTTTAATTTTAGGGTAAATAGATGAAAAAGTTGTTTAGTCGTCTCATAATGGCCGAATCCGTGTTTATAGACTACCACCTAATTCACGATTTGACAAAAATCACCAACGAGCGGAAGATTCTCAGTAAAGGCTTCTCACATGGGCCAGGTGTTTGTTGGATTACAGGGGAAAGATTTAATAGTAGCAATTATATTAGAATAATAGAAAATGTTTACCTACCTTCGGCAGAAATGATATAAGTATCCTGAGGGAAACATCATCTTTCAACACGACAATTGTCCATTCCACACGGCAAGAGTCGTTGCTCAGTGGCTTAGAGAAAATAATATAGTATTTACTGTGGTGTTCTAGAAGTCCAGATATGAACCCCATCGAGAAGGTGTGGGGTTACATTGTTAAGACGATGAGCAGGAATAATTTTAGGCCAGCAAATGTCCAAGAATTATCTAACAAGATCGAGGATATTTGGAATGATCTGTCACCAAAATTAATACATAATGTCAGAACTTCTATTCCTGGACGTTTACAAGAGGTATTAGACTAAAACTAAAAACAAAAAATGGTATTTTCGGATTAATAAATTCTTGTCTTTCATTTATTCACTCAGGAACATAATTTTATAACAAAATGTATAACATAATTTTGCGTGAGAGGTTACAGATAAATGTCAGTATGCAACAACTCAATTATACAAAAGCCGAATTACAATGCTTAATTATAGTGAAAATAACTATCTGATCGTCCGGATTTTAAGTGCCGCGATAGTACATAGTGATCGTCGATTGATAGGACTTGAGATAGCTAATGAAGTAGACATTTCAACCGAACGAGTATACAATATTTTGTATGAACATTTATATATGAAAAAGCTATCCACGAGATGGGTGCCGCGTTTGCTTAATACTGATCAAATGCGGGCTGGCTTTCAAATATCAGGAGAATTTTTGCTCATCTTCCAACGTAATCCAAGGAAATTCTTCCGTTGATATGTCACAGTAGATGAAACCTGAATCCTTGTACTTTAGAAACGAAAATACAGTCGAAACAATGGATTTATCCCGGGAAACGTGCTCCAAAGAAGACAAAAACAGGGTTTTGTGTCAATTAGAATGACGCCACGATTTTTAGGATTGCAAGGACGTAGTCTTTATATTCGGGATAGTATACAATTAAATTTACATCACCATAAATATGAACATAAATATTCTGTTGATTAAAATTATTTTTAACGTTAAATTGTTTAAAATAAAAGTCTTCCACAAATAACAAATAATTATAACTAAAGCGTCTGAACAAGTTTGAAGCTCGCATTAGAATGCGTCTAAGTTTCGCGTTTGAATCCTTTTCTATGCACAGATCGTCATTGGGTCATGTGACTTTCCAATGTACGTCTAGGTTACACATAATCGTTTTTGAATTATTTTGTATCTTTCTTTACTTGCGTGTGTCTTTTCTGTTTCAAGCCTCGTATTGTTTATGCCACCACATGAGCATGCATCTCCGGCTTATTTCTTTCTTATTCCCTTTTCTAACTTTTCCTCTTTTTGTCGGAATTTTCTATTTTAAATATAAAATTATTTCGGTTTTCAATTTCTTTCGTCTAATCAGTATCTCGGTTCACTTGAGTTTGCTTCTCGTATTTTCATTTGCTGTTCCATGCATCGCGTTTGAATTTCAAATTTTATGCGTTGCGATTGGTCCTTTTTCGTTCTTGTTTTTCGTACTTGCTGTTGGTACTTTTTATTTTAAATTTGTTTGCATCTTTTAACCTTACTTTAACAATTCATTTGATATTTTATTTGGTTCTTTTCTTCGTTTAGGTCCTGCTCGCTGTTTGATGTATTGATGATTATTATATACCTTTAAGCTTCTATTATGATAAATGATAATGGATTGGTTTTATCGTCCGACGAGATGTTTTTATTCAACTTTTTGCGATGTGTGTTGTGTTTGCCATGTAAGAATTTGTTCTAAATGCATTTTGAAATGTATTGTTTGCACTTTGCTATATTCATTTATTTGTTTTAGTCTATTTGTGAATGTTGTTTAGACTGGGTTTTTCTAAAATTAATGTCTTATATGAATTTTATCGCTTCTGAATTAAACACACATTGTCAGCAAGCTATTCTATGAAATGTTTGATTTTATATAATATACCTGCTAGTGACTTAACAAATATTGGAGTTTACATACTAAAATAATTTTAATATACGTTTTTATTTGCAAGTTCTAGATTTATTGGATTATAATTTATAATTATTGAATCGTAGCCAAAGATTTATTGCATTTGTACATTCAATTTGTTATTTGCATTATGTAGTATGCAGGTGTACTCAAACCACAACCCATTTTAACTACATTTTGTTCTCATTTACCACATTTTCCATATTTAATTTATATCGTCTTGAGATATAGCAATATGTATGATTTACATGCTTAATTTGTCCACGTATTATATCAAGGTTAGACTCGAACCTTCTTTAACTGAGACCCTTAAAACTTTGTTATCGACCAAGTTTTCAAGTCTCTCTCGATACTCACTGCCACCTCATCATTTTTCAGGATTGTGAATTAATGTTGTACAGTTCTATTCTACTATTGTACAACTTAAATTAATTATGTATTAGAGTGTGTATTCATTATGTTACTCAAATTAAAATATTTAAGTAAATACTTGAACGACAAAACAGTTAATAAACTTAAAATATCTGGATTAGAGGACTGCAGTTCGTTGAAATTTTGATATTGTCCACTAAGCTTAACTACAACCTGGAAAGCTCAAAAAATCGTTTGGAAAGGTGTTTATCAATAAAAAACGCAAATTGATCTCTGAGGTACACGATTTGAAACTGAAAGAAAAGAATGTAAGAAACATAGCAAAATTTCTTATCTAGATACGTTTCTAAGAAACTCGTAGTCGTAGTAAATAATTTATAAATGAGAAGAGAAATGATATGTCTAAAGCTTTATTCATGTCGATATAACTTCATTATCTTGTTGACTATCAAATGCGATATTTAATATGGGTCAATCTAATACGTTTTTATTTTTTGCGCCACTGTTATTTTTCCTTCACATTTTTTCCCTTGGAAAAATAGACAGGAAATTTCAATTTTCTTATGCGTTAATTACTGTATAATTATGACAGTTTCCTTAAAATCTAAATTTAGTTTTTCATTCTTCTAAGACGATTATTAAAAACGTGAACAATATTAATTATGAATATTCATTACTCATTATTAGAGCAGACCAATTTGCGTGCGCGCCATGTGCGCCGATGTAAGGATGATTGTATTGCATCAGAACTAATAAAAAGCATTCAGTATGTGTTTGGTACTTGCTTAGGCTGCATAAGTGTAAGCATACGTAATAAACTGTCGTCGACACATAAATCGAGAAAACGACCGTTGTCAGACGAAGTGAATAAGTTTATTATGGATTTCCCGGACTTAATATACGATGGCTCAAAAATTAAATGTTTAGTGTGCAATACATATCTAATGCGTTGGTCAAAAATACATTGTAAAGAACACGTAAGCAGTTCGAAGCACAATTATAACAAAATTAATCGACAACTGTTTATACATGAACTATGTGTAACTATGATTGTGTGTACACTGCCGTTTACCTTGTTAAGTAATGATTCATTTATTTCATTTTGGAATAAATACGCGAATCAAACATTACCGAGCACGACAACGTTACGAAGGAATTTACCATCGGTGCGTAAACAGGTTGAAAATAAAATCAAAGCCGAACTGAAAAATAAAAAACTGTGGTTATGTGTGGACGAAACAACTGACAGCTAAAAACAATCTGTAGTTAATGTGATGGCGCGTAATATGGAACCACATCAACCAACGTCTTCAATTTTATTAGCATCCAGACGACTAGAACAATTTAATGCCGAAAAAATTTCAGAGGTGCTATTAGATACTTTGGAGAAATTTAAACTTTCGAAAGACCAAGTATTAATGTTTATGACCGATGGTGCCGCAACCATGTGTTCTGTAGGCCGGTCGCTTAGAAAATATTGTCCTAACTTGTTACATATTACTTGTAAACTCCATGCTCTACACCTTGTGGCAGAACAGGTTCGTAGATGTTATCCAGAGGTAGATGCTTTAATATCGAGTACAAAGGCAGTATTCCTGAAATCTCCAAAACGTATTCGGAAATTTCACGAATTGTGTCCCCATACCCCTGAGCCACCACAGCCGATTCTGACACGTTGGGGTACATGGTACGGGGTTTTACTGTCATGTACATTTTGAAAAAATTGAGGACGTGGTTTTATCATTCGATCCGAAAGAAAGTGCAGCTATCAATACAAGCCAGAAAAAATTTCAGGATGCCCAGATTAAAATGGATTTACAAAGTATTCGTGAGAATTACTTGGGACTAGAAGAAGCAATAACAAAATTAGAAAATTCGTCGCTGTCGTTAGAGGAATCACTGCAAATCGTTAAAGATGTTCACGCACAACTGTGTGCTGTAGAAGACGCAAAAAGTGAAAGTGTTCGAATTAAATTTGAAACTGAATAGAATAAATGTCTCTACTTCTATACTTATATCGGTGACAAGCTCATGTTGCGTCCATATTTTATCGCATATTCTAATATATTACGAATTACACTCCCATACCGGCGCTCATGGCGCGCACGGAAATTGGTCTGCTCTACTCATTATACACCAATTTCTTCATTGCCATATATTTCTCACAAGTAATACTTCTTACTCCTACTATGTTATTACTAGAGAACGGACGCAATTTCCATAAAACGCAATCGGCAATTGGAATTGTGTATAACGTCGCTCAGTACATCCCGGCGTAATTCAATGAAGTATTTGTTTGACTTACTCAGACACCTGGTCTCGCCGCGATAACAATGGACAAGCCAGCTATTGTATTCCGAGAATATAGTGCTTTTTAAATTGGTTTCATGAGCGTAGATAGAAGCGGGGTTTTTATAATGTATTTTATTTATTAGTTTATATTTCGTAAGATAAATAAAGTGCTGTGAGTAAGTTTCTTGTTTTCATAGTTTTAACTGTTAATTACATCGTAATTTTTGTGATAGATCCTGTTTAATATCGTTTGATTGAATCTATTTCTACCAATTATTTCGACGTAAGAGTGTGCATTGACTTTCGTTCAGTTTCAATAACTTACGCACACATTTTTAGTTTTCATTTATTTAGATCTAGAGCATTGTTTAAGTTACTTTTTCAGACATGATATGGAAGAATGTCGAGAACGGCATTGTAAAACAAATATTGGATTGACGGTCATACTGATTGTATGTCCATTGTCAGTGATTCCGAAATTTATTACAAAATCCGTAAAATATCGTCAAAAATTCATCACTTAGGATCGCAAACACATCTGAACTCTGTAAAACTTTTATGGCGGTTAATATTCCATTAAATAAACTTAGCAATCCCACCTTAAAAATATTTCTGAAAAAATATACTGGTCGAAATGTTCCTGATGAATCAACTTTACGCAAATATTATGTTTCTAGGTGCTATACGAGAACAGTAGAACGCATTAGAAGCCATCTTTTAAATCAATACATATGGATAAGCGCCGACGAAACGGTGGATATGTTAGGACGCTGTGTGGTAAATGTTGTAGCTGGTGTACTACATCCAACTATTCCCTATAACTCATATGTAATAGCAACAAGTGTTATAAATAGAGTTGATGCGGAAACAGTTGCTGAAACCATTAAGGAGAATATGCAAAAAATGCTTCATTCGGACGCCACGTACAAAGAAAAAATACTTTTTCCGACGACCACAATGTAAAAAGAACAAATTCGCATGATTTACTAGCACTGAAAATTGCAAATTGCATTGTATCCCCAAAACTGTGTTGAGAAGTTATCTTGTAACTAAAACTGTGCTGAAAAGTTCAAGAGGGCCAATTAGAATCGTCGCAGAACCGTGTGCAAAGTAACAGACGTGCCAACCTACTAATCATAAAATAACAAATAGGAAACTGTCAAATGAATGACTCTCAAATGTCAAATTGTTGTTGATACGCGGTGTTGGTAAATTGGCTAGTAAAATGGCAAGGACAATTCTCCTATTATTTTGCAAAATTGTTCAAATTTCACTATTAATTATTATAGAAAAGTTTAAGTTGTATGGTTTAAATGTAAAATTTATGAAATACGTCATATATCATTATTTTGTGAATCATTCTTTTATTTTCATTGAAATTAATTCTTGTCACTAAGCGGTCGTCGGAAAAGTATAGTGTACAACACGTGCTGAAAATATTTCACACTCGCATAATTAAACCACTCGCCTACGGCTCGTGCCTCAAACTTCACGCTCGTGTGAAATATCCTATTTTCAGCACTAGTTGTGCAATATACTATTTTCTACAAACACCGTTAAAAGTTGACATTTTGACACGGCTAACTTCAATTAAAAATGCGATTTTATAGCGTAGCGTGTTAAAAGTAGTACTTTTAACACTAGTGTTAAAAGTAAATTGACATGACAGTTTGTCAAAAATGACAACATATATTAAAATCATTGAAAATTACATATTTCTTGGATAATTAATATTAAATGTACAGTTTGTGTAATTCGAGATATTTATTTCCTGTGTTGCAGTACTTTCAGAATTATTATTCTCGCTATTACTTCATTTTCTTTATTAAAATACGAACTCATCTTTTGTATGAATTGTGACTTAATTTGACGTAATTTAACGGCTGCGTCCAGTTGTGTCAAAACGTATTCATGAGCTGTCAAATTTGGTCAGTGGAGTTTCTTTATATTTTATAATAAAAAATGTGTTTGTAGAAAAAATATTGTACGATACACATGTTAAAAATGCTATTTTATTTCACTCGTAAATTGCGACACTCGCTAACGCTCGTGTCGCAAACTTTTACTCGTGAAATAAAATCGCACTTTTAACACTTGTATCGTAAATAAATATTATTATTTGTCAGTGATAGTGCTGCGTATATGTTAAAAACAGGCAGACTATTGAAGAAAACATATCCTAATATGCTGCATATTACTTGTGTAGCACATGCTCTCCACAGAATCTGTGAATATATCAGAGACACTTTTCCGGAAGTTGTTAGACTTGTATCAGCTTTTAAAAAAGTTTTCAGAAAAGCACCATTGAGAGTAGCTCTTTTCAGGGAAAAATTTCCATCTCTGTCACTGCCTCCCACTCCAGTAATAACTAGATGGGGAACATGGCTGGAAGCTACTAGTTATTATGCTGAGAATTTCGATAGTCTAAAACATTTCGTAACACTGCTAAAGGAGGATGCTAGAAGTATTGGTGAGTGCAAGGAGCTCACACAAATCCCAAATTTAAAAAATCGGTTGTACTTTCTTCACGAACACTTTGGAAAATTGCCAAAACTAATCACTTATTTTGAAAATCGAAATCTCAAATTAAATGACGGATTAACCACATTAGATGTGGCTGTTAATAATTTGAAAGTATTCCAAGTGACTTCGGATGTGGCCTTCGGCAAAAGTTTGAAGCAATTCTTAATAGATATTCAGATTTAATTACATTGCAGCAATTATGTATGGAGACAATTCCACAAAACCTAACGGCTAAATATGAAGAAATAAAAGAATATTTCCAGTATGCACCTATAACCAGTTGCGATGTAGAAAGGACGTTTTCTATTTATAAGGATGTACTTAATTCAAAGAGAACAAAATTGACAGAAGAAAACCTTGAGAAACTATTGCTAGTCAATATTAATACTCCTTTACTCAACTTGAACGACAAAATGAACAAATAAAAATGTTCCAATTACAGAAATAAAATTAAAAACTTTAAAAATACAACTTTTCAACAAATACATATTTATTTTGTAATTTTATAGATCACCACCCGTTTGTTTTCCAATTATATAAATAAAATTAAAAACTTTATAAATACAACTTTTCAACAAATAAATATGTATTTCGTAATTTTATAGATCACCACCCGTTCGTTTTCCAATTATATAAATAAAATTAAATATTTTAGAAATACAGCCTTTCGCCAGTACTGCACTGGGTGGTAAGCGTGTCCGTTCTCTAGTTATTACCTCCTTCCACATACTAAATTATGAATTATATATAAAATGTATTTGACTACTAGATAGATATTACAAGTGCTTCCTCTCTTGGCGCTATGTTTTTATAGTTACGTTTCCATTTTTCCAAAAATATTATATTTATTTTTTGTGTATATCAAAAATCTCAAGAATATATCGAAAAACTAAAATCGAAATAGAATATCGAAAAATTAAATCGTTTGTTTGAGTATATCAGAACGTAATTCACTACTAATGTGGATTATATTTCATTCATAATCGATAAATATATTAATATAAAAGATAAATTGACTAATTATATAAGCTGTAAATATTTATATTCGACCTTGTTGATGATGAATAAAATTTCGTGCTATTAATATAAATCTATGTTAACAAGTATTTACGTATCATTCATAATAAAAATATGACAAATTCATGCATACTATTTTTCTTTACTTTCTTTATACCTCGTTGCGCGTGATATTATTTTTTGGCCGAACACCTTAATCAGACTGAACGATATTGCATAAGCATGTCAAGACTTGTCTATCACCAATAGCATTGCTTATAAGTACTGCGTAATTTAATTAGAGCACAATTCCCAGAACTTTGGAAACATCTCTCGTATATGTAAAATGTTATTCGTTAAGATGTAGTTCAAACACTAATACCATATTGAAAGTTACAATTAAAACATATAATCTTCTTTTGTATCACCCTATATACTTGAAACAAACTTGCAAAGAAAAACAGTTTTTCGCATTATTTTCGGGCTCTGTACATATTTAAGTGACTTGTTTGTATGTCTTTTCTTGAAGACACATTCAAGAGAATGTTTTAATCATAAAGCTACAACACTTAATATTCAATTTTGCGCAAAATCAACTTTCTCAGAAGCGACTAAGGCGTGTGTTGCCGCATGCATACTGTACTATTTGTGTGCCTTTAGGAAGGCCAGTTTTACAAACAAGCATCCAGATTCTATATGGAGGAGGTCTGGTCACCGTTGAGTGTCCCCTTGTGCGCGTGTTATTTTATTTTGCAACGTCTGCTGGTCACTGCCGCTGCTGTAGCCGTTGCTTTCTTGCTCGCTTGCTTACTCGCGTTCGTTGTCTTTTAATGCTGGATAACCCTGAAATGGTCGTTACCATTTCGCTCCACTATTTGACCTTTAATGATTCTGTCGAGTGAAAGGATGATATTTACTTTCAAGAGAGCCAGCCCAGTTACAAAACCGTCGAAATGAACGTTGCGTGAAAACGCGTGTTGTCCTAATGTTTTTCATTTTCAAAGACGAGTGAATGTGTCGATCGAATTGTTCTGAGAATGAGAGAAAAAGAACGACGTTCACGAAAATCGAAATCGCAGAATACTATTTAAACATTCACCTAGCCCCTCTCACTCATATACCTTGCTATGTATTAACAACTTCAGAATGACTCAGTTTACGTAATAACCACTTAATGAGAGAAAAAGTATCTATTCTTAAAATTGCTAAATTCATAAATTAGAAAGAAACAACCAATTACAAAAGGTCATGTAAAATAATTATTTCCATAGCAATCACAATTAATGTGATTAGTAAACTAAGCATTGTTACTTAAAATGTTTTCTTGATATAATACGGGATGGTTTTAGAAGTCGCCAACTGTTGAAGATTTGAAGAGTTAAAGAGGTGATCATCTTTTAGTCCTTAAGTCTTAAGAATTCACTATATGCTTTAAGCAAATTAATTAATAAATTAACTAGATAATTTACTAGTGAATAATAAACATTGGAAACTAAAAACATCATAGTTAAAATTATATTTTTCAGGGTTTGCCTAACTTGGTGCATGATCCAAGCCAATGTACACTGAATTACTTAACATTTAGTCCGATAGATCATTATTTACAAGAAATTGGAGCTTGTAAGTTAGAAAACATTTTTCTACTCACATGTTAATAGGTAGTCACGAATATAAGAATTTTCACTAATTATACATTTTAAGTAAATTCAGGACCCAACGCTTATATAATTTGAAATCCTAAATTACTTTTTGAATTTTTAAAAAAATTTTTGAGCTTGAAAATTGTAATAAAAACGTACGTCTATCTAAAGGATTTCAAACTTTACTTGCTTAAATCAGAAAATCCCAAAGTAATTAAATTGATTTTCAGCGGGAGAGGGCCGCTTGTCTAAGCATAAGTAACAGTGTCGCACTTTTAACTTGCCGTAGTTTTTTCGGCCTCGATGATCCAGGTCTGTCCACTGTGACGACAGCTGCTTAGTTTCTAGATCATAGTCATAAAACCAGCATCACCTATTAGACCCTGGAGATGAAAGTAGGGTCATTTTCAAGGGTTTCTCTGGGTTCACTGTACACATTAACACGACGCTGCTTCTGGTCCATACAAAAGGCGAGAAACAATCACAAGAAACATGTTTCTTGTGTTTGTTTGCTGACACGAAATTCTAGGCCTGACGAATGCCTAAATTTTCAGTTAGAATTTCGTAGCTGCTTCCATAGCTCATGCCGATACTTTCGCATAAATCATGAATTTTTCGACGACGGTTTTCGTGAATAAGTTATCGATTTTTTTTCAACATTTTCGTTCGGTTTGCTCGTGGAAATCTGATTTATATTCTGTCATTTATATTTTGTATACTCTTGATAAAGGCGTACCGCCGAAACATGTAGAGTTTTTTAAATACATATATTTTGAAGTAATATACAGACCTTTAATCGCCTACTGATTAGGTTTACAATATATATATATATATATTTTTTTTCGGCTTTTTATATGAAATTCGTATTTACAAATATTAAATTAGAATGTATGTAATTGCAGAGTAAGTGGGGATGTAAACATTGCTGTCTACAAATTACAAAGCAAATCATACGAAATTTTTTATTTGAAAAATATGGTCTACGTTGGGACTCGAACCCAAGTCTACAGCTATCCAGGCTGTCGCCTTTACCACTAGGCCACAATAGACCCAGGTTCAAGCCATATAGAAATGCATTATAAATTAACAGTGTTAATGAATCAGATGTCAGTTATTGAATGTAGATATCAAGCTGAAGCAGAAGTCAGTTTTGAAAGCTCATGTCAGTTTTGATAGCAGATATCAGTTAGTGAAAGCAAATCTCAGTTATTGAAAGCAGATGTCTGTTTTGAAAGCAGCATCTAATTTCAAAATAGGCATCTGGTTTCTAATCTGACGTTTGCTTTCATAACTGACACCTGCTTTCAAAACAGACATCTGCTTTCAATAACTGAGATTTGCTTTCACTAACTGATATCTGCTATCAAAACTGACATGAGCTTTCAAAACTGACTTCTGCTTTCAGCTTGACATCTACATTCAATAACTGACATCTGATTAATTAACACTGTTAATTTATAATGCATTTCTATATGGCTTGAACCTGGGTCTATTGTGGCCTAGTGGTAAAGGCGACAGCCCGGATAGCTGTAGACTTGGGTTCGAGTCCCAACGTAGACCATATTTTTCAAATAAAAAATTTCGTATGATTTGCTTTGTAATTTGTAGACAGCAATGTTTACATCCCCACTTACTCTGCAATTACATACATTCTAATTTAATATTTGTAAATACGAATTTCATATAAAAAGCCGAAAAACTCCAATAATTTATCAAATGTTATATATATATATATATATATATATATATACATATATATATATATATATATACATATATATATATATACATATATATATATATATATATACATATATATATATATATATATATATATATATATATATATATATATCAATATTGATAAAATTCATGGAGTTTTCTCATTTTGTTAAATAAATAAATTAGTGTGTTTGCGTTTCGACAACTGTTTTATTCTACATAGGAAATCGTGTCTTCATCAGAACATGTTTTCTTTTATATATAATTAAATTTCATTTTCGTTGTAAGTGTGATTAAAAATTATGGTTACATACACATTAAAATTGTTATTAAAATATTTAAAATATATGTTACATCTGTACTGTTAAAATGTTTAAACTGAACATTACTACTTTGGTCATGTTGTCTATATAAATGCATTTGTAATTAAACGGCTAAGAAATAGATTCTCTCTCTCTTTTCTATGAATTTATTTAATAAACCCTTCCAAACATTTCGATTTATAGTTTTAAATTACTCACGGATTCAATATTATCTTTTTAATACTTCTTTGCTTGAATTTCTTCAAATGCTAGAACTTTCTAAACAACCTATTGAATTCAGTTCAATACTCATGGAAAAATCTCAAATTCAATTATCAGTAACTTCTCCACTCGCAATTAAGTGTCGTGAACTTCTAGCAATTTTTAGGTAAAAAATAATTATAATATATTATAACAATAGAAAGAAAAAAATCCCAAAAAAATTATTAAAATTTTCATTTTCTATAAGAGATGAGGCATGAACATTTGAAACTGACTGCGAATGAATGAAGTACATATAGGTACATATATTTCTTTGCACGTATACTGATTTATTCAATAACATTTTGACATTTATCTATTAAATTTATCTTTCTCTATTCGGAAATATATACCTCCCCCTACAAGCAGTCACCTTGTCTCACATATCCAATGGTATTTAGATTTCTCTTTTTTCGATAATAAAATTTTCTATTGCGAATAAGTTTGCATACTTAGAAAATCCATAAAGCAACAGCGGCTAGATACTATGTATGCGTGTCACTAGCGGGCGCCGTATTCGAATTACGTTCCATTGAAATTGAGATAGCGCTATTTAATGAATGCAGACATGTGCAGTTTAGAATTTACGAACACATCGGTTGAGTGATTGGCGTTAGAAAAGAAACCACCATTGGCAAATTGAACCTACATATTCATTACCATGTGTACAAGTACCTCAATACAAATTCTATAGCACACCGCGACATTAACTAAACACAGCTAGTCCTACTTGGAGATTGGCTAATTGCGGAGAACGGAAAATGTCCTCATAAACCTATAAACTGCAAAATATTGACTTTATGTCATATACTTCAGAATATAGATTGGGCAATAATTTACTATCGAATGATTCTTGTTTTGTAATTCTTGCATCATCTTAACAAATTTTTATGCCCAATTCTTATTTGCTTGTAAAAGTGATTTTTTATAATTAATTTAGAATAATGAATACTGATATTTAGACAATCTTTCTCAAATTTTAAAACTATGGTTGGTAACTACAATCAAATGTTTTATTTAAAATGCATCTTTATTAAATTACTGTTACATACAAAAAGCAAGTTGTTACCCAGATTAGTGAGTAAGAAGAGAATAAATATTCTTTCTTATGAAAAACAGTTCGTTCCACAAATATCGTCATGAAAATTAATTCCTTAGAAAAATAGATATGTAAGAGTAGCTAAATTTTACAATACTATTATATACCATAATGAAATAAATACCTTGTCTTATCTCTTGAAACTAAAACATGAAATGAGATACGGAAGAGGACAGTGTAAATGGTAGTACTACAAAAATGCGGTAAAATAGAAAAGGAAATATTTTTTTTTATTTTTCACTACTTACGCAATCCTAATAAGTTCTATGGCACTTGTACAGTAATAAAGCACTGGATAATATTGGGATGCCATAACTCCGTACAGGCTTCAGGGCGGTTTTATATACAATTACTTATAGTCTGGAATATGGAATAAACTTAGATTTTTAGTCAAATAGAATATTGTGAACTGTAAGCCAACATCTTTTATTTAAATATGTTTTTTCAGGTTATTTTACACGTTAAGCCTGTAACAGTTGTTAGCTGTTTAAAGCTACTGGAGAGAATGTTTCTTTGCTTTTTTAGTTAGCTTTCATGCGTTACCATATTAACCATTTTTGAATTCCGATCAAATTAGTTTGTTCGTTAAAGTACTGCTTTCCAAATGTTTAGGTTGTCATTCGGCATTTTTATGTCTTTGACTATTATCAACATGTCGTCAGTGTAACACATCTTTAATATTTATATTTTTTTGCAATTCACAATATCTTACTTCACACTTCTTCCTTGCTTGTTTTATTTTTTAATTACTTCTAAAACTAGTGAGAAGAGCAGTGGCCTTAGTCTACAGCCTTATCGGAATACTTTTATTGTTTGGAACATTTTGGATGTTTCGAGTTTTATCTTTGCATAGTTCTTTGTGGCCTTACATAAACTTTATATTCCACTTATTGTTTTATCGTTTATTGCCCCTCAAACAAACCTAAATAAAATTCAACAATAAGTAAAAACATGACGCCTTAAGACAAATGAAACAAAATCCACCCGTGTAAGATTCACACTACGCAGGAAAACGTGTCCACCTGTAAAAATCAACGATTGCCAACTTCCACGAACTGAAAATGCTAAATACAACGGCATCTAGACCTACGTCTTACATGGTAAAAATACATATTAATCAAGCGGAAACAATTCAATCTAAAATTAAGCAAAATGCATTAGACGGAGATCGAAACTGTCTCTAGATAATTGTTTCAATTTTTACATACAAAGCCATTTTAAAACTTGTGCGGACGTACGGTATCCAATTGTCAGCACTGCCAATAACTCTAATATCGCCATACTGCACATGTTCCGAAACAAAGTATGTATTACGTGTCATCGTCGAAGCGCCGTACTACGTTTTCAACAATGTTGAATGACTGTTCAACATGTATCAGTATCAACTACATACTTATTGTGAAAGAGTGTCAGGGCACCCCAATGTGCTAACGAATCAGTTAAATAAGTGCCAGTCTACCAGTATGTTGTTTTTATATTTCTGTTGACTAGTTTTGTTGCGTAGTAACTTTCGTATGGCGCTCTCAAAACTGCTTTCTTCAACTCGCTTCAGTTTTCTTCTAACTGATTGGCAATGTTTATGTTTTGCAAATTTCTGTTTTCAGATTTTTTAAAACGTCCCCTTAACTTTAACTTTATTTTTATATTTGTTATTCTTTGTAGTCCACTTCCTTCTCTTTTCTAAATTTTATATATATATATATATATATATATATATATATATATATATATAATATAATCAATAAATAGTGTCTACTACCTATTTCAAGTCTATTACTTTATTTAATATTTCCCAGTTTACAAGAAAATAATCTATTTTTGACTTTCCCTGTCGACTTTGCACTTTCCTTGTTATTTTGTTAATCATTCTGCGTGAAATTTGTATTTCCTATTTTCAAGTTGTTTGCCAGCCAGGATTCAATTATTCTTTCGTCGTCATTATTTTTGTTAGTTCTACTTTTTGTCCCAAGCACCATTCAACTCGCGTATTTTAGTTACCCACTATTATAATGGATGATTCATTTGGAGGTACTTTTTTAGGTGAGGATTTAATGGCTGAGCGCGCATGCGACGCGTCAGGGGACTACGCATTCTGGTTCAGCACTATTTGACATTACGTAATGGAAAGACTTAGCTCGGCACAGCGTCTACAAATAGTACAGCTTTATTACGAAAATGGGCGTTCTACAAGGAATGTGTATCGTGCGCTTAGAGCAACATATGGGCCACATAATCGGCCTACCGAACGCACAATTCGCTATACCATCAATAAGTTTGAAACTCAATTTACAATAATGGATAATACGCGACCACATAGACCTCATCCAGCACGTAGTGAAGGAAATATAGCGGCGGTAGCAGCGAGTGTACGCGAAGACCGGGAAGAATCAATTCGTCGCCGTTCTCAACAGCTTGGTTTGTCGTATGCAACAACTTGGCGTATTTTACGAAAGGATCTTGGTTTAAAAGCATACAAAATTCAACTAGTGCAAGAACTAAAGGCGACCGACCTTCCGAATCGTTTCCGTTTCAGCCGTTGGACTCTTGATAAAATTTCCAGAAGATCCACTGTTTTCGACAAAAATTTTGTTCTCCGATGAGACCCATTTCTGGCTTAATGGGTACGTGAATAAGCAAAATGCCCGTATTTGGGGTGATGAGCAACCTGAAGAGATTGAAGTGCTACCATTACATCTTACATAGATCTTGTGACATCACACCATTAGACTTTTTTCTGTGGGGCTACGTGAAGTCTAAAGTCTACATGGATAAACCGGCTACAATTGAGGCATTGGAGGCCAATATTACTCGGGTCATTGGACAAATATCACTCGAAATGCTAGAACGCGTCATTGAAAATTGGAACAGCAGAATAAACTACGTTAACCGCAGTCGCGGCCAACATTTGAGAGAAATAATCTTTAAAAAGTAATTCTAAAGAATGGTTCTTTTGTATGATAATCAAGTTTCTTAAATAAATTGGCCTTTTTCATTTGTTCTTTGCTTTTGGAAAAAGTATCTCTAAATTAATCAGCCTTTATTAAGATAATTTGGTTTTAATAGTTTATCTAATAATAGGAAAATTATTACGTTACTACATTTGTATAAGTTGGTGCATAATATTATAGATGATCCGGTGTTTTTGTCATGGCTTCGGTTTTATATTCCTCGTTTCAACGCTAGAAACTCAATTACTTTTTTAAATAGACAGGCTGCAACTAATTCATATACAAACTCCCCACTTTATAGAATGTGCCATTTATATAATTCATGTAATTATTGTTTGGATGTATTTGGCGATAATTACTGCAGGTATTTGGTTTCTGTGAAGGAATGTATTTGTTTTACTCCTTAGATTTAATTTAGTTTAGGATAATTTTTCCATTGATACGCACGTTATGTTTAATACTTATATACATGTACTTATATTTATAACCCCATAATTGGATGTATAATCTGTTGGGTTAATAAACGGTTTATTATTATATTTATTATTATTATTATATCCCGTTATACTAATTTCATAATTATTTTTATATATCTTGTCTATCTTTGTCTATCTGTAATTCATTAAAAAAATATCTTTCTCTTCTTCCTTTGCATCTTTATTATGGTGATAAGTTATTATTAGAGACCGGACACATCGGGTTGAAATGACGTTGGCATTACGACGGACGTTATAAATAGTCTACAACATATATAAGTACATCACGCGGTTATTGAATCCACTATTTTTGTTGGATATTTACAGTTAAATTTCTGTTTTCTTGAGCGTAGATAGAAGCGTGTGGGGTTTTAATAATTTAGTCTATTTAGATCATATTTCGTAAGGTAAATAAAGTGCTGTGGGTTAGTTTCTTATTTTCATAGTTTTAACTGTTAATTACATCGTAATTTTTGTGATAAATCCACTTTAATATCGTTTGATTGAATATACTTTTCCCAATTATTTCGACGTAAGTGTACATTGAACTTCGTTCAGTTTCAATAACTTACGCATACATTTTCAGTTTTCATTTATTTAGATCTAGAGCATTGTTTAAGTTACTTTTTCAGATATGATATGGAAGGACGTCGAGAACGGTATCGTAAAACAATGGCGAGTTGGATTGACGGTCATACTGATTGTATGTCCTTTGTCAGTGATTCCGAAATTTATTGCAAAATCTGTAAAATATCGTTAAAAAATTCCATGAAATCGCACGTACAACGTCACTTGGCATCGCAAACACATGCACAGGAATTGGAACCGTTGGAATGAAACTTTTATGGCGGCTAATATTCCATTAAATAAACTTAACAATCCCACTTTAAACATATTTCTCCAAAAATATACTGGTCGAAATGTTCCTGATGAATTCACCTTACACAAATATTATGTTTCTAAGTGCTACACGAAAGCAGTAGAACGCATTGGAAGCCATCTTTCAAATCAGTACCTCTGGATAAGTGCCGACGAAACTGTCGATATATTAGGACGCTGTTTGCTAAATGTTGTAGCTGGTGTACTACATCCAACTATTCCATATAACACATATGTAATAGCAACAAAAGTTATAAATACAGTTGATGCGGAAACAGTTGCCAAACCATTAATGAGAATATTCAAAATGTACTTCATTCGGGCGACACGTGCAAAGAAAAGTAGAAAAAAGACTATTAAAGGAAACATATCCTAATATGCCGCATATTGCTTGTGTAGCACATGCTCTCCACAGAATCTGTGAATATATCATTGACAGCTTTCCGAAGTTGATAGACTTGTATCCGCTTTTAAAAAAGTTTTCAGAAAAGCACCATTGAGAGTAGCTCTTTACAGGGAAAACTGCCATCTTTGTCACTGCATCCCTCTCCAGTAATAACTAGATGGGGGACATGGTTGGAAGCTACTAGTTTTTATGCAGAGAATTTCAATAAGAACTAACACAAATTCCACATTTAAAAAGTCAGTTGTACTTTCTTCAGGAACACTTTGGAAATTTGCCAAAACTAATCACTTATTTTGAAATTCAAAATCTCAAATTAAATGATGGTTTAACGGGATTAGATATGGCTATTAATAATTTGAAAAGTATTCCAGGTAACAACGCAGTGTTTAATAGAAATCCAGATTTAATAACGTTGCGGCAATTGTGTATGGCGACAATGCCACAACATCTAACTGCAAAATACGCGGAAATAAAAGAATATTTCCAGTATGCACCTATAAGCAGTTGCGATGTAGAAAGGACGTTTTCTATTTACAAGGATGTATTTCATTCAAAAAGAACAAATTTTACACAAGAGAACCTTGATCAAGTATTGCTAGTAAATATTAATGCTCTTTTACTCAACTTGAACTACAAAATGAACAAATAAAAATGTATTTCGTAGCCGTATATATATACCCTTTTTATTATTATAAGTATAATTATATAAATAAAATTGATAACTTTAAAAATACAAATGCTCAATAGTACGCTCGTGGGCGAAGAGTCATCAACCTCTCGCGTCCGGTCTCTAGTCATTATTAACTGTATACTATATATTTCCTTTAATATCTACTGTCAGTAATACTTAATTTATTAAATTCTCATATTCATAAAATATTTCAGTTTCTCTTCTCTAATCATCAATGCTGCTTCTACTTTAGGTCTTTCTTCTTCGCTAAACCCACCAATACATCCAGTATCCGTACGAAAACTTCGAAATTGCGTCACTACTCTTCGTCGCTATTATTCTTATTTCTAGCTTTCTCAGTCCTTTAGCTAGCTCTTTTTGGCTTTTTAATGTTAACTAACTATTTTACTCGATTCTTTGTTCCTTGCCATGTCAGCATTTTCATTCGTTCGATAGGTTAATTTTTCCAGTTTCTTTTTAACTGTTCACTTTTTGTGCCTTATTTTGCCTTAGTATCAGGCCCGCTCTCTTTAAGTACCAAAGAACAATAGTATCGCAGAACGGAAAACTTGACGACGAAATAAATAAAAAAATAACGGCAGCAGGAACACTTTCCAACGCCATAAATGAAAGTTTTCTAGGAAACAAAGACGTTCCACAGGAAAATACACAACAATGATAATAGACAAAATAATAAACAGAAAATATAGACAATAAGTGAGAATAAAAGAGTAGAACATATAATAGAAGAGAATCAGCTGAAATGGTTTGGGCACATTAAGAGAAGAAAAAAGAATAATGCGGAAAGAATATGAAGCGAGACCAACAAGAAAAAGAAACATAAGTCATCCAAGAAACATAATGCTGTGTATCTTTCCAAAGAAGGTAAAGTAAATAAATGTAAGAGAGCACAAACAGCAATGAAACAGATTTGAAACGGGCTGTATTTTAAATGCACCCTATATGGCATCTATCGATAGAACAAATTTAATGTTTCTACGTATAGAAATTTTTAATTATACCTTTATATTAGGTAAACAATGTAATCAAATAGATTGTGTTTAGAATGTATCTGTGTTACATGACAATTTTTGAAATAAAAAAATACATTTAAGTAACATGGGAAGAGTATCTTCTTCCATGTATCCTCTATTATTTTATCATTATTATTGTACGGCGGAGCTGAAAAAAAAATATATTTAAATAACATGGGAAGAGTGTCCCCCTCTATGTATTCTCCCTGTTATGTATCGTAAATTCATTCTGACAGATATTTGCGCAATTAACCTAAAACGTCAAACGCCATTGTCATTAATAAAGAGAATTAAATGTGTAATCTGTCATTTGAGCCTAACCTAAAAATCATTTACAAAATCTCAAAGTAATATTCTAATTAAACAAAATAGTATATAATACACGGCAGCGAAAGCCTCGGCAGTGAACTGTATACTCGGCTATAATATGAAGTTTCTCTGCCTGGTCTATAGTATACTATTTTATAGGAACTTTTGTTACGATCGATTTATTCATTTTCGAAATCACTTTGGTAGAAAAACGACCCGAAAAAATCATTATTTTCAAGTTTTGAACAAAACAATTTTCTTAAGTTTTTAAATCTTTTTATCGACTTCAAATGTACAATTTTAATGATTTTTTAAATGAAATAGATATTAAAACACAAGATTCATAAGGCACCATTTTGTCTCACTAGTTTTCTAAAGAACGATTGCGACAAAAGGCTTAACGAAACGAGTTTTTTATACTATATAATAATATAATATACTATATAATAATATAATATACTATATAATTAATGTGTAAGAGCTTCAACTTTGTTAGAAGAAGGACGTACAATTCATTATGTAGCTGATTTGCTGGGCGTTAATCATTCGACAGTCACTTGAATGATTAGAAGATCTAGGGAAACCAGGTGGCACTCAAGAAGACATGGTCAGGGTAGAAAACGACTCACAAATGCGGGAGATGATTGTTTTTGCAACCGCAAGCTCTCAGAAATATGCGAATAACAAGCACAGACATGGACTGGCCACCACGAAGTCCAGATTTAAGGCCAAGAGAGCACGTATGGGATATTCTAAAAAATCAGTAAGGTGGCATTTACTAGCTCCTATTAATCTCCAGGAATTGGAACAAGCCGTTCTTTTCGAGAGGGATAATATTCCCCAAGAAGTAAGTTTCCATTAAAAAAAATTATAATTATCTCCAGCTCAATTATTTTTCGATGATGTAAAAAAATAATTCACCAATCAAACAATTTTGTAAAAACTATATCGAATTATTTGAGTGGTGCGTTAATTTTGAACATGAGTTTATAATTATTCTTCGATATTATACTAATTACAATAGAAACTTTTATATATTATAAACGAGAACATATTTTGCATTCTGATTTCTCATCTTACGTGGTATTTACATAATCTCAAAATAGCCCGTTTTGTTCATCTCCCACACACACATGTATCGTTTACAATAGAAACAGTTGCTCTAATCCAACTTTTATATTCCAAGCAAATAAAAGTCGATTATCGTAAAGTCAAGATACGCAGACTTCTCTCAGACGATCGACCAAGAAGGAATATATACATACATCACAGGTAGACGACAATACAGTTCTTACAACCTTGGCACCGGTCATCATACGTATGCATGTATACTTCTAGTTAGCTAGAAGGGTTAATAGTAGTCTTTGTAAAATTCAAACTACGTTACCCATTACCTAGATCTACATTTTTTAGAAAATGTAATCACAGCCTCTCATCAACTTATTTACTTAGTTTAACCATTATATACTTAACTTTATTCTTTTTATACCTAATTGGAAGTCTCGTTTTTTTGTGGAGTTTGAAAAAATATGTGAAATACAAGCCACCATGTTCAGAAGTGCCTTAATGTTATATTAATTATTTGTAGATGTACATTGAAATAACAATATTCTAGCGGGGTGAAGGGAGGTGAACTATAATATAGGAAAATTGTTTTTGAATAAATAAATGTTCACATACAATATTTTACTGATAAAGTTTTCTTCGGCATACATAAGTAGCTTAAACAATCTTTTTAAACCATTATTAATTAACTCCGTTGAAAATATTCATGCCATTGAGGCTCTACCATTTTTACAATTCATCGTCGAAGTAATATAAATTAAATTAGATTATAATAAGGTGGTCTCTAAAATTCACTGCGATTTAGATAAATCTACGGTGGTCTTCATTAAGCCAATTACTGAGGCGGTAACCCAACTGGATAAATATTTTGAAGGCGTTCTTGTATGAGTATATAAAAACCGCATCATTTTAGCAGACATTCTGTACCGATTCAGTAATTTTAATGTAAATATAATCTATTTTTCCTTAAATAACTATTTTCACTATTCTACTATTGGAGAATTCCATGCGTGGATTTGTTTCCCATCTATTTATTATGGCGGTATTAACCCATACTTTTACCCACGGATCTTCGGATTCACAAAGGCGTCGACGGATGTCTTGAGTAATGGAGCACGGATGACTTCAGATTAGTTTCATTTTGTATGTTGTAACGGGTTGTTTTTGTTACCTGCACTATTTTAGTCACTTTCTACATTATTTTGGGGAAGGTTCGATACGTAGATAGAACTTCCGTATGGTCATTGTTTCCTATTTGTAATTGCATCACTCTTGGATATATTCATTGTTACTATTATCTGAATAAAATAAAACAAATTTTAATGAATTTCACTCACACAGGAGGGAGCTTCGTCAGTCATATGTCTGGCCAAGCTCAGATATTCATTAAAATTTGTTTTATTTTATCCCGATAATAGTTATAATGGAATTTCATCAAGTAAAGGCTGAAGCAATCCTATATATCCATTGTTTCTTACTGTAAAGAGAAACATTATCCAATCGAGGTTATTGTTTGACTGCAATGATATTTTTAATTTACTACGTACTAAGTTATGTCTTGTGGGATTACACAATCGACTAAGGAGATATTTTTTTAATTCATACACATTCCTATTGTACTTGCGATCCGTTTTTATTTCAGTGGATAGGTCAGTGTAACTTACTTTGGGTAATTCTTTTGTGCCATAGGAAACTTCGTTGTTAATTAATTTATTCCGTGCTACAATATAATCAAGAATTAATTGGGGATTTAACATTTTATACCTATTTACCTCTGTATCGTTTTATCAGTGTATAGCTGGTCTTTCCAAGTAATTATAAATTGTCAGTATTATAGACATTATTTCTTGTGAGGTTATGCTTGTTTCCCATGTTGATATGTTAAGTGACATCTACGTATTTGCATGTGTGTGTGTTTCTTTGGATGCATAGCTAGATTTGGTGCATAATAGACTCATAATTTAGATCTCTTTTCCTCGATTGTATCCTTTGGAATAACTTCTAATTAGCTTAAATTTTCTAGATTCTGGTTTAAATTTTACGTTCTTTAATTGTATTTTTAATGACACAATATGCCTATGTTCAGGCTATTGTCTTGAATATAATTTTTACGAATTACAATTTATTTAGAAATAGCAGGATGTAATTAATATTTCTTTTATTGATTATTCTTCTTAATTAGTCAAATTTATTTTTGTCTAGCTAGTAATATTTCATAAACAACGGATGTTTTGAGCAACTACGTTACCTTGGCTTTTTAGCTGATTCTTGATCGAAAACAATCCTCTTCTTGTTTGAACTGTCGAAGAAGCAACAAGTGCTGAACACGTGATACAATATTGTAGAATTTTTATGACCTTTATTAAAAGTGCTTGAGTACTACGGTAATCCGGATTTATAGCCATAATTATACTAATTATGTGGTAAAATTGTTTTTTTGGAGTAACCATATTACTGCTTTCGCTGATAGCGGATATAAGATATTGTCGAGCACGTGTCTTCCATTTTGTTGGTTAAGCAAGATTGTTCCCTTTTAACGGTGAGTCTTTGTTCATCTATACTGACGGCGTACATTTAGGGAGAATTTTGCAACATTGCGTTTTTCTTTATTCTTTTAAAGGGTCTTAGTAAGGAGTGATAGGTCTCCTCCGTTTTTTTTTAAATACCATATTGGTTTCCATTTGGGGAAAACCATTTCAAACCGATTTTGGAAGATATCTACATCTTTCAAGAGGAATCATAGATAAATCTCTACACAAGAGACAACCAACCTAGAATTTCGACTTCGGACTCGGTTTTACTTTCTTTTACTAAGTTTTTTTTACAACCCAAGTTAGGAGAACATCTTTTTCGTTCGTTTGGAAAGAATGGATACCCGAAATAAACCATCATACATTAACTTTTAATGCACAGAATATTCGTCCATAAACAAATTAAGCGTTGTTACACTTCGCATATAAGAATGTTTAATTCTATTTTTAACCCTTAACTGTGCTGGTGAAATAAGCTAACACTTATCTGCTGGTGGGGTCCGTCCGAACCCCAATTTCCAGTTGATAAAAACAAAAAATGTTTACATTGCTTATTTATTTTTTTAAAGAAATACAACAAACAGTAATATTTATAAGCGATTAAACGTTATTAAAACATATATTGCAAACTAAACTAGTGTGATCTGGGCAAATGTGTTTGCCGCATTTTTTGCATACACTCTTAACCTTTCGGTCTTTGTCCCTGGAGCACAGATCGCATCGCTTTTTTCGTGTTGGCTCATTGTTCGTAAAGGTTGTAGGTAGCTCTTTACCCAACTGCTTGCAAATTATTGTTTGCAGTTCACGCGGTAATCGGCTGAGATTTCTTCGTTGCATATGCGCAGTAATGAGGCTTTTTCCGAGGCTTACCAGCAAATGTCGCCTTTTAAATGTTTCTTCTCGCCCACAGTTCAATACTACCATACTATTTACACCTGCTATATTTATCATAGCGTAAAAAATTACCATGGGCCAACGCCTGGTATGTCTAGCTACTGAATAATTGGCGCATAACTGATCTAATACATCTACGCCAACTTTGGCCCTATTATAATCATTGATCATATCAGGTTTTTCATTTTCAGTGCTTATTTTTTTATCGTGGTGCATGGTAGATATCAATGACACCGATCGGTTTTTTTTAGGCACATATGAAGCTGTTGTTATATCATTATTATGTCCAAATATCGTAGAACCCACTTGTCTCCTTCTGTTAGGCTTAAACTCAAGTGGTAATTGCGGCTTGTTGATTCTTATAGTTCCTAAAAGGGTCAAGCCTTGTTCTCTCAGTTTGTTACATAACTCGACTGACGAGAACCAATTATCAGTTGTGACATTCCGATTTGTGTTTTGTATGGGAGGTATGAGCTTTAGGACGTCGCGGGTTGGTACAGATACTTTATCTATTGATACTGTATTTTCCTTGCCAGTATAAACAAATGCATTACACAGGTAGAAAGTACGTGCATCGCAGAGGCACATAATTTTTAGACCATACTTCGCCGGTTTCTTGGGCATGTACATTTTAAATGAACATCTGCCTCGAAATGGTACCAACATCTCATCGATGTTTCGCAATAAAAATATCCCAACATTCCTGTATTGTAGCCAATTTATTATGCTCTTTTCTTTGATCTCTTGTAAGTGCATCATCAAATCGCAAACATGACAAAATAAACAGAAAACGAGTTACACTCATTGTAGCCCGAAAAACATCCCGACCAGTTCCATCATTGGCAAATAAAGCAGATATATCCTCGTGATTAGATTTCATAACACCTGATAGATATAAAAGACCAAGGAAAGCGTTTAGTTCAATCATATCCAGTTCAGCTGTGTACGATGGCCGAGGTACTTGAAATTGCTCATGTCTATTCCTTATTTTCACATTTGTATGCAACAAGATGGTCTCTAGCATATTATCAGTAAAAAATAACTTCCAGACTGCTGTAATGTCATTTTTATCGATATTTTTGGCTCTCCCTTTGGGGCCTGGTAGATGTATAATCAGATTGTGAGTGCGAGTACGTGAACGACTTTTACATGCCTTCTGCCATTTAAAATTTTTATTCTTACCATAAAATACATTACTATCATCGGAGTCGTTATCAAAATGGCTTCCATCGCCATCTGAAGAAGCTTCTGAATTTGTTTCATGATAGCTTGAAATTCGTTTTCTTCAGCTGCGCTTTCTTCATCGGAATAAAAATTTGGATCATTCGCTATTTCATTTAATTCTGATTCAGTCAAAGGTCTACTCCACTCATTCATTGACATGGTAAAATTGACAAAAATACACTAAAAATAATGCATTATATAGTTAGGTTTTTGAAGAGCTAATAATAATTTCACTGTACACTTACGTGTTGGTGGGGTCTTTAAAGATTCGAGGTCTTATAATTTTCAAAATAATTTAGCTGTTGACTTTACAGCTACACACGTCTCTTATAACTAACCTAATTTAAGATTACGTTGATCCACAACGCCATCTGTTTAATACTCTAAAGAATGCTAACAGAAAACTATACCGCCAGGTCCGCGCGGACCCCACTAGCACAGTTAAGGGTTAAATTATATTTATTTCTTTGAATATCTCGTATTTTAAAATATTAAACTTAACTCCTGTGTTTTATTTAGTTAGTAAGTTGTAATATATTTAAGTAAACATGTCACACACGTCCTGGACCTTTGATGAAACTTCACCAGCACCACTAATTATTTATATTAAATAATTCATTATTATTAGCACACACAGCCAGCCGAACCAGAAAACGCGTGTTTGTAATAGCGTCAAGCTCATTTATTTACTACTATTGACTACTTCAAAATAGAATTTATGTTCTGATGTGGCTGACATAATCTTATAACTTCAATCCTATTGAAAATTTGTCAAATGATGTTAAATAAACCGTTTAACAAAAGAGTTTACTTACGATTATAGAAATTTGAACACGATATTATTTCTATGAAAATTATAGTCATTTAAAAATAACATACATGTAGTTATAGATTTGCCTTTGCTGGCGGTTTTGGCCGCTACTGTATGTTTTATAAATAGTCAAAAATAAATTTGTAATTTTTTAGATAATTTTGTTTCTAACAAGAGTAATTTGCCTAGTAGATAATTAACCATGTACCTCTAGGTGTGTACTACATTTTTACACTACCACTTATACCATATATAATTTACACATTTTCCCTCATAAATTGTCTCTGCTCAAGGCACTTCTGTATACATTTCTGGCATCTCAACGGAGTTATAAAACATTTGGTTCTGCTGAAAACCGACGTTTTCTGAACGAGCCTCACAGAAAACAACAACAGCAACAACACACGGTGAAGAAAGAAAGACATTCGTTGTTGTTGAAGTTGAAGGTCGGGCAATTTTATTGTTGTCCTGAATGCGCGCACGTTCTCTTACTGCTATTACTGCTGGCGATTGCCAGTCGGCCCGGCCCGACTGGACAGGCAAAACAAGAACAAAAATATATCCTGAATATATATACAGGTGTCCCAGCTGACGCGGTTTCTTTGATAATTTGTTTATTTTACAGTATAGAGAAAAAAGTTTCAAATAAAAGTTGTCCCTATTTAAACGACGCATTGCTAGAAAATATTTTCAAATATACAGGGTGCCCCAGTTATAGACAAAGCGTATGTAACTTTATTATTTTAAATGGATCACTCTATATATTATTTTTTTTTTTAGATTCTACATGATATTTTAAGTAACTTTTATTAAGACCTACCTATACATATTGTCATGGATTTTCCATGGACAAGCAAGGAAAAAGATTGAACTATTAGTGAACTCTGTACTAGGGACAATTTATAAAAAAATTAGCTATTTCACTTGTATATTTATTTATTTCAGATGGGGATCGATAGGTATAATATTTTTATAAATAAGATATTTAATGTATGAAATTATGATTAGCCCTCGTATATTTAGGTGGACCAAAGGAATTGAATTTGCCGCTTTTTCGGATATTGTATTTGATAAGATGTATTGTCTGTATATTTTGATTTGATAGATGGAAGGGATAGCCAGGCGGATATGAAGAATTTTTCATTTTTGTTTTAGAGGTATCTTGACTGTTAAAGTGTTTAGTTAAAAAGGATAAAATAATAAATTTTGTTCTTTGTTTTATAAAGTCGGTCTGTACTTTGTTTTGCATTTAGTATAAGGTGCAAGTAAACCTTAATTCGATTTTTGCGAAGTTTTTCATAGTTATTTGAAATCTTGTGAAAAAAGATGCCTCTGGTGGACCACCACCTGCACAATTGGCTAACCCAACGTGGTGCTAGAAAATTCCACTGTACAATTGGCGCAATCCAACGTGGGACCGATATTACAATTTTGGCGAGTCCAACGTATAATTGGAAGAAATAAAACATAAAGTTTTAAAATGGAATATTTAATTCAAAGAATGGGTAACGCTGGTTACATACATGAAGGAGGACACAATGGAGAAAGCAGTCAACAGATAATGGACATGGTGCACACAATGATGAAGGATATGGAAAGAAAGATAGGCATATTGAATGGTCAACTTTTAGAAGAAAAGAAGAAAAGAGAATGGCAGGAACAAAAGGTGACGTACTTGCAGAAACAAATCGATCAAATGAAAGAGGAAAAACAAGCAATAACGGAACAGGATGTAATAATAATGGAACAAGAAGAACAGGAATCAATAAAAATGCAACAAGAAGAAAACGAATCAACAATTACAAAAGAAAGTTTAGAGGATGTGCCTGGGGAGGAAGCTATGCCACAGGACGAGGGGAATGATATGGATACAGAAATAGGAAGAAGAAATAATCAAATTAGGGTAAGCGAAGAAATTACATTAAATAAAATTAAGTTTGAAACTAATGAGAAAATAGAATTCAATATAATTAAAACAAATGCTAAATTAGAATGTAGGATGAAAGACAGTATTCACGATAAAATGAGCAATAAATTAATTAAACAAGCAGTTGTCGTTAATAATATTAACGATAGACGAACTAAAATTAAAAAGAAATTGATTTCTAGAAATATCATTTATGAATATAATTTGAATAATTATCTTGAAAGTAAACGCAAAAATTCCCGTAATGCTAATTTTAAAATCAACTGTTTTTTAAATAACATAAATCAGACCCATGTCAATAATAAAAAGTTAGAATATGATACTCTGAAAATTAGGAAGTATAGGGGTACTAAATTTAAATTAAATAGACCCACATTTTATAGTAAGGTAAAAGTAAAAATGAAACTACAAATGATTTACTGTCGGATATTTTTGAATAGGCCCAACTTAATAATAAATTTTGTTGTAAACTATTTAGAGGAATATGCGAGATATAAGGATTTTTGCTTTTGAAATAACTAAATGGAATGTGTTGTAACAAAAGGATATATAAATAAAAAATTTGGAAAAGTAAATAGGATTTGATAAATGATACTGAAATGGATTTAACGTAATAGATAATTAGGATTAGATTATTAGTATAAGAAGAGGATGTAGCAGTAAAATAAAAAAGTGTTTACTGAATTTCGTCGGGATAAAAAGTATATGATATTGAATATGAAAAAAATTTTCGTCGGTAATATATGAAATAAATATATGAAATATTTATATGAAAATGAAAATGTGTTTATATAGAATTTTCGTCGATATATGAAAAAAGTTATTATGATAATTGAGATATATATATAGATATTGTTGAAATAAAATTATGGTATTTATGAAAATATAGAAAAGAATTATTGGCATGTTTAAAAAGGTTAATGTATAAAAATATTTGAATAGGATGGTTTACGATGTGCTGATTTAACTGAACTGGTAATGAATTGGATTAAGCAAACGGATATATATACAGGATGAGTTAAAATAAAATTTATTGTTGACATAATTAAATAATTAAAATTTATCTGCGTATAAAAAAATTATTGATAATGGGAATTGCGTTGAAAAAAATTAAAACTATATAAATATAGGAAGAAATTGAGCTCATGATATTATTGTTGATTATTATGATTATTATTATTATTATTGAAATTGCTTGGGAACTAATGGTGTTATGAATTTGTTTATTATGATGATGATTTGGTATATGAGATTTTGATGCTATGTTTTTCTTTTATTTATGAAAATTCGTTGGAAACATTCATGTCCATGTGATCGAGAGTGTGCTCGAAGATTCGACGGGGATGACTGCTGCTTCGGCGTGTTCCTTCGTCTGTGATGTTTGTAACGAAGCCCATTCGAAAATGTCAAGCAAAATGACATTAACTATATAATGTCAAGCCATATGACATTAAGATGAATTATGTCAAGTAAAACGACATAAAAGATAAAATGTTTTAAGTCAAATAAGACATTTATATATTCAAAAATTTTATATGGAGATGTTGAAGATGTTGAAGATGTTGAAGATGTTGGAGATGTTGTTTTATATGGAGATGTTGAATCCGTTTATCACACTACAGCATCAGAACGACGTGGATCCTGTTCAACACTAATACAACAAGTGAGTGCCGAGAACCAAGACAGGGTGCGGTACTGTCTCGAGTGCTGTGCTGAAGATTATCCTTGAAAAAAGCTCAGTGATGTTCTGACTTTGTTCTCGGATAATTTCGGGGAATTATGTCATGGATTTTCCATGGACAAGCAAGGAAAAAGATTGAACTATTAGTGAACTCTGTACTAGGGACAATTTATAAAAAAATTAGCTATTTCACTTGTATATTTATTTATTTCAGATGGGGATCGATAGGTATAATATTTTTATAAATAAGATATTTAATGTATGAAATTATGATTAGCCCTCGTATATTTAGGTGGACCAAAGGAATTGAATTTGCCGCTTTTTCGGATATTGTATTTGATAAGATGTATTGTCTGTATATTTTGATTTGATAGATGGAAGGGATAGCCAGGCGGATATGAAGAATTTTTCATTTTTGTTTTAGAGGTATCTTGACTGTTAAAGTGTTTAGTTAAAAAGGATAAAATAATAAATTTTGTTCTTTGTTTTATAAAGTCGGTCTGTACTTTGTTTTGCATTTAGTATAAGGTGCAAGTAAACCTTAATTCGATTTTTGCGAAGTTTTTCATAGTTATTTGAAATCTTGTGAAAAAAGATGCCTCTCGTGTATTTTAAAATCACACAAAAACTTAATAGACGTAAGCTCAAGGATTCTACTAGACTGAATAGCCGGCGATATAAGCTGTAGTGTGAATTAAAATTAAATAAAGCAATTTCAAAGCAAATTCCACTGCAATATGTGCTTTTGTTTTCGAGAAAATAAATATTTTATCAAAAATTTTGCAATTGCAGCGCTCTCGTTAATGAGCTGTAGGATCAAAACTAAAAAAGGTAGAACATTTTGGTTTGCGCAAATTGATACGTCTTGAATTGCTTTACTATTTCCAATATTAACATGTACGGATCCTTTTGTTGACATACAGTTACTGGCGCCAACATTTGGAAACATTTAAATGCCAGTAACTCTGTTTTTTTTTAAACAGGACACCCTATATCTGTTTACAGGGTTGGATGTAAAATTAAATTCTCTTTCTTTTGATATAAGAATGTACCCATTTATCTTCAACCGTTTTAGAGAGAAATGTATATTTCTTCTGCTACTGTCGAAACAGACCACTTCAATTTGCACGAAGTAGGCTACGTAACAATAATATTATGGCAGATATTATATTTAATAAAATAATTTGAAACATACATGAGTGGGTACCCACTCATGTATGTTTCAAATTATTTTGTTATATACGCATTCGGTTCGCCCGACAATTAGTGAAGACACGATAAGACAGTTTTTTATAGATATGGTTGTTACCGTCTATAGAAAAACACGTTGCTTAGTTCGGCAGTTATTATGTAGACAGCGCTGAATATTTTTTCACGCTCTGTCTTAATAATTTCTGGTTGATAGCAAGGTAGTTATGTTTGGTTGAATGTATCTCTTCTCCAGCAGGGGCGTACCGACGATCCTGTAGAAAGGTGAAATACGTATCTGCGTCTCTGGAGAGGAGATACATTCACAAATATATAACTTGTATTGTGTTCTTCACACCCCATTTTTAATAATATTTTATATTATTAAAAATACTTTTGTATTATATTTAATAACCATTTGAACCATTTATAATTATACACAAGTAATAAGCTTAATTTAAATTTGTATAATAAACAATTTTAACAAAACAGGACTTCTCAACAAATAAAAACATAACATAAACATAAAACGCAACAAAAACAGTTTTAAAAAGATATAAGGAAATGCGTGAAATAGGAAACGCACATTACAAATGTAGTGTTCATTAATTTATTTTTCGAAATGTCTTCCGTTTTGGTCGAAAGAATTACGAACACGTTTTTTAAACGATTGTTCAACATTTCTCAACATGATTGGGCTGATTTCTTGAAATGCCAGGGTAATCCGCTGACACATATCTGCCGGTGTAGTCGGTGGCGTAACATAGACTTTGTCTTTAATGAAACCCCATAAAAAGAAATCACAACTTGTCAAGTCTGGTGATCTCGCGAGCCAGCTTACTGGACCTCCACGTCCAATCCATCTATTGGGGAATGTTTCGGTCAAGAACCGGCGCACTTCTACGGCATTATGTGGAGGTGCTCCATCCTGCTGCATCCACATCCTACGTAGAACTGCTAGAGGAACGTCTTCGAATAAATTATCCAACTCATTTTGTAAAAAGTTAAATATATGGCTCCAGTCAGATGTTGGTTAAAAAAAATGGTCCAATTATGCGAGTACCTAATATACCTGCCCACACATTTGGGGACCATCTTTGTTGGCTACCAGTTGTCTGGAATTGATGGGGATTGACGGTGTCATAATAATGATAATTGTGACGATTAACAAAACCGTTTTTGTGAAAAGTTGCTTCATCCGAAAACATAACAAAACTAAAAAAATGTTCATCGTTGTCAATTTTGTCAATGGCCCACTGGCAGAAGTTCTGTCGACGTTCAAAATCAGTTGGAAGTAATTCTTGATGAAGTTGAATGTGGTAGGGATGAAATTTATACTTTTTTATAATTCTATGTACAGATGTTTTACTAATTTCTGTGGTTCTGCTTACTAGTCGCACACTGGTATGAGGATTTTCTTGAATGCAGCCAAACACTTAGAATTCATTTTCTTCCGTTATCGCCATACTAATACGGATTGGTTTTTTATAATTAATACTGCCTGAATTTTCAAATCTTTCTCGCAACAACTCAAACGCTGTACTTCGCGGATGCCTGCGTTCCGGATATTGCTGGGCATAACATCTCGACGCTAACAGGGGATTACGGTTCCATTCTCCCAAAACAAATATCATGTCAATCATTTCCTCTCGAGTCAATGACATTTTAAATTGGCGAAAACGTTTAATTTTTAAAGAAAAATTGGTATTTCGTATCCCCTTCAGGAAAAATGTTCCAAAATTCAAAATGTCTGTTGGATTGTGGTACTCTTACTACTATATGTGTTTGACATTTACAAACGTCATTTGTATGATTTTGAAACTTTTGTTTTTTTGATAGTATTATGTCAGCCTACCCAGTTGTATTTTGTCACAAAATAGAAAGTAATTACATTTTTTATAAAAGGATTGTGAACAAATATTATCCTTAGAAATTGCTTTATAATACAAATTTAAATTAAGCTTATTACTTGTGTATAATTATAAATGGTTCAAATGGTTGTTAAATATAATATCTGCCATAATATTATTGTTACGTAGCCTACTTCGTGCAAATTGAAGTGGTCTGTTTCGACAGTAGCAGAAGAAATATACATTTTTCTGTAAAACGGTTGAAGATAAATGGGTACATTCTTATATCAAAAGAAAGAGAATTTAATTTTACATCCAACCCTGTAAACAGATATAGGGTGGCATTTAAATGTTTCCAAATGTTGGCGCCAGTAACTTTATGTCAACAAAAGGATCCGTACATGTTAAATATTGGAAATAGTAAAGCAATTCAAGACGTATCAATTTGCGCAAACCAAAATTTTTTACCTTTTTTAGTTTTGATCCTACAGCTCATTAACGAGAGCGCTGCAATTGCAAAATTTTTGATAAAATATTTATTTTCTCGAAAACAAAAGCACATAGGTATAGGTAGGTCTTAATAAAAGTTACTTAAAATATCATGTAGAATCTAAAAAAAATATAATATATAGGGTGATCTATTTAAAATAATAAAGTTACATACGCTTTTTCTATAACTGGGACACCCTGTATATTTGAAAATATTTTCTAGCAATGCGTCGTTTAAATAGGGACAACTTTTATTTGAAACTTTTTTCTCTATACTGTAAAATAAACAAATTATCAAAGAAACCGCGTCAGCTGGGGCAATCTGTATACAGGGCAATCCAAATTAAGTGTTCATTCACCATTGGTAACTTTGTTATTATTAAAGATACAAGATTGTTTAAATTAGCAAACTAATGGTACTTTTAACGCTCTTTAAGATGGAAGAATTAAAAAAAACAAATGAGCAGCGCGTTTTCGAGTTTTCCCGAAAAATATGTTTTTTCCAAATGGAAACCCCTGTATATTATCATATATATATATATATATCATTTTCTGTTAGAAATTCAATTTTTAAACAAAAAATCTTATAAGAACTTTTTTACTGGGATTAAAAACACTTGAGTTATAATGTATAAACAAAAACAGCTAAATAATTTTTATAAACTTTATTTTATACATAAACATATCATTAAAAGAAAATAAAAATCACTGATTTTTTCATAGAAGATGTTCAAAAATACCACCTTGTTGTTCAATACATTTTTGAACACGTTTCTGAACTTGTCGAACTGCTTTTAGTATGGTCCTACCATCTATTTGGTTTATCTTTTCACTAACTGCAATTTTTAGGGCGTTTACGTTTTCGTACCTTTGCTTATAAATCTCTGTATTTAAATAACCCCATAAAAAAAAATCAAGCGGTGTTAAATCTGGCGATCGGGGAGGCCACTGAATAGGACCATTTGTTCCTATCCATGAATTGTTAAAAATAGTATTTAAAATTTGATGAGTACCTCTGTAGTTGTGCGCAGGTGCGCCATCCTGCTGAAAATGCAGATTCTGTCTACTTATGAGATCAATATCGTCTAAAAAATTATTCAAAATTTCAGTCAAAAATTCTATGTACCTTTCACCAGTTAGAGTGCCCTCATAAAAGAAAGGACCAACAATCCTTGAACCAATTAAACCGCACCAAACATTAAAACTGTAACGGACTTGCGGGCGTCTTGGATGTACTAAAAGAAGATTTTACATTGACCAGTAATGATGATTTTTTGTATTGTACATTCCAGAATTTGAGAAATTTGATTCATCGGTCCATAAAATATAACGAAAGTTGTTTACATTTTGGCGACAAAAGTTAAGATACCAGTGGCAAAAAAACATTCTTCTCTCTGGATCCTATCCATCCTATGCACAGTACCGTGACTCAAATCAGATTTCTTGATAATATCTAGTATGGAATTCTCACGGTTGGCCTCAAAATATGCAAGAACTAGAATTTCCGTGGCCTCGCTTATTATAAAAGTCCTTCTTGTTCTTGTTTTGGCAAAAACACTCTCATTGCCTCTAAATTTTCGGTACAGTCTCAGAAAAAATTGCTCATTTGGTTGTGTTCGGAGTGGATATAATTCAGCGTAGTGTTCTTTTGCCCTCCTAGAGGATTTTCTGCACACTAAATAAGATTCTAACATATCACACTTTTCTGCATGGGTAAAAATCATTTTTTTGTCAAATTAATAACTAGCAAAATGAAATTTATGAGTGAAAGACTAATAAAACTGTACTAATATTTGACGTTTACTAGAAAGAATTAACGTCGTTATCATAGAAACATAGAAATGCACTTGACTTAGCTGTTTTTGTTTATTCACTATAACTCAAGTATTTTTAATCCCAGTAAAAAATTTCTTATAAGATTTTTTGTTTAAAAATTGAATTTCTAACAGAAAATGATATAATATACAGGGATTTCCGTTTGAAAAAAACATATTTTTCGGGAAAACTCGAAAACGCGCTGCTCTTTTTTTTTTAATTCTTCCATCTTAAAGAGCGTTAAGAGTACTACTAGTTTGCTAATTTAAACAATCTTGTATCTTTAATAATAACAAAGTTACCAACGGTGAACACTTAATTTGGATTGGCCTGTATAGGATAGAAACTAACCACGAGTGATGGACGATATAAGAAGAGACGTACTAGAATCGATATGTTGATAGTGATGGTGTAAATCAAAACTGCATATAGCGTTGTTATTTGTATATTTGATGATACTCTTATTCGAATGCTTCAATTCATGACATTTTAGATTGTTACAGATATCGTTTTACCAGACTCTAATTTGGTTATACTTCTTGCAGTGTTCGTGCCCATAATTATAATCATATTAGTTTAAATTAGACTAGTTACTACGTTTACATTTTGACTTGTCTATTTTCTGACGACATTGTATTCGAGTTAAATTTTTCATCCGAACGTTATTTATTATACATTATTAATTAAAATAAAATTAAAATTTAGTTTAAGATACACTTACTAAACACCATATTAATTAAAGCATTAGCAATCAATTTTGTTTCAATTGATATAATATTGAAAATCTATTTGGAACTCAAACTTTCTTCAGAACATTAATAAATACATTATTTAAAAAATTAAAAATAAATTTACGCGTTATTGAATAGGGAAACTAGATGGTAAATATATCTGAGAAAATAAGAAAAATTCCTTTAATTAAAAGTAAGTACTCGCTCTTTTTTGATACCTTAATTATAATTAGATATTTAAAACAATATGCACTAAGACACTGTAATTATTTACAATTTTCAACATAATCACCATCAATATTGGTACATTTATCGTTTATCAACACTCCAATACCTGCTCCATAAAAACCATTGAATTACTGTTGCAGTCACATAAACATTCAATATCATCATCAATTTAAAGACGGCAGACTATGTGCCCACACTGTTAAATTTAATAATACACAGGTGTATTAGATAAAAATGTAGATTTTACAAAATTAGGGCAACTTTTTACCAATACTGAAGATCCATTGTACAGATACAAAGAGCACTTTAACTATGCAAATATAACATCTCTCAACGTCGAACAATCCTTCTCAGTATATAAACATATACAGGGTGTCATTTTGAAAACGTACCACCCTCTATATTTCGGCCCCTATAGAAATTCCAAAAATATGCAAAAACACGTCAAACTTATTTTTAAGGGGGACATTTTGTAGGCTGGTTTTCAATTAAATTACATCAACCCTCTAGCGGGGATGGACATAACCTCTAAAAATTTAAATGGAAATGGTGGTTGAGTGATACCTCATTTTAAAGGTCGTTTAACCCGCTTTTCAAAAATGCTAAATTCTTGCATTTTCTTTTTAGCAGTTCGCGAGATATTTGGTGAAAACTGTAAAGAAGTTTAGGTATCAAAAACACTTTGTGATATTGCTTTAATGAATTAAAATAAATGAAATTGAGGTATTACATAACGGTAAATTTTTAAACTATTTTTACTTCTAATATCCAACGAAATAATAAAGACGCATACTATTCAGTTAAACATTATTATTGGAAAGAATGTGATTTACCTAAACTAGTACTTGTGATAGTCGTACAGGTAGTTTAACGTAGAAAAAAAAGAGCCCTGGTTTAACCATTCTTGACATTCTTGTCAAATTTTTCTTTATTTGTCACTCCATTTATTTTAGCCAAAATTACTTTATTGTAAAATTAGTTTTGCGAGGTAAAAGTTGCGATTTTATTACATTATTTTTAAAAATGGTGTTTACACTTCAACAAAGAATTGAAATTATTCTTATTTATGGGGAATGTGGAAGATGCGCAAGAAGAACGTCAAGAATGTTTAATGAAAGGTATCCGAATAGTAATTTAAATCATAAGTATGTTCTACAATTAGTCGCTAAGTTTAGTGAAACTGGTTCCGTTGCTAACAAAAAAAGAAATATTAGCCGTGTCTTGGATGAAGCAGCACAAATAGAAGTATTAGGCACCTTTACTTCAGAACCCTCCACATCACTTCGCATTGTGGCACGCCAAGTAGGAATGTCTCACGAAACAGTAAGGAAAGCACTAAAGTTAAATAAGTTTCACCCCTATAAAATGCAAATTCTACAACAGCTTTTTGACGACGATTTCGACAGAAGGATTGAATTTTGTGAAACAATGACGGATTTTATAAATGAAAACCAAAATATCTTGCACAATATTTGCTTTACTGATGAGTGTACTTTTTTTCTTAATGGGCATGTAAACAAGCAAAATTGTCGCTACTGGAGCGATGAAAATCCGCGACTTTTTAGGGAAGGTCACACACAGTATCCAGAAAAAGTGAACGTTTGGGCTGGTATTCTTGGGAATACTATTATTGGACCTTCATTCATTGAAGGAAATCTAACTGGTGAGCTCTACTTAAATTTGCTTGAAGAAATAATAGACCCCTTAATAACAACTAATTTGGAAAATCAAATTGACGCGGCTGGTAACATTGTTTTGCAAGAAGATCTTCTACACTTCCAACAAGATGGAGCTCCACCACACTACTATCTTCCAGTTAGACTGTGGCTAAATGATAGATTTCCTGGCAGATGGATTGGTCGAAGAGGAGCAATAGAACGGCCACCACGATCACCCGACTTATCGCCTCTAGATTTCTTCCTATGGGGGCATCTAAAATCGATTGTTTATAAAACACCGCCTCGAGATTTGCAAGATTTAAAGAGAAGAATAACAGCTACATGTAGAGAACTTCAGGCAGAAGTGTTTCGAAATGTTAGAGAGGAGTTTGAGAGTAGACTGTATCACTGTTTAGAAAATAATGGACAACATTTCGAAAATTTTATAAAATAAGTTACTTTTTATTAGTTTTTTAATGTTTTATTGCAAAACACTTGATACTTGTATGTTCATGGTTTGACTTGATTTCTTCAAAAGTATTAAAAATAAAGGACAAGAATTTAGCATTTTTGAAAAGCGGGTTAAACGACCTTTAAAATGAGGTATCACTCAACCCCCATTTCCATTTAAATTTTTAGAGGTTATGTCCACCCCCGCTAGAGGGTTGATGTAATTTAATTGAAAACCAGCCTACAAAATGTCCCCCTTAAAAATAAGTTTGACGTGTTTTTGCATATTTTTGGAATTTCTATAGGGGCCGAAATATAGAGGGTGGTACGTTTTCAAAATGACACCTGTATATACGTCGCTACGTACGAACCTTTCCGAGACTAATACAGAAACATATATTATGGTGCAGTTTTTTTCATCGCGCACATCCACATTTTTTTGCAACAATGTAAACATGTTGGGTAGGTTATTTATGTTTTTTCTTAACGTTTTTGTATAGGGGTTAAATTTAACAGTGTGGGCACATAGTCTGCCGTCTTTAAATCATCCACGAAACGCCTACCATCAGTGCGAGGTTTTAACGAAGCAAACAAGTAAAATTGCTTAGAGTTAGGTCAAAGCTGTATGGTGAACCTGAATGTCTTTAAGACAAAATATACCGCCATGTAATGGCCACCTCACAAACTACAAGCCACCTCACAAACTACTATCTATCCCACATCAATTCATGGTCTATATGCTTTTGCTTGAATATAACATTAACATGTCATACATGACCCCAAATAGAACCCAAATAAAATTTGTAAATTTCTTTTTGTTTGTGTAGACCCTGGAAGCCAAGCCAATCGATTGATTAAATATATATTATTTTACAATTGATTAGGAATAATAAGAAGGAATTTAAACAGCATAGTAATACAATCAGTAATTGTACGAACAAGTAGTAAAGGCACTGTTTCAAATATTCTGACAAAAGAATAGTTATTTGGGTACTAAAAAAAATTTAAAGCTATAGCAGATCCCAGCTAATTAAGCATCGGCAGGTTTTAAGACATATCGGGTGATTATTTTATGATCGGATTTACATGGCTCTTACGATCTGTGACTGATACGCGCATAACCTGTTTGCTGCCATCATAGATTTCTTATTTTCTGAGGAATTTTTTTAATTCCGTAGACAATCGTTCCTTTTGTATTGAAAAGTGGAAATATTCTTTAGATATTTTATTTGAATTTTACTTAAATTTATACCAAATCTATATTAGAAATTGTAAAATTAAGTAATTTATTAGAAAAAAATGTTTATTACATACGCTAAAATTATTATTGTAAATACTGTGTATGTTAGTTTTTACTGCTATTATAGATTTATTATCTAGCAGATAATTTCATGAATATAATCAAAATTTCTTTTGTTTAAAAGTTGAGGAGATCTTTGGCTGACTAAAATGAAAGAAGTTGCGCTACTATTCAATTTGAAAATATTTAAAAATAAAACACTTATTATCTTTATTACGTATTTTTATTAATTGGTGTATTATTCTAGTGGCACATTTTATTTATCTTCTTTAACAATGTCGAGGTAGTAAACTTTAGAGACCTCTTTAATTAAATGGTATTGTAGATTAATACGAACACCCACTCAAAAAATTGAGGAGCACAGAAACTACATCCATAAATAATATTGTGATCACAACAATGTGACCAAAAGATAACGCATTTTTAATATTTCCCTATAAATACAGCAAGAAAAGAATTTCTTGACCTTAATAACTGTTTAAAAAACTGTTAATCTTTTTAAACACCTTTATATTGCAGAAGATAGATAATTACGTTTCTCCTCCAGGGGCTTATATAACTTATGAGTGCAGATATGGCGACCCCGGGGTGCCCTAGCTGGGTTATTACCTTACTTTAACTTCTCTTGGGTAATATTCCTCCATTTAGACTTTTCTACTAAGCCGCTCTTGGCCAACTCTTCTTGCTTCTCCCCTGATGCTATTAGAGCACACGAGGGCTAAGGGGAACTTCTTACTTTCAAAGCTATTTACTCCTCTTTCACAAACCTCAATCTCAACACCGTCGTGCTGAGGAGATGCATGGCACAGAGGTCAAAGTTTATCGCATGCTCCGGATACTTGGCGACCTCCGGGGGAAGTTAAAGCCCTGGTGCGATAATAGCGCACTGCCGTATTTGACAACAAGACGTCCCGGCTCATGGTAATTAGATGGAAGAATTAAAAGCAACACAAACAACACATAAACAAAAAGACAAAAGAAAAACAAAAAGGAAACTACGAGTAAAGAAAAATGGACGGATTTCACAGACGAAAGAGAGGTAAACCCCCTTACCCAGTTTGAAGGACTACATCTATGAATCTCATCAAAGGAATAAATCTCTACAAAAAGAACAATCCTCAAAAAGGAAGAAGATGGACCTGTCCTTGGAAAATCAGACGAGTAATACCAAAGAACAAGCAGAACCCCATATTAACGTTGTAACAAAGATTATAAAACAGAGAAATTAAATCTGGAACTTAAGGACATGTGCAAGCTGAAGATCAAAAAAATCAAAGAGATTGCTAGTAAGCTAGCGCTACACGCCGAGCCGCTCCAGAGCAATAACCGCATGGAATGGCTCGAACAAGCGCTAAAAATTGACAACGGTGATACCAGAGATAGGGAAGATTTCAAACAACAACTAAAAGGCACTGGAGGCAACGAGATGAGCAATGCGAAAACAGCAAAAAGACACAACACGGGAAGAACAGAAGGCTAGGACTTACAAAAGAGTTATGCTTCAAAGCATACCAGCAAATTAGCGAGGAGGAGTGGGAGGAAGAAATATTTCCCACAGCCAAGATAGTCGAGGGGCACATTTGGGAGGCTCCAAGTGACCATGGGATTGTACTACCGTGCAATAGTAGAATCAAATCTATTGAGAAAATAGTAAGTTCAGCCATAGATTGATATGGCGGACGAGCAACCGGCGAACAAACGGGGAGTGGCCAAGATGAGACACTCTCTAGATTTTGCAGGGAAGGACGGAACCTTTGCAGCTACCACCATGAACATTTATTAACCAATAACCATTGACGGTGAACAAGAATGTGGATAATAGATCTGTCTTCCAAACTCTATTGGACCTGAAATGTACCCAATCTAATAATCAAAACACAACCAAAATAACCACACCAGAATTGGAAGGCATAGGCGGAGTGATGTTCATTAGAATACTGGAATACCTGTTTTCGGATATCAATACCAAAGTCAAAATATATAGAAGGCACAGTGATTCTTGGAGTAAAAACAGACAACTAACTCATAAAACAACAGCTGGGGAGCGCAATACCATGGTAGATGATAACGCAGAGATAATGAAGCAAAGGAGATCTAAACAAGATGCTATACTGGTTGCAATGGAATGTAAAACTTATGCTGACCTTAAGACAATCAGGGACTCACTAGACCATGGCAAAACTGTATCAAGTGTCAAGGGTATTCACAAGACCAGAAAAGGAGAACTACTCCTTACGGTTAGCAATGGGTTGTACAAAGTAGAAGCATTAAAAAGAGAAACTAACGAAAAATACCTAAGATTAAGGCGATAAACCTAGTTAAAAATATCAATATTGCACATATAGGTCACGGATCAAGCAGTAACAGCAAAGGAAATTAGGGAAGCGATTTTCAAGGACACTGCGATAAACAATGACAGCTTTGATGTCAGAGCGCTGAGACCACCTACAGAAATAGGCAAAATGCTACGCTAGTTATGCGCGACACCGATGCCGATAAATTAATGAGTTTCAAGAAAATTAGAGTTGGGTGGACGCAGTACAAGATACTCGAAAGAAAAAAGGAGACAAAATGCTACAGTTGTTATACGGGCACGTCAGAACAGAATGCAGTGGACCGAATAGAAAGAACCTGCGTCTGAAATGCACCAAGGAGGGTCATGGGTCATATGGCCGCTGGATGTCCAAATCCACCATACTGCTTTCACTGCAAGATGGGGGGCCACCAGACAGGAAACCCAAGATGTAATGCTAATAGAACTAGGGCTAGAGCGGAGGAACCCTTGGATAGTCGCACTAAAATTCTAGATGCCAGTAAGGACTGGATCTACGACGAGAATCTGGACGCTGCTATCAAAATCATTGACGATAAAATTCCTATAAAAACACTGGGACACGGCTTTGGCTTCGTGTGCGTAGCGATGAGAGGCTGCACTGTTTACAGTTACTACAGTTCCGGCAACGATCATATTGGAGATCTAGAAATAATGCTGGACGAAATAGAACATCAAATTAGAACCAGAAAAGAGGATGCCATTGTTGCTGGTGACTTTAATGCAAAGTCCCTACACTGGCGCATGGGAAGCGTGGCAAGCAGACGATTGGCTGGCGGTAAATGGTCTTACAATGGTAAATCAGGGGACAACCTCACCTTTCACCAGAGGAATCAATCCTCGATATTGGATCTAACACTTAAACGAAAACATCAAAAGATAGATTGCTAATCTTCCTTTTGATGTTTTCCGTTGCTCCTCCTGCTCGCTCACATGCCACCTGCTAGGTGGCATGGGGAGATGGCTATAAAATAGCAATGAAGAGTTATGCAAGGCATGATCGGGTATCCGCCGAGAACAAAGTTAACTATGCAAAGAATGGTAGAAATTGCAGGGCATTTGTTTCCCGAGCAAGCACTTTCAAGTGCAACGCGGGAGTTCATTCCCCGAACTTCACGCTGGAGGAGCTACGGGCTGAGTTGGACGACTAAAAAACAACAAAGCGCTAGGACCAAGAAATATGCCCTATAATTGGAAGCAAGCACGATTCGTGTAAGAAAAGGCGAAAACCCCATAGACAACCCGGGGTCATATAGGCCTATTTGCTTATTTGATGCGGAGAGTAAGCTATATGAGCAACTGATATTAGCCAGGCTGAAGGAAGAGTTGAGACGCGTAGGTGGTCTCTTAAATAATCACTACGGGTCCAGGAAAGGCCGTCAGGCAGTAGATGCTGTTATTGAGGTTCTATTCTCATCGATACCGTAGGTTTTGTGCGATTGTCACATTGGATGTCAAAAAGGAATTCAATAGTGCGTCGTAGCCACATATACTAGAGGAATTAAGAAGCATAGGCGTTGCGTTGCAGACTATCTAACTAACATTATACACTCCTACCTCTCGCAGAGAGAGATAGTTCTAGAAGCGAAAGGAGAAATCCAGATGATTGGGATAAGCAGCGGGATTTCGCATGGCTCGGTTCTGGGTCCTACGCTGTGGAACATCTTGTAGGATGGCCTCATGATACCGAAATTACCGAACAACATCGCCTTGATAGTAGAGGCACTTAGTGAACAAGCGCTCATGAATGTCTCCAATACACCAGTAATCAAAATAGCAGAATGAATGAATCGCAAAGGATTACATTTGGCACCGCAGAAGACAGAAACCGTCCTTTTAACAACGAGAAGGAAGATATCCAATATGTGCTTTAATATTCAGGGCACCACAATAACACCAAGCCCTGAAAGTAAATATCTAGGGCTGTGGTTGGATACTAAATGTACTTTCTCCGCCCACGTACATCAAACGGCAATGAAGACCGAAGGAGCCATAGGGGCGCTTCCCGGCTTGATGCCCAATGTGGGAGGACCAGGGGCCTCGAAAAGAAAGGTACTGGCAAACGTGGTCCAATCCATATACATGGCCTCAGCTTCGCACAGAATGGTCGAAAACAAGAAGCTGGTGGCCAAGAGAGAATACAGCTGACGGTGAGCATAAGGATAATTAGTGCCTATAGAACAATATCGGCAGGTGGAGCTGAGGTCATAGCTGGGTTACCACCTATAAACTTGCTGATGATATAAAGAAAGGAGAGATACGAGGGCACTCCCAAAGTCATTGCAAGATCTAACCTCCACAATAAGTAGGAGTAAAGATGGACGACCGGAGCTATCGGAAAGCCTAATTCCAGAAATTAGCGAAGCATGGATGAACAGTCCCTACGTGGACGTAGATTACTATCTTGCCCATGGCTAGGATGCTTTCGCAAATTCTTATTTGTAAGAAATAGATCAGAGACAGGAGAGTGCGGCTACTGCGAAGAAAGTGATGAGATGGGACACATGCTATTTGCGTGCCCAAAATGAAACTATTTAAGGCATGCACATGCATTAAAGACCAATACGATATTCAACCACGAAAATATGAAGGGGGCTTTAACAACGGAAACAGGATGGAAAGAGATGTACAATATTGTGCGTAACATCGTAAAGATTAAAGAGAAAGATCAAAGATAAATAGAACAGCTCATCATGTTGAAGTAATGAGAAGGTGGTTTCCGGCATGAAAGGAGCGAGGCGAAAAGGGGGAGAGGTTTTTTAGTCAATAAGAATTTGACAGATCGCCACACACACTAACGTAGTGGCAGGTCTTATGCAATATTTTCCTTCTGTTGCAAAAAAAAGGATAACGTTTCAATAAGTTAAATATGCCAAACAGAAGCAAAATAATTAAAATCACGTTTGATATATGCAGATCAACATCTACAGGGTGGGGCACGGCAATCGGATGTTTTTGAAATAACAATAAAATCGTCAGTTTTTGCATTATAAGAAATTTATTGGTAGGATTACATACGCAAGAATTTAGCATTTCATAATTTGCGAAAAATTACTTCAGGCATGTGATGTCCGTTTTCGTTTACGCATTGTTGTACTCGTTCACGAAAATTGACTTCCACTCTTTCAAGGAGGTTTCTAGGAATTAGATTAACTTGTTGACGTATCGCTTCCTTCAGTTCTTGTAACGTACGAGGTCTACCCTCGTAAACACGAGACTTGAGGAATCCCCATAGAAAGAAATCACATGTGGACAAGTCGGGAGACCGAGGAGGCCATAAAACATCACCAAATCGTGAAATGAGATGATTAGGAAACAGAGTACGAAGAACAGCAATACACGCTCTGGCGGTGTGTGCCGTGGCTCCATCTTGCTGAAAACATAATTGTAGAGGATTCAAACCTCTTCTTTGCAATTCAGGGATAAAATAGGTGTTCACCATATTAATGTAACGCGCCGATGTTACAGTAACGGTAACATCGTTTTGTTCAAAAAAATAGGGACCAATAACGCCAAACCTCCCCACTGCGCACCAAACTGTAACCTTAGAACTGTGCAGCGGTTTTTGATGCAGCTCTTGAGGATTTTCGGCAGCCCAATACCGACAATTTTGTCTATTGACAGCCCCATTAAGGTGGAAATGGGCTTCATCACTCATTACCATCAACATGTTTTTGTTCTGCTCATAAAGTGTAAGCATTTGTTGGGCAAAATTCACTCGTTGCTGGTAATCTCTTTCATTCAATTCCTGCACAACCGCTATTTTGTATGGATGCAAATGTAATTCACCATGTAAAATCCTTATTACAGTACGATTACTGATTCGCAGTCCGGCCGAATGAGCCCGAGCAGAGCGGCGTGGGGTTCGCAGTATCGCTTGTCTAACCCTTTCAACGTTCTCTGGAGTGCGCACTGTACGTTGGGATCCGAGCGGTTTTATTTTGAGTATTGAGCCTCGTGTTCGAAGATTATGAACCCAACGTAGGATTGTGTTACGCGTGGGGACAAAGTCATTTCGATTAATATTGAATCTCCGACGAAATTCACGTTGAACCGTAGTCACTGATTCACCACTTCTAACGAAAGAAGCATATGCAAATATGCGCTGTTCTAGCGTCCACGGCTCCATGACAGTAACGGACAGTAAAATGCTTTGAGTCAGGGAGGTATCCCCACCTGTCAAATGCCCTTTCCTTTTCTAATGGTCGAATATTATGCATTCTAAAAAAATCCGGTTCCTGTGCCCCACCCTGTACAATCAATATGTTTGCATCCAGTGACTGGCAAGATAGCGCTTGTGACGTATTTAGTATTTACTAAATGGGCGTATTGTGCGACACATGCCGTTATATCAATAAAATATAACACAGATCTTATAATGAAGCATAAGCCAAATTTGCCGCTAGGAATGGATTTAGCCTTTGTAATTTTGTGTGGTAGGAGGTGTATGTACGATATATTTGTTATTCTATACTGTATTACCGAATTTTTATATAGATAACATTACATAACGATACCGCACTCTACTATCCTGTAAGACATGAGATCATCCCACATATCTTACTACCCTCTAGTTATAAACCCTTAACTCTCTTGAAAAGTATAATGAACATGTGAGACACCAAGTGAAATTTGTATTTAAAATTAAATGTTATTTATATTTCTTTTGTTTACTGCAGTAATTGAATAAATCTCATGTACACATTATCGTGCATTTTTGTATAGTTTTAAACGAGCTCGTCAATCATTTACTGCAAAGATGATCTAATACCTTAACTAACTTCAGAAAATTAAATATAATCCATCTATCATGTTATTAAATAATTATAGGATAAATCAATTCAATTAATTTGCTTTGTTTACTATAAAATATCTACTGAATTGTTATAATAATAATAATATGCACATTGCATAGTCTGGTGTAGGATTAACAAGCATTTTTTCTTTAGTTAATATCATGCATTACTCACCATGAAAGGATACTGTATGTACATGGATATGTGAAAATTTACATTGTAGATACATTAAACACTAATACTATGCAATAGCTATTAAAGTGGATGATTACAAATAGCCACAAGGCGTTAAGATTGGCCACGAAGACGTGGGAATAACGATGGGTCGACCTTCGGACATGAAAGCGAACGTCGTCGTCGCATATTTCCTCAGAATGTGCGGAAAAAAGGAAATAAAATCCAAGTCTTAGTCCAAGGAGACGTATTTTGCGTAAAATTCTCGCATTGCTTCTCGTTGAGGAATCGTAGCTGCAGTGTTGTGCTGGCTTAGGAAAATAAAATGCAGTATTTATTAAAAACATATTTAAAATGCAAATGAAACGTCAAGGTCTTCTTTCGTTTCTCTGACGAGAATAATATTAGCCAGTGGGATTCTTTACTCATAATTACAAGGTATGTATTGCTCTTAAATGATTAAAAACCAACGATGACGAGTTAAGTAGGTCAGCCAGTAGAGTTTTACTTATCGGTCAGGGCGATTATTACGGTAATATTTGCATACTAGACCATAACAAATAGAATGACATAATTCTAAAATTGGGAATGAATTCCATTGTCACAATTGTTTGCTTATTCTGGTGGTAACTAAGTAATATTATAAGCAAATATTTAAAAAAAAAAAACATGAAAGTATGACGTAAAAATTCAATGTTTTGACATAGGGTTTCATTATTGCTAATAGAAACTAACCAAAAATAGGAGGTTATCGAAATGACATTTGTAGGTCAAATAAAAAAGTTGATACAATTTATTTAGATAAAGTTGAACACATTCATAATCTTTTATAAAAATTTCTTTGCATATAAATAACTAATTTTCTAATCTACGGCACTTTTTCAACACAGTACAACAAAACACATATGTTTAGAAAAAGAACAGCTGCTAATTTCTAATCCAATCTGCGTTTTCTTTCATTATTTAATTATCTAACTCAAAGAAAAGTGATAATTGAAGAATATTAGAGGTAATGCAGCGTTTCTTATGTAGATACATCTACATATATTTATGAACTTTCTCATTAGTATTGTCTTTAAGAAGCCGAAGAATACATTAATATTCTGGTGTTCATTCTAGTCTGTCCACCACACAGAAATAAAAATTTTCTAAAAGTGGATGAATATGTGTTATTGCAATCTGCAATTTTCATCACGAATAAGCATTAAATAAATTGTTTACTTTGCATGATCTGAAAGAAGCTGAAATCATCATATTAATGGTTTCTGTTTACTCTAATTCGAATAGCGAAAGGTAAAAAATGAGCAAATAAAAGGCAATATGAAACCTTAATCAGAAATGGAAAAGTTTTAGACGCCGCATCCACGTTACAAAAAGAAACAGCACCTATGATACAAAAGAACAAATATACATGTAGAACTCCTTGGTATGTAATTTTTTTTCTTAATTGTAAATTTTGATTATTTCTACAACTATTCAAACTAACATACTTGAATTATACTAGATTCAATTGATATTTTAAAAACATTTAAGATGACATTACAAAAGATATACTAGCCAAGCCAAAATTGTATATGCATAAGCAAATTTTTCAAAGCATAAGTTTTTTGTTGTACTGTGTTGAAAAAGTGCCGTAGATTATAAAATTAATTATTTATATGCAAAGAAATTTTTATAAAAAATTATGAATGTGTTTAACCCCTTACCGCATGATTTTTTGGTTGTTGATAACTTTTTTGTACATAGTAGTTTAAACAAATCTTAATGCAGGAAAATTAATCAAAAAAATCTATAGTAATTTTTTTTGTCAAAAACTGTCAAAATACTGACACGTGCCAAATTTGTCACAATTTGTAGTTAAAAAAAAAACTAGATTTGATAGTTTTATATTCAAAATATATTTATAAGATTTGGAATGCTACAGCTACTCTAAATGGAAACGTCGAAAACAGTTTCTGTCTTTGTTCAGGCATAATGTCACGTTACATTTATCACAAGACACTTGTGATTTTCCTTTACATTCGGGGTACTTGCATCGTTGGCGATCATTGTGCCAAAGTGGAAAATGACCCATGTTATCTGTACGGATCTCTTGAGCCGGTATCGGCGAAAATGGATATTTTTTCTTCTTTAGTTCCAACTGTGGCTGTAAAGAATGGCTTGGTCTCCCACGCTTCTTAGATGTGACACTAGATCTGGTGAGAATTTCTGCCAGTCCTAACTTGAATTCAGACAAAGGCAAGTACATATCACAAGTATCTCCAGGACTTTTGCAACCAATAATTCTTCTTCACAAAATCCAACTATTGCAACATAGCATGTCTATGAAATGAAAAAAAATCCGGAGATAAAATTTTTTCGATCTTATAAGGATCCTGTGGTACCCTAACATGGAATCCAAGAGATCAACACCACCCATATAGCTATTGTATATCTGTATACATTTGGGACGTGGAATTTCAATATACTTTTTTTCCTTTCGACAAAACCGCTGTACTTTTGAAACTGGTTGGCTACCGACATACGTTGAGACCGTGGTGACTATTTTATTGTCAAACCAAGAAACTACAGATATATCAACATCGTCAACTTTTGCGACTTTTTCTATAATTGTACCTCTACCCTTTTTTCTCATTTCAGCTTCTTTAGGAAACTCACAATCTGGTACACGGTTTTTCCGAACAGTACCAAGAGGCAAAATGCCTTCTTTTTTTAGATAGATCAATAATGGTATGCTGGTAAACCAATTATCAAAAAATACTTTATAATTTTGATGTCTTGGAAGTGAAGCAGTTAGTTTTACTACAACATTACTGCTTGCTCCTAAATCTGGTTGATGAGGTAGCAACTCGGTTGGCCCAGAAAAAAAATCAAAATCATAGCTGAAGCCGGATACGCCACTAAGTACGAAAACTTTATATCCCCATTTGTGAGGCTTTTTAGGATTGTATTGCTTCAAAGTAGATTTTGCTTTGGTGGGAATAATTTGTTCATCGATAGCAAGGTGTTCTTCTTTTGGAACAAGTAAATATTTTTCTCGGATTTTATCTAGAAAAGGGCGAATTTTGAATAGCTTGTCATAACCAGCCTCTCCGTGTTTCTTTTGATTTACATTGTCATTGAAATGAAGAAAGCGCTTTATTTCTTCAAACCTGTTACAAGTCATTGCTTGAGATATTGCTGGAATATTTAGCGAACTATTCCAGTAGCTTCTAGTTGAGGGTAAATGCACTACAGACATATATATACAAATACCAATAAACACATTTATCTCCTCTTTTGATATATTTGGTGGTTTGTCTGGTCTGCATTGAACACCAAATAAATTAGTTTGTTCAGTTATGTATGTAAGTATATCATCGGTAAAGAAGAATTTGAAAAAGTGATAAATAGTATCAAAATTCAAAATTTCCTCTGGTAAGGACTCAGATCCTTTGAACGTGCTGTCTTGTTCCACAATATTCAAATGTTTATCTTGCCAGTCTAAGTGATATTTGGTTTTTTTTGTTTTTCTACTTGCTACAACTAAGGTAGAAAGTGGAACGTCATCTTCACTATCGAAATGATCAGTTTCCTCAATAATGTCATCTACATTTTCATAGGAACACCCATTGCTAAATTCGTCGACTAAAACTTTGGAAAACTTTGCCATATTTCGATAATCATCGTCATCCGATAAACTTTCGTCTTCGCTGTCAACTAAATCTGGAATTTGATTGGATTGTCGACCATAAAACCGTTTTGTATCCATCTACAAAAAAATCATCCTTAGCAACTCTTTACTGCAAACTGTGCCAAATATAGCACAAGTAAACAACGCACACGTGACTTCTACCTGTGATTACTAAGCTTATTTCTTTTATGTAAAAAGTAAATATAGGCACTTACCAGTAGCCAGATATTTTTATCTTCACTATATCTTGCTATTTCAAATTATTATGAACTTGCAAAATTTGCAAATAATAGAAACGAATAGCCAGCTGTAGTGGTCAAACGTCAACTAACGCAACTTTCAAAACATGCGCCAGATAGCGCTCTTTATTGGTGAACATAAAGAAGCGAGCGTGCCGAATTTGGAACAGATTGCATTAGCAGCTTAAAATATGTGTAGACTTAGAAAAAACAATTATTTTAACGTGTGCCATATTTGGCACAGTATGCGGTAAGGGGTTAACTTTATCTTAATAAATGGTATCAACTTTTTTGTTTGACCTACAAATGTCATTTGGATAACCTCCTATTTTTGGTTAGTAATGGAGCCCTATGTCAAAACATTGAATTTGTACGTCATACTTTCATGTTTTGTTTTTTAAATATTTGCTTATAATATTACTTAGTTACCACCAGAATAAGCAAACAATTGTGACAATGGAATTCATTCCCATTTTTAGAATTATGTTATTCTATTTGTTATAGTCTAGTATGCAAATATTGCCGTAATAATCGCCCTGACGGATAACTAAAACTCTATTGGCTGACCTACTTAACTCGTCATCGTTGGTTTTTAATCATTTAAGAGCAATACATACCTTGTAATTATGAGTAAAGAATCCCACTGGCTAATATTATTCTCGTCAGAGAAACGAAAGAAGACCTTGATGTTTCATTTGCATTTTAAATATGTTTTTAATAAATGCTGCATTTCAATGTTGATGGCAAGATATTTTCCTAAGCCAGCACAACACTGCAGTTATGATTTCTCAACGAGAAGCAATGCGAGAATTTTACGCAAAATACGTCTCCTTGGAATTGATGCAACTGTTGTAAAACGCAAAAAGAAAAGGTTTTGGGTTCGTTCAAGCCTTAGAAGCCAGAACAACTACAGTGAAAGTGATTTAATAAAAGATTTAACTTGAGACGATGTGAATAACTTAAGTCTAGAGTATAGAGCAACGGAGGTTTCAAAAAATTTCTTCCGCATGACGACGATCGACTTTGAAACTTTACTGAACATGATAGGCCCAAAAATTAGCAAAAAAGACACTTCATTTAGGCCTGCCATTCCAGCCTGCGAACGTCACGCTGTAACATTGAGGTATTTCGATTCAATTAGATTTAAAGTTTTTTCCTTCGTTCAATTCATTTTACCATCAAATGGCGATAGCAATGAAAGTATATTTATTGGAAAGAAAGGCGCAATAGAAAGGCAACGACGACAAACAAAAATAAGCAGATGTGTTCACTGCGCATAATAGCACTAACGATCCACGTCCCACTGCACAATTGCGTGCGGCTTTGTTTGATCGAGATCGCCAGGAATCTGGTTGCGATCGACTTGGTGGTAAAGCCAAATGACATGTAATCAGGACGCACCTTAGGGTTTTTCGTTCGCAGGGGTGGTATACAAGTAGTTGATCTTGTCGTATCTATACCAGACATATACTTATTATAATTGGTTGGTAACTCTTTTCATTTCTTCCAGTTTGACTTTCCAGAAAGTAATTTTTATATTCATTTGAAATATAAGTGACATCTCTTTTGTCCTTCCATTTTGCTATCATGACACCATTCGCATATCTTGCTATTATATAATGAAACGGATATGCAAAATACATATCCGTAACTGTATTTTGCATATCCGTTTCATTATATAACAACGGCGTAATACGTGCAAAACGTATTGATAAATATCCCTTTTTTGTATATCTTGCTATTGTTTAACCCTTATCCCCTCTTTTGAAAATGATTTTCTATTGATTGTTATTCCCGCGCAGTGTGTTTTTTATCAGCAAGAGATTTTGCCAGTCAAATGAATTATAATAATTGTCCATGTACAAACTATGCCCAGCGCCCTTTAGTAATTTTGCTGCTTTTTTTTCGATTTTTTCTGCAATACCTTTTCCCCCATAGTCGTCTTGCATACCTGTGTAAAGCAGAAATTTTAAAACTATACGTCCAGGTGTTGTCAGCATGCCGTACTTATGTCGCTTATTTCTAATATACTGGCAGAAACTAAGACGACCACGACACATGACCATTGATTCACCGAGACTTACTTCACTTAGTTCACGACCAGGGTAAAATATTTCAGACATTCGTGCATTGAAAATGTTTACAATGTTCCTAACTTTGTGTAACTGATCTGGCGGAGCTGCTTCACCTTGTGGGTTTTGTGCGAAGTGCAATGCTCTCATTAGTAGTAGAAAACGATTTCTTGACATATTCCTTGGAAATATTCCCAATTCGAATAGATAATCTGTCTTCCAGTAATCTTGGATTCTGTTCAATCGAATAGCTCATCCCTAGTAACTTTTTCCATGCGGTGATGTGCGAGTTTTCTTTTGTACTTGGCGCAAGAAATAATTCTATGGCATACCTGTTTGTTTGCATGATTATTTCATCCAGGTAACTCAGTGTGTATATGCCTGAAATAATGAATAGGATCATTTCCAGGGACAGGTTCCAGTAAACTAGCACTCTTTGTAAAAATAAAAAATTTCATGGATATAGATTTATTTTCCCAACTTATTTCTTCAGACATGGGAGGCTCTTGGAGCATCGGTTCTTCCACATTTGATTTTTTTCACATCAGAAAGCACATAATCGTTGTCATTTCCAGAATCGAAATCATCATACTCGTAATCTGTCAAACCACCTTCTATAATTGCTAACAATTCATCATTACTTAGAGGCCTTTTATCTTCGTATTTACTTTCACGTTGCGAGGGCTCTGCTACTTCATTATCAGTATCATCCATCTTTGTTCTGATATTATGAAGTAGCCAAAAACAAAAACTCCCAACCACACACGTGTAAATGGTTCATAAGCCTCTCAGTTAATGCCACAACATGTACACCTACCCACGGTGCATGCCTAATTAAACAGGAAATGTAAGCATCAATCTCGCGCTTGTGTGAGGACGACACCTAACGAAAGTGCCACATCTCGAGCAGGCGCAAGATTGGCAATGAACGTATTGAGTGGGTTCTTTTTTGTTGTGTCGTATCGTATATTTGATCTAAAAGCGATGCACATTTATGCGCTTGTTATTGTTTTACCCTTTTGAAAATAATCGATAGGAAGAATCCTTTCCAATCGCGAAAGACAGCCATAACATTCTCGGTCGAGTCCATTGTTTCTTGGGATCATGTCTTAACTTCGCTAAATAAAGAACTGCAAACACGTACTCGTTCCTGTTTGCTGTCCACCGTAAGTAAATGCTACACCTATCTTGCACATAATTTTTTCATACTCAACTAATTACGCAAAATCAAAACTATTGGGACGTTTGCCTTTGTTATTTTGCACACTTTTATTGGATCTAGTTGCTATATCATGTACTTTGTTAGTCATACCTGGAGAATACATGTCTTTTGGGGCATCAATTTCCTTTTTAATAAAATCCAGGTCTGAACACTTTAAACTTAACTGTGCATCGTTTTATGGTTGCAATCGATGGCGATTGATCCTCGTAAACAAGTTTCAGCTCAGCTTTGATTTTGTAGTTTGTTTTGTTCTTAAAAAATAACTTAATCACTGTTCGGTATTTCGTTTCTTCCATGTTTCAAAACAAACACAATCTACACAAACAATAAGCGATCGAAAATAATACAAATTTTGATAGTTATGTTTTGAATGATTACTAGTTTGAAAAACAATGTGATTTTTTTAGAGCTGCTCTGATTTGTCATGCTCATTAATTACTGATCCGCCCTCGTATGTATTCGTGTTAATCAGAAAGATTAATCTCTCATTGAATACAAACATATAGCTTCTTCAAAATATCGAAAAATTATGCAATTTTTAGTTTTTTATGTTAATAACATTATACAACAAAACTGGTTGGTTTGTTATAGCATGAAATGGGAAAAAAACGTGAAAAAGATTTTTATCAAAATTCGTATATGTATTTCAATTGAAGAAAAAGTAATAAAGATAGGAATATAAATTTTCTATTGAGATATCCAATGAGGGAATAACGTATTTATATAATCTAAATCCATTTGAAGAGAACGCGATGACTCCTTACCAGAATGTCTATCTGATAATTCTTCAATTTTTATTAAGCTTCATTTTTCTGATGGTTTAGGTATTGTTAGAGTTATTAAGAGGTTCTACCTAATCGCAGGGGAAGATTGGTATACTTGGTGAATTTTTTAATTTGAAAAACATCCAGACATTTGAAATGATATAAATGAGATGACCCTTTGATTGGTAGAGTTATTAAGAGGTTATACCTAATCGCAGGGGAAGATTGGGATACTTGGTGAATTTTTTAATTTGAAAAACAGCCAGACATTTGAAATGATATAAATGAGATGATCCTTTGATTGGTAGAGTTATTAAGAGGTTATACCTAATCGCAGGGGAAGATTGGGATACTTGGTGAATTTTTTAATTTGAAAAACATCCAGACATTTGAAATGATATAAATGAGATGATCCTTTGATTGGTAGAGTTATTAAGAGGTTATACCTAATCGCAGGGGAAGATTGGTATACTTGGTGAATTTTTTAATTTGAAAAACATCCAGACATTTGAAATGATATAAATGAGATGATCCTTTGATTGGTAGAGTTATTAAGAGGTTATACCTAATCGCAGGGGAAGATTGGGATACTTGGTGAATTTTTTAATTTGAAAAACATCCAGACATTTGAAATGATATAAATGAGATGATCCTTTGATTGGTAGAGTTATTAAGAGGTTATACCTAATCGCAGGGGAAGATTGGGATACTTGGTGAATTTTTTAATTTGAAAAACATCCAGACATTTGAAATGATATAATTGAGATGATCCTTTGATTGGTAGAGTTATTAAGAGGTTATACCTAATCGCAGGGGAAGTTTGGGATACTTGGTGAATTTTTTAATTTGAAAAACATCCAGACATTTGAAATGATATAAATGAGATGATCCTTTGATTGGTAGAGTTATTAAGAGGTTATACCTAATCGCAGGGGAAGATTGGGATACTTGGTGAATTTTTTAATTTGAAAAACATCCAGACATTTGAAATGATATAAATGTAACAATTTGTGAGATGATCCTTTGGTTCTCTCCAAATTATTGGTATTGCGAGGGGCATTGACAAATGTGTCATCCATGTAAATAATGACCACAAGAAGTATGGAGCCGATGTTTTGTCCACTTTAATATGAAAATTTCAACTTTTATATGAAAGTATATTCCATATATATTTTTAATTAAGGGCGCTAGAACTTTTTAGTTTTAATGTGAATTCACCAGACACATAACATAATGAATTTGGATCGTTTACACATTAGCTGGACATTGCTTTAAAATAATATAAATGTATTTTCAATAAATACAACCAACTAAAACATCAGTGCTAGAATTTCCTGGAAAAGAGAATTATTTAATGAAGGTAAACATAATTAATATCTTATTAGCATAAATGTAAATTACATAAATATTTTGCAAACTGTGAGTGTAGTTGAAATCACCTGACTATAGATATAAATATGTACGTATTTGTATGAATATTCATTGTTTTTTATAACTTTTCTTGTACTTTGCAGATTATGCTTTCATCCTCATATCCATATAAACTTCCAAATTTCAATTTTGTCAAAGTGTTATAATTCCATCTTTTTTCTTTGAAAGAAAAATGTACTTCACCTGACGTAGCACAAATTTTGACAACTAAATGTGCTTGTGGTGAATTGTTGTCTTACTGTTACATATATGTGGATCAGATAAAAAAACTATATATTAATAAGTTTAAATACTTCTTTTTGAAATAGAAATAAAACTGTTCGTTAAATGATAATTATTTCACTTATTAGAACACGTTACAAACTAACATCGGTATACATAAATACAAAAAGGTTAATATCGGGTGGCCTTTATTATTTGAAGCTGACAGCATGCGTTAAATTTTGGTTAAGTTTGCAACATTGGATTTGAATTTGACCGCAACAATTAACATTAAGCGTCCTATGAGGCAATCACTTTTGACGTAAATATAAAAATTGTTTGATAAAATCAAACACAATGCTCTTAGTTTTCGAAATGTTTATTGCCAATATCTGATAATTATAATTTTTTAAGAAAATCGGTTTGTGCCGCGTTCCAAACAAGAAATTGCACAGTATTGTTTAACGCGTAATCAAATTTCAAAGTGTTTTATTCCTTAAATAATACCGTTTTTTTACTACATTTATATTTGAATAAAGATGTGAACAACTCATGGCTAAAATAATTTTTTTTTATGTTTATGCATAAAGAAATTGTGATTAATAGTTAAACCAAGATATGGTGAGGTTATGTATGCTTTGCATTTTTTTTAATAGTTTCACATTAATAATTTAAGAAGAAAATATCTGTCGCATTCACCACTATTTTGCCAATAGTATTGTTTGTGTATATTTCTGCTAATTTCAACAGGTCGATGATGACTAGAACAGACCAATTTCCGCGCGCGCCATGTGCGCCGATGTGAATACGGATATAGCATTCGGATATTAATGTCATAAGGGGTTTTATATCTTTAGTAAGTGTTTACTTGATCACAGTCTCCAATGAAAAACTTTATTAATTTTCTAGTAAAAAATATAAAAACTAAAAATAAACTAATGTAAAAACAAAATAAAATAATATTTTTTTTATTGTCTGCTGTATATAATAAATCAGAATTAAGTAATGAAAAATCTTTCGCGTTTAAGCTTCATTTAATACAAACGTTTTACGTTAATATTATATTTTAGTGCAATTAACTAAAACCTCCTTCTATTCCATACTTGTAGCATCTTTTCCGTATCGTTTGGTTAACTATCTAATAGGAACAATTCAGGAATTTGACTCTCGCATAAAATAAAAGAAATATCTTTCTATTTTACCTAAAGGAAAAACTTCTCGGTGAATGGATATTCAAGTTTTCAACGAACAGTATCTCAGCAAGTTATAGAAGGAAGCCATTACGCATCACTGATGAAAAAGAAGGCCTTTAGATCAACACCGACCCCAAAAAAGAAGTAAAAGAACACAGAAAATTTACCTGAGTCAGGTGCGCCGCAATCTATGCCGTTACACAGGAACGACGTTGCCCAAACATTCAGTTTAAAAGTGCATGGGTAATGGCAGGCAGTTGTTATACTGCCAAGATATTCTTTCATACTAGCCTTACACATTGATATAAAGGTATTGGAAAGGTAACATCCAGGTAAAATTGAAATCAAGGCAGAAGGAGCCAATACTTTGTTATAAAAAGCAATCGGGTCCTATGTAAGAAGCATTCTCACACAAGGGAATGAATAAACAGGTATAGACTGTAGACAGACAGTTTGTGTTGGAACAGGTAAGAAGACGTGAATATTTGATATTACTGATGCTAAACATATTTATTTAGTAGTTATAAATTATTTTATCCAACTCTCGGAATAGTTCATTCCAATGTTTTAATAATAAAATTTACAATAATTTTTAAGTTGTTTATTTCCCTGCTGCATCTAAATATACGAATTATAATGAATGTATACGTTAAACTTAAAATTAACTAAAAATATCTAAACTTTTCTGTGATAATAGAATTCTATTTTCGGAGTTGTATTGGCCTTAATTATTAACGTTATAGTACAAATAAGTGTAATTAATATCTGTGACTATACATATTTTATTAAAATTTATATTTAATTGTATCATGGACATTGAAAGGGAATTATCTTATTTTTGTTTTTGTACCTAATTATGTAATAAATAGAGACCGGACACATCGGGCTGAAATGGACGTCATTACGACGTACAATATAAATCTGTAAGTACATCACGCAGTTGTTGAATGGCACTATTCATTCAGTTAACTCCACATCTATTTTTTGTGTGCGGTTAACCGAATGAATAGTGCAACTTAATAGCTGCGTGATGTACTTACAGATGTAGATTATTTATATCGTCCGTCGTAATGACGTCATTTCGGCCCGATGTATCCGGTCTCTAGTAATAAATTTTAAATTAATAATTCAACGTTAATATTAAAAATGTTGTATAAAAATATTATAACATGTACATAATTTCTTAGTATATAAAAAAATTGCTAATGATTTTTCCTTATGCAAGTTCGGCCCTGTCGCAATCAAATATACGGACGACAATAGATACGAGCTTTCACCTCTAATTCTCTAATTCCTCATCAGTAAATCTCTTTACCAACGAATTATTTTGTTCTGTTTCGTCCACATCAGTATTCGAAATACACACATGGGTTCAAGTCCTACCTAGGACGAAATTTTTTCAAATAAAAATTTGGAATATTTAGTGCCGTAATTGTAGATAGCAAACGATATATTAAATGAACG